>JAABNX020000001.1:32007715-32025693 GCA_015163995.2 Mormyrus lacerda
CCGCCTTTAAAACTCCCCCCCCCCCCCCCCCCATCAAGCTAGCCATCAAACTAGCCATCAAACTGTACAACCTTGGACTAAACACACACCTGTGCAACTGGGTCTTGGACTTTCTGACCAACAGGCAGTACACATGGGTAACCACACCTCCATCACTCTCAACACTGGAGCACCACAGGGTTGTGTGCTCAGCCCCCTCCTCTACTCCTTCTTCACGCACGATTGCAAACCCACCCATGATTCTAACACCATAATTAAGTGTGCAGACAATACAACTGTGACAGGTCTGATGTCGAACAACAATGAATCAGCCTACAGGGAAGAAGTCGAGAACCTGGAGCTCTGGAGCCAGGACAACAACCTCGTCCTGAATTCAAAAAAGACTAAAGAACTGATCCTGGACTTCAGGAGACGGAAGTACAGGGCCACTATCCCATTAGCATCGGTGGTGAGAAGGTGGAAATGGTTCAGAGCTTTCGATTCCTTGGGGTTCAGATTAACTGTGACCACAAATACATCAGTCATAGCAAAAAAAGGACTTCAGAGGCTTCACTTCCTGCGAATCCTGAAGAAAGCACAATTTCCACAGCAGCACCTGCTGAACTTCTACAGGTGCACCATAGAGTCGGTGTTCACATATTGCATCACTGCATGGTACTCTGTGTGCACCTCGGAGAACAGGAAGACCCTGCAGCGCATCATTAAGACAGCCCAGTGGATCACTGGCATCCAGCTTCCATCACTGGAAAAAATCCATCGCACCTAGTGTGGCTGCAGAGCTAAACAATAAAGGACCCATCCCACTCTGGACACAAACATTTTACACCTCTGCCATCTGGTAGACATTACAGCACCCTGTATGCTTACACAACACAGCTGAGGAACAGTTTTTACCCCACATCCATCACGCTTCTGAACTCACAGCACAGATCTCGAACATTCTAATGCAATACCCTAACATGTGCAATGTCTATTTTTATGTGCATTCAAACCACTTGATAAACTCTACCTTTCTGAATTGCTCACCCACCAACTTATTGTGTGTGTGCATATGTATATATGCATAAACATAAATATAGTGCCTGCACATACCTCTGATTCTATGTATGCCTCAGAATCTATTTCATTTTAAATACTGTTGGTGCGTTCCAAACTAAGTCCCATTGTACTTACAATGACATGGCATCCATCCATCCATCCATCCATCCATCCGTCCATCAATCAATCAATCTATCAATCTATCTATCTGATATAGTTCACTGAATGTCGTTATAGTACAGAAAAATAGAGCAATTAGCAAACAGCAGTGCTGTGCTCTAGAACTTGTAAATTAACTTGCTAGCTTGCTAGTGACATTCTAGTTCATTTCAACAGGCATGCTCAATCAGTAGTGTCTTGTGGTTTGTCATATACGGAAGACTTCATTCACGATAGCTACTTTTGTTCCTTATGGACATAATTCATTTCTATCAGGTAAAAGTAGGTGTTTTTATAGCCACCGAGGCTATGTAAAAGGGACAACAGACTGGTAAACCTTATAATGCATAATACTATATATGAGTCAGTCAGAGGTTCTATTTTTTTGGTTTTTTTTTTTTGAGTGTATATCTAAGAAGGTTTCTTCTTTGAGTTTGTGCAAGTTTGGCACCCTACTACCAAGATGGGAAAGTGGGAAATTCATACATTATGGTAACAAATTTAAGAAAGCAATGGTGTCTATGGGCTGATATTTGTGCCACTAGAAACTGAATATAAATAGTGTACACTTGAACCTGCAGTTGTTGCATTAAACAACTGAATCTGAATTTATTACTTGGAACTTGAATTCCAATTAACTTGAAACTGCATTTATCCTACCTGGAAAATGTGACGCTCTATACTTATAAATTCACTTCTCATGATTCAATTTCAATTTATTGAGATGCACAATCCAGGTCCTTGAGGAAAATTAATCAATAGCAGGTTCACAATGCAACTCATTTCCACGTTTACAACAGTTCTGCAGGTCGGGGTAAAGTGGAGGCGTGTGCCGTGGAGTCATATACGCAGTCATCATATACGTAATAAGAATTAAGCAGTACCGGCACTGCTATATTTTAATTTTTATCGTACTACCACTTCTCACAAGTTGCCAGTACTCTGCTACTTAGAGTCAAGCGTCACGCGAGAGTGGCGGGGCAGCGCGCGCAGTACCGACACTGTTGTTGAGGCACTTCTGTTGTTCCCAACACCCCCACTGCACCCCTGCTGCAGTTCTCATAGTCAATACAGTAGCGACACTTTTATTTCTCCACTTGGAGCACTGCTTATACAGATCACCATATTAAACGCCAGTTCAACTGATGCTCCCGGTTATTAGCACAGTACACAGCAAGCGCTGTAGACATGCAGCAGACCTAAAGCATAGCACTTCAAACCCGTTTTATAACTTTACATTTAGATCGATACAGGGGTATGTGTATCGATACACTCATGTTGTGTTCTTTTCTTTCCTGCCAATCAGGGGAGTCAGGGGAGGCTTGTATAGATCTTCAGATTTAGCCTTTATTGCAACAGTGAGGTTACAGCCAAGGCTGGACACCCTACAGGAATTACTGTAAAACAATACTGTTTTACAGTAATTTTTATACATTTTCTTATCATGTAACAATATCTCGTCACTTACGCATCATCATTCCTTCAACCATTCACAATGATTGTTTTCTCCCTTGATCCACACCCCTAGGTGATAAGTTTGACAATCATATCTTTTACTCTTTCGTCCCTTGGCTGACGATAATGGTGGCGTGGCCATCTCTAGTTGTTTTTTTTAAATACCCAGCCGTGATCTTTTGATGAACTCAGCCGAATCCCTTCCTTCAGTAGCAAACTTTAGCAACTTCAACTTGTTGCACATTGTCTGGCCAGAGGGATAATAATATATTTGTCCTTCAACATAGTGATAAGCTGTAGCACTGATAAAGTACATATTCATACACCAAAGGCTAACAAAACAGCTAACAGATACAGAAACTTCTAAGCCGACACAAGATGCTAATTCATACTTGTTTCTCATCACATCGTGAACAGCAGTAATTGGTCTGCGTTCTCTGAAGGTTACAAAGTCACTCTGCAAAATTCACATCATCTTCTTATAGAGTCCTAATGATTACATTCTCTGTGCATTATGAAGTGCTAAATAATATTCCATACTCTCATATTAGAAATGAATACTGACTTTGACAGCGAGATTAATATTTTAGAAGATATTTAGCATAAGCACTGATAGAAAGCCACATGAGATGAACAGGCGAGCCGTAACTTAAACTAAACTAGAAGTAAAATTCATATCCCCAGCTAGTTTTGTGTTAGTCTACCATATTGACATAAACTAGCAGTGCCCGAAATCGTTCATTTAACCACATATACTACCATAGTAACCAGACCTATGGTTAATGTTTATGCTATCAGTTGTGTATATAAAGCTTATTCTCATATATATCATAAGGTAATGCTTTTTAAAATAAAAGTACTTTGACTGGTTGAAATAGACAACTAATGTATACAAAGTGTGATGCGACCTTTGTAAAAAAGGCATCAAACTGGCAACAATGGGCTCTAAAGCCATCGACTCACATATCAGGGGAGAGAAGCACAAGTGTATTGTCAATAGTCAGACAACAATTGTCCCCATTCAGTTGTTTGCCAGTCCTGCAAATAGAACCTCTACAGATACCCACTTTGGCAGTGTCTCCAGATCCCACGACAAGCAATGCCTTCAGTACATTCTCCTCAACCGACACACTAAAAGCAGAAGTGCTATGGGCTTTGCAAACGGTTAGCCGACATCACTCCTATACGTCCAATGATGACATTCACACTGTGGCGAGCAATTTGCTGGAACACAGTTAGTAATAGTAGGAAGTTGTGGCCTCTTGATGAGTACATCTTCGAGTAAGGTAAGAAAGAGCCATCTTCTTTTGATTGCATTTGTGAAGCCCGAATGGATCCCCTTCTTCTGGCCAAACTACATTTTTTCATGGCCCAATCACGAGCATTTCAACCATTTCTGGCTAAATACCAGACAGATGTTCCCATGATGCCCTTCCTTTGGAAAGACTTAGCAGATTTGATCTGGGTAAATATTCACCACCACAGTTGTCACACCCATGCAGGTGGGGCAGTACAGGTGTGACTCATCAAGAAACAATTAAGGATGCTTTGTAAGCCAAACAGAAACAACTCAACTTCGCGACGTATTGCGCTCATGTTATGTGGCCATACCGAGCATTCTCTGTCCTCTGTCTGCCCCGCTACCCGTACCCATCCTGTCTGCCTTGTGTACTTACCTTACCTGTTTACTTTTCCCTTCCCAGTCCAGCTCCCGATCCTAACCTTCCTGTCCTCCTCCAGTCTCTCCCTCCTCGTGTTGTCCTGTCCTGTGCATCATCGTCCAACGGATCTCCCCGGTATCAACCCCAGCTCACGGACAACGACTACGACTACTGCCTTCCGCCCCTTCTCCTACCGGCTAGCCGGCCGAGAAGATAACCTCGCTTCACAAGCGGACCTATTATTCTCTGCCTCCGGTCTGGCTGACCGATCTCTCCAGTGCTCTCTCCTGCTCGCTGAGAATAGAAGCCTGCGTTTCCCGCATCTCTGGGTACCTGTTCTCCCTTGGGCTACGTTACAACAGTAACAACAGCAATAAATAAACATGCAAACACGCACATGTGAACTTAACTCTAATTTTATTTTCAGACTTTCCTTCAGCTCTTCATCATTCATTTCATTACCTAAGAATCCATTACTGTTAAAGAGTCAAAAGACAGACCAAAAGCTATTAGATTTGTTATCACACAAATCAAATTGGGGGAAATTATTTTCATGGATGTCCATAATCTCAAAAGATTTTTGAATTCAGCACCCTCAAAATACTGTAAATACAATCAAAAAACTTGGCAACTAAAAAAAAAATTTTGTAGACCTGTGTAATCTATCCTTTATCAGTAAGACTGTAGTGCATAACAATCAGCATAAACTGGCAGTGTCATCCAGTCCAGTGATAAATCACTCCTCTGGTGAGTCATACATAGTCCTTGACTTCTTGTCCAGCTGTGTCAAAGAACTGATGGTGATACCACTCAACAATTTGCAGCAGGTACTGGTGTTGCTATCCATCCATCCAAGGAGGATTAGGGTCTCGTTCAAGGACCTACAGCTACTATCAAATGCTTGAAGTCAAGTTCAGCACTTGCATCAAACTAAACAGGTCCAGCCAGCTCTTCACTGAGGTACCGCAAATGATTGGCAAAATTTTTGCTGATGACTTCCGCAGTCTCTGAATCAGGACAGGAAATGAGTTCTTTTAAGAGAGTTAGATAAGAAATAACGTGTCATATGGTGATAGTGCTAAAAGTTTTCAAAATCAAATGAAATCTGGCCCAATTCATTTTCCCCATAAGTGGAATAAAAAAGGAAAACCACTTCTGAAAAGTTTATTTTGCATTTCATGACCACCCTAGGGTACAACGCTAGTGGAAACCCTCACAAACCCAGAGAAAACATGCAATCTCTGTGCTCATGGTACATGGACATCAAATGCACAGCTTCGGAGATGTGAGGCTAAGCAACTTTAATATCATATGTCTTAAGATGTTTTATGTAATGATACTCTAATCTAGATATTATGTGAATTTATAGATACATGCAAGATCTGATTCATCACCAGTTTCTCACTGCTGAAGGGAATGTCTGAATTGCTCTTTCTGCCATCCTTTCCCCGACTCGAAGTTGTATTCATCAAATGCAAGGGCAGACATCACTATGCTGAAAGAGTCACAGAGATATTTAAATACAAAATGACAATTATAATTCCACAGTCTGCTCCTTCCCTCCAGAGTCCCGGTTCTTAGCACAGCCTGGAAATAAAACATGAAGGTCTTTCTTCGGCATTTATTAACAAGCCAAACTTGGGGTGATCCCTGAATGATCCTTGGCCTTGGCACACCATGTATAATTGAAAAGAAATGTAAATAAATTATTTAGGTAGGAGTGATGTGACAAAAATGTGAATCGGGAATATTTTGCTATACTGAATCTCACTGAAATCTCTGCCAGTCTTATTTCATGTTTCTTTATAGTCCATTTTTGAAATCTGTCACTTCTACTGTCTACAAATGTGGTCATAATTGATTTCACTAAGGTGAACATTTCTTCATTTTGCTTTCTGAACTAACAACATTCAATATAATTAAAATATCCATGGAACCTTGTGTATACAGTACACAGTATAGGTGAACGTTTGATAAAATGTTTTCAATTACTAATATCTAATCCTAATATGGGATAAGGCTGAGGTATACTCTGGATGGAGTCCCAGTTTATCACAGGCTTTAAAATGCAAATATATTTTATTTAAAAACGTATGTAGAGCACTCTGTGACCCTGCTCAGATTTGAAGTCCATGAGCCCAAACTGCAGGTAAGAATGAATCTTAAGCAAAGCCATCTAGAGGTGGATGTCATCATTCACGTGGGACGACTGGCAGCAGGTAACTTGAATAGCAGAACTAAATTAGCTTACATGCAACAAGCCAACTCTTTTATAGACAAAAAGTGTTTCATTATTTATATATCTATATATTTATTTAGTCAGGGATCCAGGCTTTGTGCCTCTAATACTGATCTTTATGCGCTGGTCATGGATACAATCACTTTCTAAACAGCAGCTCCAGCTTTCTGAGTCTCATAAAATTTTTGTTGATACAGGATCATATAGAGGGGCTGACTCAGTTTAATGGTACAGAAGCTGTACTGTTGTAGTGTAGTGTAGCACCATTTACCACTCTTCTTTTTCACTATTGCAATTTGTTTGTGTTAGGCTAATGCTCTTTTGAGACTGTTCCCCTTCACATGTTAAAAATTTTTGCATTTTTTTGTGAAAGTTGTATTTTCAGGTTTACGCAGTTTGGTCTCATTGGAATCATGTTAGTTTCCTTATGCCTCATGTTTAAATAATAGAAGGAAACCATTGGATTGGCCAAAATACAATTTGGCAAACTATTCAGAGTGCATCTGGTTGCTGAAATGCCTGTTTAGTGGGAAAGTTGCACAAGTATATTAGATCCATTCAGAAATGTTGAAGTCACAGGATGTTGTTGGGCTGATGTGCTTGACACATCATTTAATATTATCATGTATCACGTAATATCACTTATTAGACATATTATTGTTTCTCTACTATAGGGAATTATACTTGTCGGTCTCCCAAGGTAGCTGGGTGAGGTTGTAGTGGGAATAAACTCCTGTGTTTATGTCTCTGAATTTGTTATTTAAATCAACTCTTAAGTTTCACCAAGATACTGTAACATCCACAATTATGGAGCTGCACCATGATCTAAATTGCTTTTCAATTGATTTACCCTTTAGCTTCAACTCATTAGTACACTCAAGATTCAAGCCTGCAGACACAATGGTGCCAGTAACCTTTGAGTACAGTCCTGTGGGATTATTACTCATTTATATACAATTCAACTTGAAACTTCAACATTTTTTGAGCTAACTAAAGAGATGAAAAGGGATTAGTCAGGCATTTACTTTTTTTAGTCAATGTAGATTACACAGGTCTTTCTGCTTTTTACACACATGATTACAACAAGCAGTTATTATTGCTCTGAAACCTGAAACAGGTTAATGGTTAGAGACAGAAGAACATAAGAAACAAATGCAAGGAGGCCATTCGACCCATCAAGCTCGCTTGGGGAAAATTTAACTGGTACCTTAAAGTTGTTAAAATCGTATCTAGCCCTGATTTAAAGGAACCCAAGGGTTTAGCTTGCACTACACTAACTAGAAGACTATTCCATACTCTAACTACACGCTGTATAAAGAAGTGCTTTCTCAAATCCAGTTTAAAATGTTGTCCTGCTAATTTCCACCTATGGCCATGAGTTCTTACATTTGAACAAATGAAGTAACTATTTGGTTAAACGGTATCCAGACTTGTTATAAGCTTTTTTTTTATCTGGAACATGTACCCCCTTAATCTCCTTTGTTTAATCTCATTAAACTCATTAACTATATCACTCATTAACTATATCATGTAATTGTATCACTATTACTAACTATATATCACACTATTTCAACTATTTCTTTTTCATTTTTAAGACCCTTACTATTCTGCAGATTAGTGATTTCAGCTTTAGAGCTCTTTTGGAGTTAAAATATCAGAAGAAACTTTTAATGTCATCGTTAGCATCGAATCCCGTCTTCCTTTCCTCATTCCTGTTAGCAAGTCTAATGTTATTTTTTAACTCAACCCAAAGACTTAGATACCCTTGCTTTATTCTGACATTATTAGTTATATTTGCAGAAGAGAGCCCTACTCCTTGTAACTTCATCCTTAATTTCCGTAGTGAACCACCTAGGTTGCAGTGTCCTAGATTTAGTTTTGCTGAAAGCAGGTATGAAGTCTTCTTCCACTTGCAATGATGTGCTTTTAAGAAATTCCCTTGTCTCTTCAACAATTCTATTTAACTCCATCCAATTTACAGTTTCTAGTTTCATTCTCATACCACTGAAGTTAGCCTTCCATTGCTTATGCTCTCTTCAATTAGCATGCAAGGGTAAAGGGTAAAGGAGTCCAGACTAATAAACGGTTACTTGAAAGGTTCTATAAGACTGAGAATACAAAATATACAGTATAGTTAGGGATACAGCAAGATCATGTGGATAAATAGTATGCTTTTCTAGTCCTGGTTCTTCATTACCAAGATTGTTTTTCTCAACACAGTCAACGTTTTTTCTTGTTCCAATTGTTCCATTTTTTTTTTGTCTTTTTAGTTTCTTAAATTCAGAAAGTATGAGATACATGAACGTGGAATATGGCTATCTACAATAAATGAAAGCTCAAGGGTCAGTGCCACAGCATTAAACTTTCAATGCTTATGTACACTGGTTGATATTGTACAATGAGCATAAAATTCACAATTTGTGAAAAGTAGTAAAGGAGGATGTGAAACTACAGGAGGAAACGAAGGTCTTCTCTATCTAAAAAATATTACAATTTAGTACTGCTTTCTGAATAGGCTAATTTCAATACATGTTCCACAAAGAGACAAATAATATACTTCTGACATTTGGGTATGTAATGTAGTTTTCTTCAGGCCTATGAATTTTAAGATCATAATTTTAAATCAAATTTAAATATGGAGAAATAGAAACATAAGTCAACTAGAAGATGAGTAGTACAAGACTGGACACAGTGGGGACATTATATCCTAAGATGGCCAGAGTGGGCTTGTGTGCGTTGATGAATGCTCTCACTGTAGGCCAAAATGCAAATGTGTCCCAGAATTTTAATGCTGATCCCACCATAAGAAAGGCATAATTTAATGAGCCTGACTGAAAAGAGCCATGAGTCCCTGACAAAGGTCTATGGCACATGGCAGTGCTTTGCATATGAAATTCAAATAAAAATGTGAGATGCTGGATTGAATTGAGATATGTATAAGCATCCTTAACCATAAGTAACCAAACGAAATATGAGACTTTTGACTTTTTGTTTTGATTGCATTCACATATCTTTGTGGGGACATGAAAAAGTGGTCCCCACAACATCAAAATAAGTTTTTTCTCACATTGTGAGGGCCATTTGATCCCCACAACGTGACATAAACATAATCCACACACACACACACACACACACACACAGGGCTTAAAAATTTAAATAAATAAAGTAAAACATTCAAAGTGAATTTTCCTCGCTTGCTTTGGTGCATTTCTCAAGTGACAGTTAACATATACAAAATATTGTATGCCTTTTCAGATCATGTCCAATGAATTGATTTAACCATACGTGAGCTCTAAAAAAGGTGCAGAAACATCTTAAAGATAATCAACAGAAATGGGATAGACTTCAGGTAAATTGTCCGAATACTTATATCAATGTAATGTTTCAATTTTTAATTAATGTGTGTGTGTGTGTGTGTGTGTGTGTGTGTGTGTGTGTGTGTGTGTGTGTATTTTGGTGACGCAGCGGTGAGCACGGACCAGGGAACCAGGAGAGGAACACGTAAGACTAAGGAACATTAGATTTAATGGGGCATTGGAGCAGGGACATGGAACAAGCAGAGAACATGCAATACTTCACCAGACATCACAATCAGATTTCAATGACAGACCTAGGGAAACATACTCTGACGTGGAGGTTAACGAGGGGGCGTGGCACACAGGAGGATGGGACGAGCAGGGCATGACATATATATGTATTAAATCATATACAAAGGAATTTTTTACTGTAACAGAATCTTCTGCTTGGAAGTCATTTCTCTTGATTGTGCTTAAATGGACAACAACCTTACCAAATTTAGCACAGAGGTTACAGTGTGTTCCGCATATATGAATAATCCTAGAAGTCAATGCCTTTAGACAAGAACATTTACTTGCGGTCACACAAAAAGGACAAAGTATGTTTTTATGCAAATGTGAGAATTTTTTGTATAAAATATTTGTTTCAGATTACATAAAACCAACAAAGCACTGTCTCAACAAAACCCTGTCATTGTCAAGGACATGCTATATGAGTGATTTAGTGATGAAGGGTCAAGCAAAATATAACATTAATAAATTCTGGCTGCCTATATATTGCATTATAAGCAAATCATGGGAAAAAGTTCTTTTTGCTCTGACAAAATTGCAAGGCGGAGTTACTTGTTTGCTATTTTTATTTCAGCTACCCTCAAGTTAAGTCATGTTTGACCTATTCAGTTCACTTTAGAGCACTGCACAGGATGACCAAGGAATATTAATTGTTGTAGAATATCTTAATAGGCAAGTTTTATTCCTTAATTACTATATTCACTATTGTTTCTGAAAAGTATCTGAAAGTATTCTACTCTGACACAACAGACAAAGATAACATTCATAATGACATACTAAAATCTTTGTCACTGAAAATACTTAATAGATTAGTTTGACACAAATGCATTCAGTCTTTACATTCAATCAGTTAGTGAATGCTAAGGAATTAAACCAGTCATTTTTTGAAAATCGTTGTGTTTCTTTTGATTCGATTGTATTAGTCTTCAGTGTCACATTCTTTGAAGCCCCTCAAACAGAAAATGGACAAGGTGGACATCCTGCATTTAAATTCTCACAAAGATGCTATAATCCAGAAATCAGCGCAGGAAAATGAATTCAGAAGAGTTCCCAGTGATATCTAAAGCGATGGCCCTACACATATTAAAGTACCATTAGAAATACCATAGAGAACGTAAGAGAGATACCAAATACTCTGGTGACCACATCCACAATAGATTGTAAAACTTACAAGAGCTCACTTTGAAGGGCAGAAAATGTCAGAGACAATATTAGGCCTTTGCTTTTTCTAAAATTACATTTAAGGTGTCCTGTTTGCTGTGCTGTGGTGGAATATTTGAATGTCCTTTAACAAAGAGATGGAATTGTTGGCAAATCCTCATATGCACTGCCCTATTCTTCCTCATTGTGTGTCCTGACATATCTGCTAAAATATCAAAGTTTAAAGAATATTTTAACAAACAATATCTTATTTTCTCAGAACTTGGGGAAAATAATATTTTTTCTTGTAAAGTCTGCCTTATTGTTGACCCATTTTCATATCTTAAACTTGTTCTTCTTCAAAAATGTGCTGCTAAGTATTATATATGTACTGTAAATCAACAGAGATGTGGTCAAGTCAAACACAGGCAATTGTTACTGCTCTATTAATTTACTGCTGCACCCTCCATTTCCTCAGAACACATTGGCATCTTTAGACTGTTTAGTTTGCTAGTCAGTTAACCAACGGATGTGGAGCATTTGCTCACAATGCAGTTTTTACCACAGACTACTAATGTAGCCTACATAGTTTTTTTTTCCTTCAATCAAAACATCTTGCCATGGAGACAGAAAACTCTGATCTAATCCATAAAGATCTAATGTGCAGGTTGGTGATCCCTGTGTAATAATAATACATTTATATTATTAGTGCATTTGTGTATGTCCTGCATATTAACATGTCAGGACATCATCATTTAAACCACAATATAGAACAACAGTAATAATATAACTACTTAAGTTTTTTTTCTGTATCACGGTATACTGTTGCACCTCTAAAAGTTGAGTCTAAAACATTTCAGATTTATAGAAATTGTTTTCCAAGAAATGAAACAAATTCTTCCGGACTGATCATTCAGCTAGTAATCTGAAACTTGAGCAATGCCTGTAATTGTATAAACAGTGTTTGAGAAAACATGTCGATGAAAAAAAATACCTTTGTGACCTGTTCAGTGTGTAACAAGGGATAATGTCACAAACAATAGATTTTAATAGATTCCAGAAATGCAGTAGACAAATCTATTTTCACAGTGGATGAACAGGGACTGTGGGAGAAATGAAAAGATAAGACATTTTAAAAAATGAAACTATTATTTACACATTCACAGACATCCACAGTTGCCTAGATGGTGAGTAAAATGTAAGAAATTTTAGTCATGTGTTACAGATTAGTGCAATTTCCTGTAAAAGAACATAATATTACCCAAAGCAGAAACTACGTATTTTGTTGAAAAGTGTTGATTTAGCTGAGTTCTTTCCTCTTATGTAGTATTGTCTTCCTAAATCCATTGAACATTGTCAGCATTTCACTATAATGTCACAAGTTAGACGTTTCCCATACAAATGAGTTCGATGGCCTGATGATGTAAATTTTCTTCCTGAAAAATTAATCATCATTCTATAGAAACTCCAAAAACATTTAAACATAACTTGCAACAATTGCCTTCTAAAACACTTGAGTTTTCTAAATGAGTAAATTATCCTCAAGAATTGTAAGGTTAAATACTTTATTTGTTTATAACATCATGCATAATATTAAAAATGTTGACCAATGCAAACTCAACATTTCTTGTGGGGTCATGAACCATTCATGAATTTTTGGTATCTGTCTTAACTTCCGTTTCCCTAAACATTACTTTAAATCTAAGAATTTCCCACAAAAATTCTATATAGGAACATAACTCTATGCTCTAACACAAAAATACACTGAACACTTCTGTTTAGAATGACGGACTGAAAGAGCTATGGCAGCCCCATAGTCAGAAATAAATTCCATGTGGTGTCTGGCAACTATATTGATACTGAACTATATTAACATGGTTCAGGGTGCAGTTTCACAACTAGACATAACTTAACTAAAGAAAAATTATTAAAGAGTTTTAGCCACACTATTAATAAAAATAAAAATATAAAACCAGGAGAATTAAGTCGGAACACTCAAGATTAAAGTTGTAATTTTACAGAATAATTTGAGAATAAAGTGAAAATAAAGTCAAAGTTTGATATTATTATCCTGAAGTGGATAAGCAGTTCAAAGGTATTAGTATACATGAAGCTAGACAGAAAATTAAAACTTCAATATAAACCAATGATGGAGGAACCCTGGGGCATTTTTGGTAAAATAGTTCATTCAGAGATTAGGAGCAGTACATTAATGGGAAGTGAGTAGTTGTACAGGAATTAATTTCATTATGATCTAGTAGTGGACCTTTAGAGTGTCTACACTGAAGGGAGCTTCCCTTTAATGCTACTCTCCACTTTAATACATGTTAGAATGTATCTATGTCAGTGTGTATGCATGTGTGGGTCTGTATACATGTATAAACTTGAACGTGTGTCACTGTTATCTAAGACATGAAAAACTGTATTCATTGGCTTATTAATTGTAACTTGCTGGGTTATCTTCATTTAATATGCATGCCAGCGAGCCTCTAAAAATCTGTCATTGTGCACCTAAAAGGGCTTCAACCCTTATTAAAATGTATTGCATGAATGCAAGGGAAGGTTTCATCAGTGAAAGGTAAATGGGAAGCGAAGGAAAAGGCCAAAGTTGGGCTTGTGATGCAGCATAAAGCTTTTATTTTAAATGGGGGGAGGGCAATGGCTAAAAGAAAAAACTTCACATTGGCTCTCCCAAAGCCTGTGTCATAAATCTGATTGCTTGTACTAGGTCAACTGACACCTATGTTGTAAAATTGTTGAAAGTCATGTTTTTTTTTTTTTTGCCGTCATTGCACTTATTAACAAACTGACCGTGATAACCTATTCAAGAACTGTTTGTAAATCAATAATATAAAAGTTCAGGCACATGTTACTGATAGTGGCATTTTGTACAGCAAAAACAATTATCCAGTTAGCAGAAAATATTGCTTCAGGCAAAAAACTTTTATATCTTCTATCAGCGAACAAAGATTTTAATTGATTAGGACATCGCAATAACCTGCATGATGTATGGCTTTTCATACTGTATTAGAGGAAACAATGAAATCCTCCATTGGTTAAAATAGCGCCATCTGCAGGTAATCCTGACAGTTTAAAAAAAAAAAAAACTTCTGACTTGCTGGAGAATCTGTTTACTCCAAAACAGGGAACATTTATCAAATAAATGTGGTAGGCCGTTAAGGGGCACCAGATAAGTGGTTGATTGTGTGCTTGGACCCAAAGCTTTGCTCTCAACTGTATACACTACCATTCAAAAGTTTGGGGTTACTTCTAAATTTCCTGGCTCATGAAAAAGAACATTTGTTTGTCCATTACAATAACATCAGATTGACATTAGCGTTGTTGACGTCAAAAATAACAAGCATAGCTGAAAACGGCTGTGTTTTAATGGAATATCTATATAGCTATATAGAAGCCCATTATCAGCAAAAATTAGTCCTGTGTTCCAGTGGAATGCTATGTTTGCTAATGCAAGTTTATCATTTTAAATGGTCAACTTGGTTGGTTTTGTTGAAATTTGTTGTGCTAATTAAAGAAGCAATAAAACTGGCCTACTTTGGAATAGTTGAGTATCTGGAGCATCAGCAATTGAGGGTTGAATTACAAGCTCAAAGAAAAATGACAGAAACAAAGAAAAAATTAGATGGGCAAATGTGCATGGACACTGGACAGAGAGACTGGGGAAAAAATAATATGGATCGATGAATCTAAGTTTAAGGTGTTCGGATCACAAAGAAGAACATTTGTGAAACATAGATTAAATGAACAGAAACTGGAGGAGTACTTGACGTCATCTGTCAAGCATGGTGGAGGCAATGTGATGGTCTGTGGCTGCTTTGGTGATGGTAAAGTGGGAGATTGGTACAGGGTAAAGGGATCTTGAAGAAGGAAGGCTATCACTCCATTTTGCAGCGCCATGCCGTACCCTGTGGACGGCACTTAATTGGAGCCAGTTTCATCCTTTAGCAGGACAATAACCCAAACACAGCTCCAAACTGTGCAAGAACTGTTTAGGGAAGAATCAGTCAGCTGGTATTCTGTGTATAATGGAGTCACCAGCACAGTCACTGGATCTCAACTCTACTGAGCTGTTATAGGAGCAGCTTGACCAAACAGAACGTAAGAAGTGCCCATCAAGCCAATCCAACTTGTGGGAGATTCTTCAGGAAGCACGGGGTGAAATCTCATCAGATTACCTCAACAAACTGACAGCTAGAATGGCCAAAGTCTACAAGGCTGTAATTGCTGAAAATGCATCTTTGACAAAAGCAAAGTGAAGAACACAATTAATATTTTAATTTCAAGAATGATTATTCAAATATTAATATTTTCAATGACAATTTCCTATTTATTTATTTATTTATTTATTTATTTATTTCCCATTCAAACTCATTTCATGTATGTTTTCATGGAAAACAAGGAAATGTCTAAGTGACCTCAAACTTTTGAAAGGTCGTGTGCAGCTGCAGAAGAAAAATTAAGAGTCCACTCTATATTTTTAAATTAAATCATGGTTTAATTGTGGTTCTGCTGACAGAAGGCTATGCCGAGCAGCAAGATGCTTTCAGGTTCAAAATTTGTAAGACAGCAGTACACAACAATAAGGTGAAGCAGGAGGCACTGGGAACGACCAGAAACCAGTCTGGTAAAAGGCAGCAGTGACATTCTGATGCCATAGATGACCATTAACTTTTCCGACAGTTTCTCATGAATTGAAGGATAACATTAAATGACCTTCAAAAGGAATTGTGTGCAGGTGTGTGCAGGTGTGAAGTGCACTTCTAGGACAGTTTTTATCAGGCTCCTAGAAGTAGGACCAAGGTCCTGTAAAGTAAGGAAGAAGCCCTTCATTAATGAAAAGCAGGGAAGAACCAGGCTGCAATTTGCAGAAAAATATATATTATTCACAGATGCATACCCATAAATTGAGAAATTAAACCAATAATTGTGCTGTGGTCTCTTAATTTTTTCCACGGCTGTGCATTTGTGTGTGTGTCCCAAAGGAAAACACAAAATGAAGCATTCTAATGTATCTGGACTTACTAGAAAATAAAGCTTCATTTCTTTGTAGATTGTCCAGGTTTGATTTGTAGGTTCACAATGTCCAAAGGAGATCCATCATCCTGTAGTTACCACAGGGGTGTGGTCAGCCTATCCCAGGAAACTTAGGCATAAGACAGGAGATGCCAACCTATTATAGGGCACACACTCAACAGCAGCTACCTAACTATGTGTTACTGGACTGCTGGAAGAAACTAAAGTAGCTGGAGAAAAATGCACACATTGAGCCAGGGGTAAGATTCAAACCCCAAACCATGGAGGTGTGAGGCTACAGAAGATGTTTGCAATTTTAATTTTCTAGCTGGTAGGTTGAAATGAATTATATTGTGTTTCGTTCACTCAACCCAAATATATACCGACTTGTGTGTGTGGGAAAAGGGTAAAAGTTATGTAAGTCACCTGATATGCAATATGAATTGTGTATTATGTTCACCAAGAACATAACCACACAACAAAATACCTCAGGGATGAAAATCTGAGTGCAGTCATGTGGTGGGTGATTCTTCAGTAGTACCACACCAGTCCAAATGGACTAGTGTGAGGTTTTTTCTGGTGACTGCAGCACATATGCTGCAACCAACCCTGAAGTTAGTCCCTGTAAGTTGGAGGAGCTCCTCATAGGGCTGAATGTAGATTAATGTTATACCCAGGAAGAAGCAATTGCAGGTTAAAGAGCCCAACAGAGGAGAATCTCTCAGGGGATTTACAGGATTTGAACCAGTAACCTTCCCGTTGCTGGCACAGAGCCCTAGCCTCAGAGCCACCACTCTGTGCCATTTGGAAAGTAATTCATGAAATACAGAACATTTAGGAAATAAGCAAAATACTTTGTCCACAGTACTGCAGGAACATGTTCAGTAAAGATGGTAATAGCAGTGTTTCTATGCTTGGCTAAAGCCAGTATCAGGGAATGGCTGGTGGGTATGTGCTGTAATAACCCTGATAAGGTATCAGAAAACATCACATCAGAGCACAGTTGCCCACTCTTTCACTCACTGACACTTCTCACTGAAACTGACCTCTAGCTATAACTGAGAAACCTGTGTACAGAGCAGTACTACAGACTTCATGCAATCTATTTATTTAACCACAGAATTTCCTAATGCACCATATCATAGGAGGGTCAATACATTTATAACAGATGTTGCAACTCTACAAGACTTAAGAAGCCATGAGAACGTCAACAGTTATTTTAGAATTTGGGTTGTGTTTTCCTTATTACAAAATAAAGTTTGCCCTATAGCCAGCCTTTATATTTCAACCCACTGTAAACGCAAAAACCTATAAATCCCTTTTAGCATAATTTTTTTCTCATTCATTTATCATCGTACTCCATTCTTGTTTCTTATGGAGATTGTCCTCCTGGTTATGTAGTAATTGTATGCTTTACATGTCTCAGTCACTACATTTAAACAAACCCTTTGGTTATTTAACCAGTCTATGTTGCTTCTACCCTCTACAGCTAAAATAGGTATACTAATCTTGGCCTACTTTGTAAATATAATGTACCACTGGTTTTTTCATTATTATTAGTCCATTTGGGGGGGCGGCGGCATGGTGGTGCAGTGGTTAGCACTGTTGCCTCACACCTCTGGGACCCGGGTTTGAGTCTCTGCCTGGGTTGCATGTGTGTGGAGT
>JAABNX020000001.1:32042713-32060009 GCA_015163995.2 Mormyrus lacerda
CTCTTATTGCTACTTGTCCCAACTTTTTTGGGATTTGTTGACACCGTGAAATTTTGAATCAACATATTTTTCCTTTATAATGATACATTTCCTCGGATTAAACTTTTGATCTGTCATCTACGTTCTACTACAAATAAAATATTGACATTTGCCATCTCCACATCATTGCATTCAGTTTTTATTCACAATTTGTACAGTGTCCCAACTTTTTTGGAATCCGGTTTGTAAAGTAAAGTATCACAGTACCTGTCACAGAAATGGGTGACCTAATGGAGCAGTGAGCAGTGCTGCTGCCTAACTCCTTCACGGCTTTTGTGCACAGCGCATATAAGTGAAGCACTTGGCATGGTATAAGCATACAAGTATCATGGAGCCAACTGGTTCTTGGTAAATTGCTACAAATGTAGCGTGATTGTCTATTAACAAAAGGGGCATATTTGGCAGCGTCCCCCTGCAATAATGGGCCTGGGGCCGGTTTACCCCCCTCATGCATCAGAGGAAGAGCTATACAACACCATTCAAGCACACCACAAACATAAGAGAAATATTTAATAGAAAAGACAAAGTGCATTACTAATCTCTGGGTACTACAGCAGTCCAAATCCATTTTCTAACATATCAAATAAACGTATAATAAATATAAACCGGGGGAATCTGGGAGCCAGGGGTAGGAGTGATTTTCCATGGGGTACATTCTCATAAACAGCTTCTTTGTGTTTGTTTAGACCCAGTTCCTGCTAAACATGTAAATGAAACTTTATTATAACTATATCTGTTCAGTGTGGAAACCAGAGTTAATCTCACACAAACTAACCCTGAAAACAAGGTGGGATGAAGCTGCACAGTTATGAGGTACAGAAATCATTTATCAACTGAAGCACCTGGAGCAAATTCTAATAGGAGGGAAAGTTAGCTAAGAAGGTCCTAAAATATCATTAACTTAACTGGATTATTTGGGGTTGGGACAGCACCCCTGCTGTGCACTAACCTTTGTGCTCCACACCTTTATATTTGATCTAAAAAAAAAAGTGGAGCAAATTTGCTGTCTATTAATTGTCTGACATTAGGATTTTTATAGAACCTAGCAATCAATTAATGAAACCACAGAGGATAACTGACATTCACAGTAATTTATAATGGCCTTTGATTAATTTAACATGTTACATGTCATTATAGATTTCGCGTTTTACCGTCAATTTCATTTAAGATGTGTGTTTTCGATTTCTTCCGCGTTTTCCGATCACAGAAATCATAGGACCACATTATATTTTCCACCATTAAAACTGTTACAGTGAACATTGCAACACGATGGCACGGGCAAACAGACACAGATACACATCTGCAACGAGGCAAACGGGTAAAATTCCAAGCAGTAAAGGCATTTTTGTAGTGGCTGTCATGGTGAAGAGTGATGTCTTGAGAGAGGTGTTGTGTGCACGTGTACTATATGCTTGTCGTTCTTCGTTTAAACATTTGTTTAGTGCAATCCTCGTAATAATCCCCATTCAAAATGTATCGGTAATATGATTACATCTTTTTCCCCCTGTAACTGTATCAAAATAGATTTGTGTTGGTTTACCTAGTCTCATGCATTCAGTCATTCCCCAAACCTGGTGATAAACCCATTCGGGACGTGAGTGATACAAGCTGTAGATATAAGGACGCGATACATCTGTGGCATGGAATGCACAGAAGACACGTCTGTGGCCTGCTTTTTATAACATAGTGTTCAAGAACCTTTCACTATTCACCTTACTGTAATGTATAATCAGGCAGTCGAAGGTTTACCTTCCGGTGCACCCGGGAGTAATTTCAAAATTAGAGCCCTTTAAAACTATTTGAAATCGTTGGTCCGAATTTATAATTATGCGCTTTCACGAATTCATAATCAAATACGACAAAACAATAATACAAAAATGTATTTCGAAACTGGTCGGAAATGATAACCGCGTTTCGATGCTTATATGAGTGGTTTTTGTATTTTTTTACGTACTTAAGCTATACATGGGCTTATAGAAAATTCAGCGCACAGTTGTAACATATACAGTTCGGGTTCGGTTGTTATTTACATTAGGGACACTGCATTCTTGCAGTTGTATGAGCAATGCCAAATGTAGGAACTTTTCCCAAATTAAGACTTTTATGTAACCTCTTTTTGAAAGCATTTAAACAGGAAGTGGGTGGTCCTCCTAGCCTTACGGCTTATCTCCCTCCGCAGATATAGTTCTCTGCCTCCCGCCGCACACGTTAAATGTTCTTCGAGTTTTCAGTTTTAACTTCCCTGTGCACAATTAGCAGCGTTTTTTTTTTTTTTTTTTTTTTTTAAAAAAACAAAAAAACAAAACGAAGTAATTCTTCCAAGGTAACACGTTTGGCTATTTTGTATTTTCTTCAAGGACATTCATTTAATCAGATCATTAGCGAAAGAGTGTCCCCAAGCTATAGTTCTTTACTACAAGTCGATTATCTACTAACATTGTTCGTCACTTTACATATTTTAAAGTAACGTACAGCAGCATCATTTTATGACAGTTTTTTGTGTGTATGTTGTTATTTTTATCATCTCCAAAATATTTTTGTTCTATTGAGCTCAGTTAAAATTCCTGAATAGGATCAAATCAAAAAGCACAGTGGTGTTCTGTAATGTTATTTATCCCTTCTTACTCTGTCAGGATGCCAAAAGGGGAGATGAGAAAACCCCTACTGGGAGAATTGATGGGGCCCAACCAACCACTCTGTGATCTGGGCAGCTGTGCAGTGGGTATTCTGGGCTCGGGAGACTTTTCACGCTCTCTGGCATGGCGGCTGGTAGCTTCAGGTGTGCGTGTGGTTGTGGGAAGCCGCAATCCCAAGCGCAGCGCCGGACTCTTTCCAGAGGAGGTGGAGGTTACCTCTTACCAGGAGGCAAGTGCACAGGCCCATCTTATATTCATAGCCCTGTTCCCTGAGTATTACTCTACACTGGTCTCCCTGAAGGGGGTGCTTGCAGGCAAGGTGCTGGTAGATGTCAGCAACAGTCTGAAGCTGAACCATGATAGGCCCTCAAATGCTGAGCTGTTGGCCACCATCTTCCCAGAGAGCACAGTGGTCAAGGGCTTTAATGTAGTATCTGCCTGGGCCTTGCTCAACAGACCACATGATGGCAACAAACAGGTAAGAGCATTCTACTTTAGCACTCTTCTAAATCAAAATGAAAATCAAATTATTGCTTATGTAGCTGAATTGGAATAAACAAATTAATGTTGCTATGTTCTTTTAAGCATGTGTAGGATAGGGGCCGCTAAGGCTGGTCTGATAGATGGAATACAAAATAGTACTGAACCTGCTGGAAGCTCGGACCTTTAATTATTGGCATACTATGAGTATCACTTTCTTCAGTGTTGAACTTGTTGTTGCATATAATAAAACTTGTGTGTATATATAATAAATAGTTACAGCCTGTCCTCCTGTTTAGGTCTTGATCTGCAGTGACAGTTGTGAGGCCAAAAACACAGTGATAATTCTGGCTCGTATGATGGGCTTCATTCCTGTGGATATGGGCTGCCTTTCGTCCGCCCGGGATATTGAGAATGCGCCCCTCCGCCTCTTCCCCTCATGGAGTACCCCTGTCCTTTGTTGGATTGGGCTTTTCTCTTTATTTTACACTTACAACTTTGTCCGCAGTGTCCTGTTGCCTTATGTCGTCAAAGGCCAAAATGTCTTCTATAAGCTGCCAGTGGAAACTGTCAATGAGACATTTCCCTCGGTGTCCCTGGTGATGCTGGGCTTAGTATATCTTCCAGGCCTCCTGGCTTCTGTCCAGCAGCTGCGACGGGGCACCAAGTACCAGCAGTTCCCTGGCTGGCTAGATCGCTGGCTGTGTATGCGCAAACAACTTGGATTGCTCAGCTTCTTCTCTGCAGCCCTGCATGCTGTGTATAGCTTGTGCCTGCCCATGCGCAGGTCTGCGCGTTATCGGCTGCTTAATGCTGCCTTCAATCAGGTGAGAATTCCCTTTTGATTTTACTGTTGATAACTAGAAAGTGAGGCATGTAATGGTTATAGGATAAGAATGCATTTCTCCTGCTTGACAGTTATCTTAGTTTAAAATCACATTTAATAGCAACCTTGAACTAGTGAAGTAAGGTGTAACAGTTCATATTTCATTTAACATAAAGAACCAAAGCAGAATCTTTAAGAGAAAGAATCACAGATTACATCACATGATCATTGATCCAGTCACAGTGGTTGGCGATCATGGGAGAGGTTCATGATAAATATTACATACAGTACTCATTTGGTAAATATGTGTGCCACAGTAACTAATATGAACCTACTAAACGTGATGTTGTGAATCATTTGGGGCAATTTTACATTGTACTCTAATATTTTACTTGACAGGGCACAAATACTTAACTCGGTTACTACTGAAGTACAAATTATGGAAAAATCATGAGCAAATATAGTTGCTACTTAAAGATAAAAAATGAGTTATGATTCATTATTAATGAACAAACGTGAGATCGGTATTTCACTTGTGTTATTCATTACTTGTTCCTTCAATAGTTCATTCAGTAGTTCATCAAGGTTACCAGAATTAACAAATATAGTAACTGCTTAAGATAAAACATTCATTAATGATGAATTAAAATGAGATGAGTATATAGCTAAGATTTAGTTTGAGTTTAATTAATACATAAGTATAACACTATTATTTATGCTCCATCAAGTAAAGTGTTACCTCTTATTCTTCAAGAGATCTTTGCAGGACAAGAGTTTTTCATGGTACCATATCACAAACATTCTTCATAATTAAAATAGGGAGCTGACTGTGGTTCAGTTGAAGGTTCTCAGTCCTGGTTCAGATGTGGTCATTTTTCTTGTAGTAGAATGCATTGAGCACTTTAGCTAACGTATGGACTGTTGAGTGCCAGGATAAGCAGAAGAAGCATAACAATGAGCAAGCAAATCAAATCGTATGATCCTGTCATAATACACACACATACAGCCTGTTATCAAGAGCCATAAATTATTCTTTATCCTTTTACGTGTCATAATAAAAAATGATTTTGCCAATAATTTGTCTTCCACTCAAACCTTTTTTTTTTTTTTAAAGCCAGCAGGTTGTTCCTCCAGGATGCATGACTGGAAGTGTTGTTGATGTTTTCACATTTTCTCCTACTGCTTTTTATCCTCATGTTGACTAAGCTTACGCTAGATGCTTATTAACGGCAGCCTTCCAGTCAGAAGTTGTCCCAGCTTTCACCCACTCCCACACGATGTTGCAAAGGGGTTTGGGCTGATTCCCTGCTGTATGCTGCAGGGCTGACTTGTCTGAGATTTTAATTAGCACCTTTCCTGAAGATCGCTCTTGGCAAACTTTCATTATCAAATAACGTTTTGTTTTCACATAAAAATCACTTGGTTTGAGGATACTCTAAATTATTTAATAGTTGTATGCATTTATAGATATGGCCAAATGAAATGGTGTGTAGTTGCATGGGTTAGGAATCTGTGTCCATGTCGGTAAGGTTGTGGGTTCCGATCCTATGGTTGACGGAGTAACCATATCACTGTTGGTCTTTTGACCCAAACTGTTCTAGAGATGCTAACACTGCTCTTCCCTCACCTGCATACTGCTTTGAAGCAAAGTATATACTAATTATATATACTAATTATATATACTAATTATATATATAGCAAAATGTACATTAACATTTTTTGATACTTCACTAATAATAAAAGTAAAGAAATCACTAGAGTATGAGCTTTTATCTTTCTTTCCCTTGCATAGTATGTCATAATGCAGAACACCCAATGTAATTAATTTTGGGTTTTCTTTGCACAGCTTATTGAGGTGTAACCTCCAAGTAGTGATGCACTAATAAGGAAATTTCTGGCCGATACCGATAAGGAATTATTTCAAAAACTGACACCGATTCCGTTTGTTTGGGAGGTTCTGCATAAATAAGTTTAAAGGGAGACTTCACCCAAATAAATTAATATTTTTGGTAAGAAAACACTGTCGCATACAGACCTAGAGCACTATATGTTATAACTGTGTACATCTTAAATATCATATTTATAACAGAGAAGGGCTGATCATCAAGTGTGATAAACTCAATAATTTTCCAGGTAATACCTTTTGATTTTGTACTCTGCACTGATTTCTTTTGCTATCAAATGCTTCCATTACTGACAGACTAGCATTATCCTGCAATATTGCAACCTTCAGTATTGGAACAGATTTGTTTTTCAGAAACTTCATACTCTTCACTGTCTCGCCTTCAGGTGACCATTTTTTTATGACATTCATGAAATGTCATAAAAATGTTTGCAAAATGCATTTGTTGTTTTCATTTTTCATATTTGTCTTTTTTCTGTTATTAATGTCTGCTGTGTGGAATTATTTTTTCTAACTGTTCAGAATGCAGGTGACATATGGGCCACCATTTTAAAGGGAATTATCGGTGGTAAATATCGCCTTATTTTTAAGCAGTGGCCAATGGCCGATTGTTTCTGTGTCAACCAATACCAATAGTTGACTAATGCAGATACAGATGCACCTATTCTAAGTTTGTCTAATTCAGTTCTACCAAAATAAATGCAAGGGTGACCATCACCAGGAGCTTTTGACAAGAAATCCAGGAAGCATTTTTGCAAAGCTGCTACCAAAGATTTATGTAGTGAGTCTTATTCAGTGGTGATAGGCTTTAAGTTTATAAAACTTAGGAAGATATGAATCTGTCACTATTCTCCAATAGCAACACTTTCTTTGCCTTTCTCTATGTATCAGTTACCATTTCTTTTCTTGGCCAGCAGGGAACAGAAGATCTTCCCACCCCATATGGTTTTGAAACAGCTTGATTACTGCAGAGTACTTTTTTTACTCATTAAGAGACAAAATATATCCAAATGTCCTGTCTCCTCCTGAGTTTCATGTTTTCCTGTCTGATTTTCACTTTGAAAAGCAATGTATTGTATCTAACGTTCAGGAAGTTTGGAAAGACAGGGATGTATATAATTTTGCAATCATAATGTATGTTTAAGTCTCATGTTAGCTTTTGCAAATACGCTACATTTTATACAGGATCTGCCCTGACGAGTCATTCCAGTTGCTGGGCATACAGGTGGATAGCTGCACTATTATGTGTCATTGACAGGTGAAGGAGGGGCAGGAGAATTCCTGGGTCGAAGAGGAAGTGTGGAGGATGGAGCTGTATGTCTCTCTTGGCATCCTGGCACTGGGTTTGCTTTCCCTGCTGGCAGTCACCTCCCTGCCCTCTCTTGGAAACTCACTCAACTGGAGAGAGTTCAGCTTCATCCAGGTATGCTTAGGAAATCAACAGGCTGATGTTCCCAGGCCAATGTCAATTTGGTCCATAACAGGACACAATTTGAACCTGTGGCTATGGTGGGCATCCATCATTAGTCCATGCTTAGTGTACATTTGCCCAAGGAGATCCCTTTTTATCCATTTATATAAATGAAGTTACTGAGTGTGAGGAATATGCTTGCAGAATCTTGGGTTTAACAAAATGACTTTATTGTACAGCATAGTAATTCACGATAGTGTGGTCAAACATCATGTAGTGAAAGGCAGCTAAATACAACATGCAGACAGGTCAATACCCTCCTATATACCCTGTAAGGCCCACCCAAACAAGTTCCAGTGTTGAGTGAATTTCCTAATAAAAGGTGATTGCCTCATTAGTAATAACCCTAAGAGGGGGCAGCTTGATGATTTTTAAAGAAATATTACCTTAATTCCGTTTTACCTCAAATCTTTAAGCAATTCTTTTCTTGAAAAACAATTGAACACAACTTGGGTATACTAAGTGCAAACTAGTTTATAGTCACAGCTGCCAGAGAGAACTCTTCACGCTGATTAAAATTCTTTTTACTTGCAGTGGTAATTATACACAAGAAGCTGGCTCCCTCATTTACTCCCAACAGTGTACTATAAATTGAAGGCAAAACAGCTTAAAATTATTGTTTTGTGTTCATTTATTTGCCAAACAAGTGCTGGGTTGCTAGTGACCCGAACATGAAAATGTGATCGTATTTTTACATCCACATTTGCGTTTGAACATGGCACCCGACAGCATTTTTACCCTTAGTAAACGACTGTTTCCTGAATGTCTCATGTACACAAAGGTAAAAATTAGTAGAGAACAATCAAACATAAAACAATGATCACTAAAGCTGACTACCTTAAAGTAATAATAAAAATAAAACTATTTCAGTAAGGAAAAAAACAATAGGGATCCTGCAGCTACTGCTGCCTGGACCCCTAATAATTCGTAGGACCTTTCTGACCCTGAAACAGGTAGCTGATTCACTTATAGCTCAGCAGCAGAATCAATGTTTTTTTTCTCACTTCGAATGTAACATTTTCCTTGGGTTTCACATGTTTGCTGTTTGTGGACGTACACCCAGTAACCTTTGGCCACTTCTGATTTGTCTGAGCATGGCTGTCACACAAGGACGTCACCATGAAATTGTAAAACTATTCTTATGACAATCATAAACCCTGGGTCAGACGTGCTGTATAAGGCATATCCTAAATCGCAGCCTTTGCAGTTTTGCTAACTATGCCATTTAAAATCATTATTTTGATTTGAAATTGATAAATTGTTCAGCCCTACCATACATGGTATAATAATCAGACAACCCCAAGGGAAGGGAAAATGGACAATAACAACCATGGCTTTCAATGAGTCTCACCTCAGTTTGTACCATGAAGGACATGCTGCTGCTGCTTCTAGTCACAGGTGACACCTTTGAAGTCTAATTACTACGGAAAGTATAATCCTGCTCACGTTCAGGGTTTCCTCTTCAAACCTTCATAGTTTTCCAGTCTAGGTCATGGAGTCACTCGTTACAGAGTGGTACCCCCTCAAAGGGCACACACTCCCAGACAGGCAAATTAGAGACAGCAATTCAGCTGACTACATGTCTTTGGACTGTGAGAATATTCAAGGACAATATTCTTCACTCTAAATCACCCATAGTGTGCATGATTCTATGTTCTAAGCTCACCCATAGCTCAACCAACACTAGGCACAATGTAACTATGGAACATGGATGGACAAATGCTTATCCAATTCTCATTTAAACATAGAACCTTATCCTCACCCAAACAAGAACACAAGTATATTGAAGTTTAAAGTGTGCCATATAAAGCAAGTGTCAAAATAAATATTTAATATAAAGTGAATATTTGTGCTCATGTAAGCTACAGAACATGGTCACATGATGGTGTAACAAGTACATGAAAATGGTGACTGGTGATGCGTTGTATTATGTTGAAACGTTGCATTCTCATATTGATTTATATACATTAACTAAATATATTCTTTTGAAAAATGTCGCAACTATTTTCGCCATCTGTTTGTTACTTTTTATGAATAGTTTATTAATTATGCTAATTCATTTTCTTTGTTTTGTCTTTCAGTCCAAACTAGGATGCGTAGCCCTTACAGTTGCCATCCTGCACACCTTGATGTTTGGCTGGGGTCGCGCCTTTGACAAAGCCCAGTACAGGTTCTACCTCCCACCCACCTTTGTGCTGGTGCTTATTCTTCCTTGCGCTGTGTTGTTGGCCCGCCTCAGTCTAGCACTGCCCTGTGTCTCACACCGCCTGGAAAGGATTCGTAGGGGCTGGGAGAGGGGCCCCCAAGTGCACTTTCAGCAACAGGAGTGCCACTCCAGCCTAGATGGTGTGAGCACTGTGTGACATTTGCCCTTTTCAAATTTAACCAGGATGTAGAATCACCAGCATTTGTACATATAAGTTTTTGGAAATTTAAAGTTACATATGGTATTATAGGGTCATTTTTATAGCAAGCCCTGCACAGCTTTATTACAGTAAAGCATGTGAGCCATTGTGTTAGAGGCCAGCCTTGTATTTCTCCTTTGATGTCTAATTTTCTTCTTGCCCAAAATGAAAGTGCCTTTGTCAGACACCTATTCTGCTATCTGTTCTACTGCCAGGGTTATGGTCTTTGAAATCTGGTCAAAACAACAAGCAATATTATGAAATGTTGTTAGATGGTATTATTCCCGTCTAAAAGTTGCACTAGACAACTTTACATGAACCGCCAATTGAATGAGATTAAATGTAATTATCAATTTCGTTACATTCAATTTTCATGCATTAAATATGACTTGTGGTTTCCTGAATTGTAACGTGTACAACCCGGCAGTACTTCTACTTAACTACCTCCTTTGTTTCACTATCCAAATCCGCACCATCTTTAAAGGCAATAAACAACCAACAGTCAGAGGATTAAATGTGATTTTTACTGTACATGAAGTCTCTGGAAAATATTTGTTCAAAAATGATCTCTGAATGCACCACTGTCTTCATTTTTCATGATTTTAAACATGGTTTACATGAGTGTAGTCTCTCACCAAGACGTTTTAGGGTTGGCTTTAAACCTTTCATAATCCTCATTGCGAAATAAGGCCAGCTCTGTCTCGTGGCCTGCAATTAGTATGGAAAAGAAGAAAAATTGTCGTAGACTGCACTGGTTTACTCGTTTTACAATCAATGTGCATGAATGCAATAAGTAATATACCAAAGCTTGTATAAAAAAAGGTGTGAATAAAGCCCCACCTACTCCTGATGATTTGAGGGTGCTTCCCTGCCTCAGTATTAGCTTGTCATCATCATCCAAACTCATCACCAATTCATTTGTCTGAAAAAGAAAATGGTAATATGGCATAATCTGCAAAACATGTGCTTAAGATATCTGGATAAAATAGGAAAACATTTCCTGGTAAAAGAAATATCATTTTACCTTTGCACCATGTGCTTGGTGAATGATCTTCAGTGTGTCTACAAGAGCAATGGATCATGTGAATGCATTTCACACCAAAACAAAATGGTAACACTCAACTTGACGGGGCACAAATATAGTACTATGCTATTACACATGCATTAATTAACCACAAACTAAGTCTTAGTTGTATACTGATCTCATGTCATCGTTACAGAATCATTACAAATGGTTTATCTCAAGCAGTTAACATATTTGTTACTATATCTTAATTCTATAAAACTACTCTATGTGAATTCCATGTGAACTACTGAGGGAACAAGTCAGTGAAATACTGATCTCATGTTTGTTCATCATTTGTTCATAATTTTGTACTTCAGTAGTAATTGATTCAGTATTAAGTATTTGTGCTCCCTCAAGTAGACAGTTACCAATAAAACGTACAAATAAAGCAATATCTGAAACAAAATACAACAAAAAGAACAACAATAATAGCAGTATTACCGTATCCAAATGTCTTGAAGGGAGGAGGGACTCCATCTTTGGAAAAGACAACTGAAAGAGACAGTACAGCAAAACAGGTGTAAATAACACTTCTCAATCTGTTAAGAAGGTGTGTTTGTTAAAACATGTGATGGCATGCGCATGACCCAAAGAATATTAAGAGCTTACCTTTCCTCACGTGCGCAATGAATTCTTCCACTGTTTGATTGAGATCTACGCCTCGGAAAACTACAGGTTTGAAATTACGATGCTCGAAAGATCGCACCAAACGTACGGTTAGCACAGCTTCGCTTGACATGCCTACGAAAGGGGAATATACTATAACCACATTTCGAGTTTCTGTTACAATCCAATACAACTGATCGTCATTGCCTTGGTGCTTTTATACACAGGATGTACCCGGAAGGACTATTTCAAAATACCATAGATAAAATAATTAAACTTCCTTTCACATGTTACGGTGCCGGCGAGAGCGTCAAAGCCACCGAGTCGACCAAAGTGATAAATTTTCTATGTGAAGGCGCGTCACAGCGCGAATGTAATAAATAGTAGACGTGAAAAATCAATCGGCAGTGTCGGACGTAATATAAGACGCGACGCGGACTTGTCATGCAAAGTTCTAAACCACGCGGGCTCTATAGTAGCGGGGTTCCCGGTGTTATTTATGACGTTTACCAGTTTGCGTGCGGGGTCATAATAAAAAGTGAGGCCAGGTTGTCTGAAATTATTGGTGTTCGAGGTGAATTACAGGTTTTGCGGCCTCTTTAATTTAAAAAGAGTGCAAGACCTAGCATTCTGAACGACTTTGTCGCTCTGTTCTTTACGTCGTTGAAAATGGAAATAGTCATATTAGCGTAGCGTACCTGTATGCAAAGTATGAATTTATTGTAAAGAAAAAAGGAGCACTACTGTCGCGGCATCTTGTAATCGGAGGAAAACCAGCAGGTAGCAAAACCCTAGGTTCCTATATAAATGTTCGATTTATCTTATATACAGTATTCCTTTTTGGAATGGGGAGGGGGTGTTGGAACATTAACTGTATTAACACTGACTTCTAAATGTATACAGCGGTATTTTTCCAGTGAGCAGTGGTAAATTTACTGTATGTCACTGTATGATTATGTGAACTTCTGTATCGTCCTCTAGCAGAGTTTAGCTGACCCATCCCAAGATGAGGGTCTGTCCACCTTGCCAACACTGCTGAGTACAGTATGAATATATGCCTATGTCATGTGCATAAGTGAATATATGAAATAGTTTCAAGATTAACAAAATGTTCTTTTCCTAGTTGTCTGTTATGGAAATATGCAAGGTCCATTAGGAGAAGTAAATAAGAAAGTGTGATCTGCAAATGGAGTATATTCACCTTTTAAAAAGAAAGATTAATTTAAAGATTAATTTAGAAATTGAACTGCTACAAATCCAGTTAAAACTGAAATTTGTGGATGTCAAAAGATGGATGATTCTTTAATTGCTGTAAAATGACCAAGGAGGTTGTGTGTGTCATTTTTATATGCAGGCAATAAAGCGCGCATGAATGAAACTGTGGTGAATTTGTCTTTATTTCATTTAATGCGCACTGTCAGAAAAAAAGGTACCAGTTTGTACCTTTGAGGGTACAATTACTTGTCACTCGTGCTGTAACATCAAGGCTCTGCCAATTATACCCTAGCTGTAGGTAAATGTACCTTGTAGTCTAATCTAAGGTACAGAAATTCACTCTGAGGAAGAATTTTGTACTATTAAATGTTATTTGTACCTTGGGGAAAAAAACTACTAGGCTATACCCTTTTTTCTGATGGTGCGGTGGTTGTGAATGATTACAAAGAAAAATGGTTATTTGCATCCCTGAGAACTCTGACGTTGGTCTGAAAGGTGTATAGGTTGCTTTTCTCTTGCTTAGTGTAGTACAGGAGGATCAGACTCTCACCTGACTGACAATAGTGTGTAGTACTACACAGGTCACAATAATGCCTCGCTGGGGTGACTGAACCCAAACAGACACCGGAACTGGGCCTTGAGTATGTCTATAGTCATCTTCGTACTGGCTGGGCCAACTGCTGGGTCAGGATAAGATACTATCAGGGTACAAAGGAAGGTGGTGCCCTCTGACCCCAAGGAGACCATCCAATGATCATATTACAGAGGGATATAAATAGATCAGCCATAACATTAAAAACTCTGACAGGCGAAGTAAATAACATTGATTATCTTGATAATCAGCGTCAAGAATGCCACTATATCTTAGGCAAGTGAACAATCAGTTCTTGAAGTTGATGTGTTAGTACATAGTATTCAGTGTACCTGTCAAAAGTGGTCCAAGGAAGGTCAACTGCTGAACAATTTAATCATTCATTCTAGAGTTATAGCGTTATAGACTGAGAGATGAAGAAGGAACTTAGGTTGCCGCAACTCAGCTGAAGAGTCATGACAGTGACGCTTAACAGCGTGTATCTTGCGCCACCTAATGGGGTAATATTAAATTACTTTTTTAGGAGAGAATTTACATCCATGTGAAACTCACCTTTTTTAATATCAGTTTCTTTCTCGCTTAATTAGATACAAAAGCACAAATAACACAGAGATAACATGAAACTTGAATTCACACAGCCAGAGTAACAATCAAATTCTAAAACCCAGCAGACGTGATGCCACAGTGCTACATACTGTGTGACTGTGCTGCCTTGCAATTGAATTAAATTTATATACATTATATGGACAAAAGTATAGGAACATCTGCCCATTACACCTACAAGAAAGGGCCTTCCCCAAACTCTTCCCACAAAGTTGGAAGCATATAACTGTCCATAATGTCTTGGTATGCTGAAGCATCAAGAGTTCCCTTCATTTGAACTATAAGGGGCCTAGCCCAGCCCCTGAAAAGCAACCCTATATCATTATCCCTCCTCCACCCGACTTTCCAGTTGGCACAATGTGGTCAGGAAGATAACATTCTCATGGCATTCGCCAAACCCAGACTCCTCCATCATACTGCCCGGTAGAAAAGTGTGATTTGTCACTCCACAGTACATGTTTCTACTGCTACAGAGTCCAGTGGTGGCGTGCTTTACATAACTCCACCGGACACTTGGCATTGTACTTGGTGATGGGAGGCTTGTATGCAGCTGCTCAGCCACGGAAGCCCATTCGATGAAGCTCCCAGTACACAGTTTTTGTAGTGAGGTTAATGCCAGAGAAGGTTTGTAACTCTGCAGATTCGACACATCATTGGCTACTTTTACGCACAATGTGCCTCAGCACTTGGTGACCCCACTGTTACTGCCTGTTCATGGCTGAGTTTCTTTCATATGTAAACACTTCTACTTTGCAATAATACCACTTTCAATTGACCGTGGAATATCTAGCAGGGAAGACATTTCACAAACTGACTCATTGCAAAGATGGCATCATACAACAATTCCATGCTTGAATTCACTGTGCTCTTCCCAACAACTCATTCTTTCACAAATGTTTGTAAACCTGACTGCAGGGCTAAGTTCTTGATTGTATAAACCTGTAGCAATGGGTATGAATGAAACACCCAAATTCAGTGATGAAGACGTGTGTGCCAATACTTTTGTATATATAGTGTATATACACCAATGAGCCAAAACAATATGACCACCCCATGTGAAACGAATAAAGTTGATTCTATTATACAAATAGTGCATGTCAAGGTCTGGGATATCCTACACAATAAGCCAACTTTTAGTATTTGTAGTTGAAGCAAGACAAACTGGTAAGGGCCAGACTGTTGTGGCTAGATGACTTGGTCATCTTTAAAACAGCAAGGCTTGTGGAGTGCTCACCACGGTCATGAACGAGTCAGCGCTAATACTCTCCCATCTGAGAGCTGATTTATTTTTTTCTTTCTTTTTTCATTGTTAATTACTACAAGACAATAATAGGATGATCTCTTCACCGCAGTGCTCAACCACGGGTGTTTGGAATGTTTTGCGTTTTGTATAGGCTATTTATTTTATTATTTTATTTTATTTGATATGAACACCACAGTAGCATTAGAATTGTAACATACTGTCATGACCAGCGCGTCCAGTCCTCGTGTGTGCCACGCCCCCTCATCATCCGCGCGTGCTTCCCCGATTGTGCACAGCTGTTCCTTGTTAATTCGGCTTGTTTAGTGTATATCAGTCCACGTCCTCCTCAGTCTTTCATCGGTCATTGTAGTAATGTTGCGTCTTTGTTACCCTCACCCAGTAAAACCCTCGTTACCCGTTCTCCTGTCTGCTTCTTTGCTCGCCTGCGGCTTAACGTAACACATACCTTAATGCACAAGGACTAGATGCATTGTTTAAAGTTTGCAGCAAAAAGCTAATTTAAAATATAAATTAAATTATTTACAATATAAATACAATGCAAATAAATATAGTGTGTGATGTTTTCACAGTAATATTTTTATGCCAAGTATAATGTGAAATCATGCTATTCTGGAAATTATAAGGTTTTGTATAACTACATTGAATAATTTAAGAAATGACGTGCACAAATACCAATCATGTGGTCAAAGCGTTGCTAAATTATAAAAGCCAGAATCAGTACTAAATAAACAACAGTTTTGGAGTCAAAAAGCCTGTTCTTATTGCTGAGCTGTGCCAAATGATCTGGATCACTGAAAAGACCCGGAATTCCCATCACTACTAATAAGTGCGTAAGTTACGCTAACCCTAGTTTTGTCCTACCCGCGGCTGCAATGTTATGCGCACAAGCCCAACTAGGTCATCTTTCTATATCCCGGATGTTACTTACACTTTATTTGCAATTAACACGCTCGCTCCTATTGTAGCCACCAATATAAAAATTACAGTTTAGCTGTATCATCAGTTAGTAGAGATGGCTATTTTGAATCATCAAAACAATTTCGAAACATTCGAAACAATGTTTCGAAACGGTTCGAAAAGTTTCAAAACACTAGTTGCGCACAGCCTGCTGGCAAAAACTGGAACTGCAGCTATAACAAATACGGCAGAATAAACAGTTTCGAATGTCACGAAGCTCGAACTGTCAAAAATGTGCATAATACAACATAATTTGATTGTTTTTATATTCTGCCATAGGTATCCTATATCTGCAATTAGCATATGGTAACTTTTTGCCAACTGTAATTCAAGTAGTACGAATCATATTAATGTCTCGTGTATGGTGGCGAAACTTCTCTTGCACTAATATCAGAAGCAGAGAAGAGGGTGCTAGCAATATTATGAACAAGTTTGCGCGTCCACTTCAGTGGTCTCTATAATGGAGCATATTTAGCCACCGGTTCATTCCACCGTGCTGTGCTAAAAATGCTACTGGGGATAATTGTTGCCCGAAGCCGTCAGACAACTGCATGGTGACCGACATCACACTTTCTCCAGACGTTATCTCCCGGTCTTTAGCCATAATACGTCAGGAAGCATCCTCTCTTGTTATAATAGAATCCGGTGCCTTGTGTTCTAACTGCACATAATTTATTTGCAGATTATTATCCTCATCTTTAAATATTCACGTTTAGCCTCACATTCTGCTCCTCAAGATTTTACATCCATTTGTGTGCTATGTACTTTTTAAAACTGCTGCAGTGTGTTTACTTTGCGCGCACCATGTGTACAGTCTTTGTATCTTGTCTGTTTGGCATTAGCTGCAGGTTTGTATGCACCAGAACTTCCCCCACAATCGAACCCTAAATTGGGTCATATCATTTATAGATATTATTTGTTCTCATGTCTGTATTGTTTAAACATTATTTCTGTATTTACATACCATCCAAGTATTGAATGTGCATATGTAACCTTGGGCTACAAGGTTACATAAGAGACCAGACCACACCACCCAAGGCCCTGCCCCTTAGGATGTATGATTAACCCCAGAACTTCCATCCGCAGCTACATTGTATGAACACAGAGATGCATATCCCAGAATTAAAACAATTTATTAAACACAATACTTAAAACCTCCCAACCAGAACAAATTACCAACAATAACACTACAAAAAAAAAAAAAAAAAAAAAAAAAAAGAAGGGGGGGGGGGG
>JAABNX020000001.1:32065836-32088683 GCA_015163995.2 Mormyrus lacerda
AGCCTATCTCAGAAACCAAAGGACACAATCAAGGAGCACCCTAATCAGTAAGCGATTGCTTCACAGGGTGCACAACACGTACAGTGTGCAGTTAAGAGGTCACACTCCAGCCAAACATCATCTCTTAGGGCCATGCTGGTTATTATAAAGGTATAAAAGATACCTTTTATTGTTACTGTAGGAATACAATAAGATGCCATTTAGAACAAGCTTGTAGATACCTCGTTAAGGATAAACTATTCCGCCAAACGTCATCTCTTAGGGCCATGCTGGTTATTATAAAGGTATAAAAGATACCTTTTATTGTTACTGTAGGAATACAATAAGATGCCATTTAGAACAAGCTTGTAGATACCTAGTTAAGGATAAACTTAACTATAAATACAGATAAGATGCATTGTAAAATGTGTGTCTGTGCGTGTGGAGGTGTGTGTGTGTGTGTGTATGTATGTATAAATATATATATTATAATATATAATATATAGATATAGATTAGTGTGTATATTTATATATTTGTGTGTGTAGACACACACACACAGACAGGTCTATAATTAAATCTTTGTGGGGACTCTCCATTTTCAGTGGGGAAAACACTAATCTCAACATGATGACCATAACCTCTACCCAGCCCATGATTAGGTTTCATTTACATTTACCACTTGAAAGGCACAGTAGGATCAATTTGCAATATTGCATTACAGCATGATACCCAGGCAGCACCACTGACAACAGGAAAGCCCTGCAGTGTATTATCAAAACGGCCCAGAAGAGCACTGGCTCACAGCTTCCATCCTTGGAAGAAATACAAAGAACCCACTGCTGCCTCAAAGCCATGAACATCTGCAAAGACCCGACCCATACCAGCCACAGCATCTTTGCTCCTCTACCATCCGGCAAATGCTACAGAACCCTGTATGCCTGCTCGACCACGTTCGAGAACAGCTTCTACCCCAATGACATTTCTGAACCTCACCCCACCTCCCCCCCATAACAACCATTACTGTAACTGAGCCTCAGTAACACCATGCAAATTTACACACTTATACATGCTGATCTAAACTATATTGCCAAAAGTATTGGGGTACCTGACTTTACACACACATGAACTTTAATGACATCCCATTCTTAATACACAGGTTTTAATATGTAGTTGGCTCACCCTTTGCAGCTAAAACAGCTTCAGCTCTTCTGGGAATGCTGTCCACAAGGTTTAGGAGTGTGTTTATTGGAATTTTTGACCATTCTTCCAGGAGAGTATTTGTCAGGCACTGATGTTGGACGAGAAGGCCTGGCTCACATTCTCCGCCCTAATTCATCCCAAAGGTGTTCTATCAGGTTGAGGTCAGGGCTCTGTCCAGGCCAGTCAAGTTTCTCCACACCAGACTTGCTCATCCATGTCCTTATGGACCTTGCTTTATGCGCTGGTGCACAGTCACGTTGGAACAGGATGGGGCCATCCCCAAACTTTTCCCACATAGTTGGGAGCATGAAATTGACCAGTATGGCTTTGAATGCTGTAACATTAACAGTTAACCTTTCACTGGAACTAAGGGGCAAAACCCACACCATAATCCCCACCCCAACAAACTTTATACTTGGCACAATGCAGTCAGACTAATAACGTTCTCCTGGCAACTGCCAAATTTGGACTCGTCCATCAGATTGCCAGACAAAGAAGGGTGATTCCTCACTCCAGAAAACACATCTCCACTGCTCTAGAGCCCAGTGGCAGTGTACTTTACACCACTGCACCCGATGCTTTGCATTGCCCTTGGCGATGTAAGGCTTGGATGCAACTGAGGTGGGGAGGTAAATACAGGAGCAGTTAACGTCATTGAAATATACCACCTTTTATATAGTATAAATAATGAAAACAGTCACAGTGATTAAGATATACTTTCAATGCCAATACACTGTACAGTAGATGGATTGTACAGCCATGGCTAAAGGTTTTGTGAATGACACAAGTATTGATTTTCACAAAGTTTGTTGCTTCAGCGTTTGTAGATCTTTTTGTCAGATGTTTCTATGGTATACTGAAGTATAATTACAAGCATTTCATACGTGTCAAACGTAATATTGACAATTACTTTAATTTATGTAAAGAGTCAATATTTGCAATGTCGTAAATTTTTCAAGACCTCTGCAATTCTCCCTAGCATGCTGTCAATCAGCATCTGGGTCGAATCCTAACTGATGGCAGCCCATTCTTGCATAATCAATGCTTGGAGTTTGTCGGAATTTGTGGGTTTTTCTTTGTCCAACCACCTCTTGAAGACCAACCACAAATTCTTAATGGGATGAAGGTCTGGGGAGTTTCCTGGCCATAGACCAAAAATGTTGATGTTTTGGTCCCTGAGCCACTTTTCACTTTTGCCTTATGGCACAGTGCTCCATCATGCTGGAAAAGGCATTGTTTGTCACCAGTCTGTTCTTGGATGGTATGGAGAAGTTGCGCTCAGAGGATATTCTGGTACCATTTTGCTCTTTTTCAGATCTGCACTGAGCTACTTGCACTTCCCCATTGCAACACGTTTTGTTCAAGTCAATGAATGACGTCAAATGAGACCTTTTTATGTTTGCACAGAGAAGCTACTGTAGTCAATCATGATCACTAACATTCAGTTAAAAGGCACCAAGTTACTAGGGGTAAAACGAGATCTCACGAGATCTCATGATATTACAACCCCTGGCAAAAAATATGGAATCACTACTCATGGAGGATGTTCAGTCAGTTGTTTTCCTATGTAGTCCAAAAAAGAAATCACAGATATGACACAAAACCATTTTACCTAACAGCTGAACATTCTGGCTTTGTATAACATACCTCCAAAAAATAAAATGACATTGTTGCAATTAATGGCACATCTTTTTTTCAGATGAAGCAGAGGAAAAAAATATTGAATCACTCAATGTTGAGGAAAAAATTATGGAATCACCCTGTAATTTGCATTTCAGAAACAAATACCTGCACAGGTCTAATTAGGAAAATTAGTCTGCAGTTAAAAGAGAGTGCTTGCAGACCATAATGAGCTGTTGCACCTAACTGATTGACAGGAAACATGCCCCCAACAAGAGAGCTGTCAATTGAAACAATGGATTATAAAACTTCTTCAAGAAGGTAAATCAACGCAGAGTGCTGCAAAAGATGTTGGTTGTTCCCAGTCAGCTGTGTCTGAATATTTGGAGCAAGTACAAACAAAATGGGAAGGTTGCAAAAGGGAAACATACAGGTAGACCAAGGAAGACATCCAAATGTCAGGACAGAAAACTCAAAGCAATATGCCTTGGAAATATAAAAAGTACAGCAAAACAAATGAAAGACAAATGGGCAGAAACAGCAGCCAATGTTTGTGACTGAACTATAAGAAGTCGGCTGAGGGAAATGGAATTTAGGTACAGGAAAGCCAAACGTAAATCATCATTAACTCCTAAACAGAAGAAAACAAGGTTATAGTGGGCTAAAGAGTCGTGACCTGTGGATGATTGGATGAAAGTAGTATTCAGTGATGAATCCCGAATCTGCATTGGCCAGGGAGATGATGCTGGAATTTTTGTTTGGTGTCATCGCAATGAAACATATATAGACGACTGCCTGAAGAAAGCAAGCAAATTTCCTCAGTCACTGATGATATGGGGAAAGATGGCAGTCATTATCTCCACACTAAATGCACAGGTGTACATTGAAATTTTCTCATTCCATCAACTGAAAGTAGGTTTGGTGGTGATGAAGTCATTTTTCAGGATGATAATGCATTTTTTGAGCACAGAGCATTAAAACTTTTCTTCAAGAAAGGAATATCAACTCAATTACATGGCCAGCAAACAGTCTGGATTTCCAATTGAAAATTTATGGTGGTAATTGAAAAAACTGGTACACGACAAGGCTCCATCCTCCAAGGCAGATTTGTCAACTGCTATACAAGAATGTTGGAACCTGACTGATATAGAATACTGAGTCCATGCCTCAAAGAATTCAAGTTGTCATAAAAGCCAGAGGAGATGCAACAAAGTACTAGTACTAATTGTGTTCTTTTTTTGTTCTTGATTCCATATTTTTTTCCTCAACATTAAGGGATTCCATATTTTTTTCCTCTGCTTCATCTAAAAAAAAAGATGTGCCATTAATTGCAACAATGTCATTTTATTTTTTGGAGGTATGTTATACAAAGCCAGAATGTTCAGCTGTTAGGTAAAATGGTTTTGTGTCATTTTCCAACCTGCTTTATCCTGTTGGGTCACGGGGGGTCTGGAGCCTATCCCAGGAGCAATGGGCAGGGAACAACCCTGGACAGGGGGTCAGCCCATTACAGGGGGCACTCACACACTGTTACCATTCACACCTACGGGCAATTTATTAACTCCAATTAGCCTCAGCATGTCTTTGGACCTCTGACCAATCAGAATCAGTAATTATTAAACTAAGTACCTGGCAGAACTGGAGAAAAGGCCTGGATTTGGAATCAAGGTCCAGATTTGAAGAACCCTGCTCTACAGAGTACATGGTTGGGGCGTCAGTTTCTCACATGCACCTTGGGCAATCCAGAGATGCATGCTCTTAGACTGTAGAAGAAACCCACACATTTACAATTTTTATTTCACAGAAGCTTTTTTTCCAAAGTGAATCGAGACAGATATAACAAGCATACAGCCATCAAGGAGCCATAAGTGCTGCTAAACTATATAAGCTTCCAATGAGTGGCCAGTGCAAAATAAAAATAAATATCAAGAGACAATACTAAATACAAAACTGTGCATCTGGTAGAGCCAAGTGATGCGATTTCAATGGAACAATCAACAAAGAGTGAACTAGTGAGGGGCAGCGGTAGAGTGAAGTCAGCTGCAGTGTTGCCAGGAGAGAAAGATCTCGTGATGCATTCTTGAAGGTTGTAAGGGACTCTGTAGACTTAATTTGGTTGGGTAGCTCATTCCATCATTGGGGAACCATGCGTGAAAAACATATAAGACATTTTTCATGTGGTGCAGGAATCACTAGGTAAACCTTCCTTATACTGTAATTTGTATTGCAAAATATATAAACTTCACACAGACACACACGGAGCATAAGTGGAATCTAATCCCCTAGACCTGGAGGCATCAGGCAAAAGTGCTCTAACTGTACCACTTTGATATGAAAATATATAACTAAAATGAACATTTATATGGGATTTAAAAAAAAATAATAATCTGGAGAATTTGGGAATAAGTTCATATAAAAGCTCTGGGTAAAGGTACCACAGATTAATAGAAAGTACGATGAACCGCGAAAATCGATGTAAATGTATGATTTAATTAAACCGGCTGATGTGTAAAATAAATCACTACTTTAAGAGTACTTCACGGTACACCACTAAACAGAAAAACTGGTGTTATATTACATTTAATTTCACGACGTCAGTTCGATGTCAGATGTCACTACGTATTTACGTCGACGTCGTACGTTTGTTTTTGGTTTTGACCGTACGCGATCTAGATGGCGAGCGAATTTGGAATTGAGGGTTAAATCGGCGGAGTGGCAGCATTTTAGCTTTCCGGTAATCACAAACGATATCGGCTAGAAAAGTACAGACGAGACAAAATCTGCGTGCAAACATTGTGAAAGACTGGTAACATACACAAATAGCACAACGAACATGCTTCAGCATGTCCACCGGCACCACAGTGAGCTCAATTCACCACTGCCAGAGCGAAGATTATTAAAAGGGCAAACCACGCTAAAAAGCTGCTCATGCAAGCCATAGTGTATTTGGTAACGCTTTATATTAAGTTCACGTTCACAATGCATTTATTATGCATTTATAGAACATTCAGTGCACCTTCGTAATGCATTCATAGAACAGTCATAAGCAGCATGCAAGTACACTTTAACATCCTAACATTCCTTATCAGCTTTAATACCCATTAGTAACAAACATTAAACTATTATACAATTATGTTTGTTATTATATGTTTGTTATTAATGTATATTACAGATGTTAAGGGATATTAGGATGTAAAGGTATACATGCATGTTTATGAATGATTTCTGAATACTTAATACATTATGAAGGTGTACTGAACATTTCATGAAGGCAATATAAATGCATTATGAAGGTGCAGTTAATGTAAAGCGTTACCATTTATTTACAGTATTTGAAGGTTTGTTAAATTTATTTTGATTTGGTATTTTTTTAAAACAATATTTTATTAAATTTCAGTTACACCGCTAAGAGGAGGACATTTTCTCAATCGCGTTTTGCACAGTTTAAAAAGAAAAATAAAGAAATAATTTTGAATAAATTTGTCTGCAGCTCATTCTATTAAAAAATTGTGAGAAAATCATATCATGAACTCAGAATTGTGAATCGTATCAAATCGTGAGTTGAGTGAGGAGGTTGTTTCAGTGTCTGCCAGTTTTCAGAACTTTGTGTGATGGCTTTTCAGGCTAGCACATGGTCTATTCTTCATACTAGGACTGACTGGCAGCAGGACCTCGAGTTAGCAGAGACACTTGTGTGAGGGGGGTACCGCTTTGGCTAAGGGAAAAATTATACTGCCTGCCTCCCTGACGTGACTGCATCAGCCTCCATCTTCTCCACTTCCTCTGGAACTCGTGTTGCACCTTGCAGGAGAATGGTGAGTAATCAGAGTAAAATCCCAAAATGTTTAACAAAAAAAGGGCTTAGTCTCCTTAAGGTACTGAAGAAAATATAAAACTGACAGCTTACCTCTCCATTTAAAAAACAATACAAAACTGCAACAACAAATCCCTAGAACAAAGAAAAGAACAAAGTAAATATCCAAACAGCACTTCATTATCTGTGAGGAACATATACGCATTACCGGTACCTGGGTAGATGCAAGGGCAAGTTCCACAAAGTTCCATATCTTGTATGTTAAGTCGCTGACTTTCTCAGGGAAGAATGCAAAGAGGATGTATTGCAAACCAAAGAGGGACACAAGGAGGAAGGTTGACTTGGCAAGCTTTCTAGAAAAAGGACAGATACAGGCATCATAATGTCAATTGTCAATTCCAAAAATATTGTCGACTAAAAGATTGATGATGAACCACCAGAAATCCATCTTTTTATGCTTAATCTAAAGAATCTAACTAAATGAACCAGATTTTTGTGTTTTGTGGAAGACCTGAATGAACTAAATTATTTAATGTGGCAATATATTCTATCAGAATCATATTGGTAATTAATATTTAAAAAAAAAAAAAAAAAAAAAAAAAAAAAATAAAAAAAAAAAAAAAAAAAACAAAAAAAAAAAAAAAAAAAAAAAAAAAAAAAAAAAAAAAAAAAAACAAAAGAACAAAAAAAAAAAAAAAAAAAAAAAGTCTAACCTAAAAAAAAAAAACATATATTTTTAAAGTTTTTAAGAACAATATTCCATGAGCATCTAAAGAAACTTTTCAAAAAGATAAGTAACTTGAGAGCTATGATCCTTTGTTTTGGTGTAAGGTGATACAGAAATTTTATTTGATGAAACTAATAGAACGTACGTCCATCCGTAGGCCTTCAACTTCCCTGCCACCATTCCTGTTAACTACCATTTTAAAAAAATCATATTACATTATGAATTAGAAATTGGCTACCTGAAAACACTTTGCTATCTTCATATTTATATTTTCAGAATGCTAGACAGCTGCTTAGAGGAGCCCATGGCTGTTATTGCTGGGACAAGGATTGAGGAATCAGAGTATTTATAAAGCTTAGATAAATGCATTACCTGGCCTTTTCTAATGATGATTGTGAACAAACTATAGCCTAGTTACTGCAGAGCTCATATGTCATATCCCAAACTTTTGCATGATGCTCCTTTCCTTTTTTAACTCTATACAATTGTTTAAAACAAAAATAATGCACTCAATTAAATATTGAAAAGAATTTTTCATTATGTAGTCACAGAACCAGAAATTTCAAAATCAATAATGCAATGGATACTTTGAACTGCTGTGATGTTTAGGACATTTATTTTGACGATTTTAAGATGTTTTAAGATGTTAAAAGCACACATTTTTGGCTGTTCAAACTGATTAATTGAAACTTTAACAAATGATTTTGCTCCAGGTTAACTGCTGTGTATCGGCCTGATACAGCCACAAACATCATTAGATTTGACTGTTCATTAAAAATACGAAATAAAACTTACTCTCAATACATAGAAATTCAATGTAAACGTTTTTGTTGTGCTATGAATTTGTCAGTGTTTGGTAGAATATTTGAAAAAAATAAAAATATCATTAAAATGTGACATGCAAACTCCTGACAGGCAAATACTTACTTATACTGATTGTACTCATTCCCACGCACATCTGGGGTCCTGAGTTTTCCTACTAGTGTTCTTGTAATACTAATGAAAAACAACAAATTAATCTGCAAACAGAAGAAATGTGAACTGTAAAACAGAACTTTTTTTGTGCTTCCATCTTCACACATTTGCCAGTTTACATTAAACATATGTAAACATTCAGGTGTTTCTAGTCTCAATCAGGTTTGTTTAAATGAACAAATATTTATATAAAGATAATCCCCAACCATTTTAGCAAGTTACTTCCTCTTTTTTGTGTTTCCTTCTCCCTCTCTTCTGTCAATTTATGAACTTACACATATGACAAAGGAACAAAAACATTTTATGGCTATATTCCTTTATTGCTATAGTTAATACTTAAATAAGTTCATGGCTTTGTTATATGATTTCTTTGGAAATTTACAAAAATGTACATTTTTAAAGAGCTTGTTTACAGAAAATTGGGAAATACGTAGTATTTATCAGTAAATATTCCAGATTAGCCAACTAAATTCCCAAAAACTGATTTTTTTTTTTACCTGTGAACATGTATTTTAGTTTTCTTGTTATTTTTTCCTATGACTTACATCAAGAAATCCAACAACAAAGTTGTTTTACATATTTTCTTCATGAGTCTGTATATGCATAGTTTATGTGTGAAACTATGGAATTTCCCATACTTACAATGATGAACAGGAGAACAGGGACTCTGAGAATCCACCAGATCCAGGTGTGTTTCCTGGTTTCCCAACATCTTTGACATGCCACAGAAAACAAGTAATGCTCATTCTTAATTGAACACAAGTAAGGATACCTAAAAGGATGAGTGTTAATGCCGAAATTTACCCTTCATCTTCATAGTAGTATTTTGCCAAGCCCCAGGCAAGTATAATGACTGCCGGTGACCCTGCAAAATAATTGATGCAGATACACTTTCTGAATATTGATTATTTTAAGAGATGTCTTACAGACAGTTAGTCATCAAATGTGAAAAATACTGGTTAAGAGATATCAACAAAAGAGTAGACATGAATCAAAGGTTAAGATACAGGAATTAAGAAATAGAAATTCTGAACAAGTGTATTGGACGTAAATCTTATAAATATAATTTTGATGCAGAAACTCATGTTCTTAAAGTCATAAAAATAGCCTAAATGAAGAGCAGTCAACTTACCCCAGCCTAAGGTCATGTACAACCAAAAGTACAATCTCCTGGAGAAGAATGAGACATAGACTAGAGTGTGAAGGTAGTGACCCTCTACCAACAACCAGCTGTAGTTGGCCATGATGCAGTAGTGCGATGACAGCAAGACAAGCTTGCAGCCTACCTGTGGGAGGGAAAAAGAGTATATTACGTTCATATAAGTCAACTCATTTGTATTCCTGAATGGTCCTTTACTCAAAGAAAAACAAACAATTAGTAAACGTCTACTGCAGTTAGCAACCTGTTATAACATCATTCATATACAATCAATAAGTTACAGAATATTGTGTTGTTTCCTAAAACAGATGTTCAATATGTAGACTGAAGGCCCGATGGAGTTAAATATAAAATGATTGTACATACAGGATAGTAGTTGCAGTGGTAAAAGTCTTCTTTAGAAAAAAGGACAGTGTCCTTGATAAAGATGAAAGCTGCGCGTAAGATGAATGACAGGAACAACTGGATGTGAATGTAGTTACGCGTGCAGTGTAGCTTCCTGCATTGAAAAAAGTATGGAATGACTTTTAATTGTCTATTTTACCATTGCAGAAAAACGACAAGCCGAATAATAACAAAGGAATGTTAAAAACAAAGCAAGACTGATAATGACTCACCTAAACACACAAAGTATTACTATGGCAATGCTCAGGGACATAAGGGAGATGGCATAGCCCACTGTGTACATGGTCTTCACATAGAAAAAATAGAGATGGCTGTGAACCTGTCACAAAGAAAAGAAAATGTTTGTTGTCTTATAGATGAACGTTTTGGCATTGCACTCTGAATCTTCCACTGTTCCCTCTGCTTTATTTTTGCTGCTTTACACTATCTTAGATAATTCACCCATATTACTCAGAATACATTTTTAATTTTATTCAATTGATTCAATTTTACTGCCTCCAGACAGAAAGCACATTGGAAGTGGAGAATTATTGTTTAAATGCTAATGTTTCAAAATATAGACAGGAGACGTTAATTATGTTCAATGGTTCATTTAACATGCTTATTTTATTTCTTTTTATTCTTTTTATTTTTTTTATTCTTTTTATTTATTTTATTAACATGCTTATGCTTATTTCGTTAATGCTCTGTAAACATTTAGTTTGTCTTTTGTTAGTCTGTCAGTGCAAGTGCAAACAACAGGAAGCACTGCACATAATGATTTTTCTGACAAAAAAAAACAATTTTTCATTTTGCTCTCTTTAATTATATTAAATTTGTTTGCATAAGTTAACAATCTTTAATAGATATTTTTTTCTTCAAATAAGTCTGCCACCTACTTCCCCAAGAAAGTTGAAGTTCTCATTGAAGGCATATTCACAGGCTATCTCATGCGGTGGGTAGGGTTCTGTCCAGCCCTGGGCAGTGCAGTTCCTAAAAACCTTCCCTGGAAATGGAAGAAAAGATTTCATACTCTACGGTGATACACCGATGAGCCAAAGCATTATGACCACCCGCACACCAAACGTGAATAACGTTGACTATCTTGTTAAAAACAGCTCTGAAATGGCAAGGCTTTGTAGGGTGCTCATGGTCTCCCATGGTGAGTACTTACTGATAGTGGTCTGAAGAGTGAAAACCACAAACCACTGACAAGATGGTATTCAGCAAGGACTCATCAGTGTGAGATATGTCCAAAGGCTATCCCATCTGGTACATACAAACAGGAGTGCTACTGTGGCACCAATTGCAAACAGTTATAATGATGGTCCTGGAAGTACTGTGTCATGACACACGCTATGCATCAAGCTCTACTCTATTTTTCTATATTTCTCAGTACAATCGACCCCCCCATATCCGCTGATTCAACCAACTGTGGATCTAAAATATTTGAAAGAAAAAAAAACAGCAAGTTTCAAAAAGTAAAACTAGAATTTCCCATGCACCAAGCACTATGCTGCATCCATGCGAATGAAGTGATCTCTAGGTATGACCTGCTGCTGCCTTCCACTCGGGGAGAGAGAGAGAGAGAGAGAGAGATTGAATGAATTATACTGTAACAACTCTTTACATAGCATTTGCATTGTATTTGGTATTATGTGAAATCTAGGGCTAATTTAAAGTATAAGTAAGGGTGTGTTAGTTATATGCAAATATTATACCATTTCATATAAAGGCCTTCAGTATCCACGGATTTTGGCATCGGCAAGGGGTCCTGGAACCAATCCCCCATGGATAGGGAAAGCTGATTGTATACGTCCGTGTTGTAAAACCCATTATCCTATGCAAAAGTTCTACTTCTTTCCTCTAAACCTAATATAACATAGATCTGTTTACTAAGCATATTGAGAAAATCTTGAAAAAATAAACTTCTTTCCCAATTTCAGTTTTCTGGCATAGGGCAAAATAGTTTTTCTTCAATATGTATTTGGCAATTTGTATCTCCCATTAAAAGTATTTTTGGGATGCTGTACAATTACCCGACCACATTTTATTAGTTTATTATTTTCAATGAACTTTATGAATATGTTAGCTTTTAGTTTTAACATAAATGTTGTAGGTTAAAGTGTGTCAGGCTGTAAATTCAACAAAAGTTACTGAATTTAAGTGGATTTAAGTGTAACTACATATTTCCTCCAAAATTAAAGCCAAACGTGAACCTAGTGGACTAATTAATACCAACAATGCATTCTGGGACTTCTTTCTTACCATTGGTGTGGAGGAATGTTGGACAGGGCTGTGATATAGTCTCCCCGATGTTTGTATAGGGCCAGCAGTTAAGATGGTCCCACATCCCTTTGCATCCTGAAAACAAAACAAATTTCATCACAGAATTACAACATACAGGCATTCATGAAATGTACTCCTAATACACTACAAATATAACACAGACTATCTCTATGCCGTGAAATGTGTGATTTGCCAGTTGTTGATCCAATACCTGGGGATCCTCATAGAATAAATCAGTAGAAAATGCTGCCTGTTTGCAAAAAGTAGGTAATTAATTTGGATAAAAATGAAAATGAGCACCTACTCTGTTCCACTGGATGAAACACTGCCAAGCAGTGTTGTTGGTCAGTGAGATATATCTCTGAACAGGGTTATCGTAACTGTCATTTGTTCAGTCACACTTAACTCGCCACACTTAACTTGGGACATCATTGTAAGATGGAAATGCTTAGCAATTAAATGAGTAGTTCTATCCATCTGCTATAATCTCTTCATTGGCTCTTTGCCCTCTGTCCTGGCCATACTCTATTTCAGTGTCTCCACCAGATGATGGACAGTAATGGTTGGTTTACTTGGCCTTAGGATCACTAGTTTTTTTCCACTTTTTTATAACTTCCTCTCTCATGAGGTGATTTGTATATACTGGCTTGATTTGTTTTGCATTTCCCCTTAGTAACCAGGACAACAATGTTGATGACTATCCTGGCTCCTGTAATCACTGCTTGCAGTGTATGCTTCATTCGTTCCAACCCATATGACAGGTTTGGGTGCATTTGTTTTATACCTTGTCAAATGTCAAAGTGCCTACTTTATATTTTGGGTCAATCCCTCATTCTGTCACTATAAATGGAACAAACTACAACAATAACACGTTTCATTCTTTGTCAAGTTTCTATGTTACTTGGTTGAGTTTGCAGTCCCAATGAAGGATGATACCACATACTCCATATTGCGGTGGCCTGCAATACTCTAATATAGATAAATACTAATAAATAAAAATGAATGGTCTCCAAAACTTGCTATATTGAAAAATATAACATTCTCTGTTTTAATCTAGTGAAACTGCTACGAGTCAGTTAAAAAAAATACATTTTATTTCTGAACATAGTTTTACAAATCATGTTCAATGGCTCTTTATTTACTATAGAATGTGATCCTTCATAAAATTATCAATTGTCTGTATGTATGTTTTTTAAACATATCCATGTCGATAATGAGTCCATATGAATGTTTCTAGTGATCTAATAATCTTCATAAACATTTAACAAAATACATTTTGTCATTTCAATGGTGTCGCTGTTCTCAACAAGGTTCTTATACACATACCTGTTTGGAAATCGACAGAGATTGATATGTTGTGTTTCCACAATTCCTTATGGCAGCTTTCCTCTTCTTTGAGAAGAATAATATAAGGATCACATTCTGGGGGAAGAGCTTTTATCTGTGATTTATGATTAGAAATTAATTTCAAAAAAGGTTCTACAAATTCAGTTATGAAATACAGATAATACAGTTCAATACCTGTAAAATACACATTGTCATATATAAGTTTGAAATACCTTGTGAATTTATGTACAGATTTTTTGTATGCTTGGTTAGTAATGGACATCAGATAGGCACAAAAATATTTTAAAGATTTAACAAAACAATCAAACCCCGCTTTTCTCTACGGAGAATTGAAATCCTATACAAAACCAAACAAGTAAACGCAGATACCATTTATTGGATTAATTTACCTACCTGTGCATAAACGTCAAGAATAACAGTCAGTAGAGCAAGTTTCCCCATCATGCCCGTTATCTTCTCCTTTTTTGCTGGAAAAAAAAAGGTTTATTCTGGGTAGCGATTTAATCCATAGTTTTTTTTTCTTTTCATCCATGCATCCATGCTATGTTACATATTAAATAATTAATGGTACCTTCTGTAAACCGCCAGAAGAAGTTGTTCAACAATTATTGATACTGAAGCAACCGAGCGTTTACGGAAGTGAAGATCCCGACAACCGTTCTTCGCTGATGAACAGCCTACAACTTTCGTGCCATCATTTATGGAATACTGAGTTTGCGTCCACAGTTGCTCAAACTACATTAAAAGAAAACCATTCATACACCGCATCGATTTCCTCAGTTGCCTCACGCTATACATATTCGTACTTCCATTTCTGGAATCTTATTTTTGCAATAAGTCCGTTTCAAAATATATTTTTTCTTGATTTACGGATTCTGCTTAAATGCAGAGGTTGATATTTCGACAATGAAGCATATATGCATTTGGCAGAATAGAACCGCGGCTAATTTATTTTTCTGATTTAATTTGCTAAAGCATTTTGCTGCAGAAACCTCATATTATGTTATGTGTAACTCACGTCATATCAAATGTAATGCAATTTGATTGTCGGTCTGCCAGGGCACACCCATTTTGGTGCCTTGCGCTTTCAGTTCTGGGTTTTACCAAGATTTAAATTTGGTTACATTGTAAGTATCCATACTTATTTATAGTCACTGTACTCCATTGTAATTCTTCATACTTATTTTTAGCCACTGTAAGCCATCTTTCAATAATATTGATATATATTTGATCGTGAAATGTATGTTTGTCTGAGCTTCAAAGATTTGAATACACGTGGAATTGTAATTAATTGTACACAATAGGTACATAGGTAATGCAATATGCAGTTCCCTGAGCAATATTCCCTGAGCAATAAGGCAGAAAAATATCAAATATGTATTTACCAGAATCTTGCATTTGACTGCAGGTTATAGTGTGGCTATATGTACGTTGCACGTAACAAGTAAAACCCTCGAATCCTTGAACAATATGAATAAATAGGCTATACAGTCCTATTGCGCAGAGGTGGAAAGTTCAGGTTCAGAAATTACAAATTCAGATTAATATTTTCTTTCAACTAACCAGTTCAGTATAGAGTCGCATTAGCAGAGTATTCAGTTATTTGCTTTAATCTGAATTTGTACTTTCTGAACCTGAACTTTCCACCTCTGCTATAACATATGGTATTCATAATAACAACGGCGACGTATAATTTAAGAATTATACATAGTGTATATTGTGCAATGACATCCTAAGCACTAAGCTTTAGGGAGGATTTAGCTGGTTAAAAGGAGTTTGTTGGACACTGAATAAGAGCGCTTTGGTAAACGCCCAGGAAAACTGAAGGTCACCATGGCGACGGCAATGTACACTGTTATGGATAGCGCGTCTTGCTACTAGACAGGTATTCAAGTATTTTTCTCTGTATTACCAATGGAGTATAAATATATTAATTAAAAAGAGCAGTTTGTATACGTTTGTATGTTTTATGTTTTCATGATATTCTTCTGCAGTGCAGTGAGTGGTGATATAACCGAGTAGAGCGCATGTATTTTCCTTCTAGCTTGGTAATTCAAGCAGCTAATAGCTTCGTTTTCTAGTCAGTTGCTGTTAGTTACTAGATATTAGTTTAGGTAAATTATGTTATATGTTGTTATACTTATACTCTTAAAGTTTGAACTAACTAGTGAAAATCGTCGGAAATGTTAGCCTGTTAATGGCCCTGTTGAATAATTCTATGACGGTATTGTGAGATTGTGATTATTGTGATGCTTATGATGATCTGTTTATTGTTACTTTTTACAATCAATTACAATGATTTTTTTTTTAAAAAAAGAAAATGTTTTGTATCCTCATTGCTACCCTCATTATGAAAAATTTCAGTATATATAAGCCTAAGTACTGTGCTTATATATGATTTTTTTTGTTTATTGTTTGGTATCAACTGTTTTCATAATATCTGAACCTGAACTTTCCACCTCTGCGAAGTAGGACTGTATAGCCTATTTATTCATTTAGTGCAAGGAGGTTGGTCATAATAAATCAAAGCATATTTTATTTAATTTTAGCCATAACACAGTCAGGACAATATTTCATCTTCTCAACAGACTTTCACTACATAATACGTTTTAAGTATTTAGGTTTTTGTATTTGTAACTCATTTAAAGTTTAAAATTTATAATTTTTGCTTTCATTTGTCATTCCTAAACTTTACCTTAAGTAATTTTTGGGTATTAATGTATGAGTGAGGGAGTAATGTTGTAGGATGCACAGCTAGTCAAACCCATCCATCCATTATCTGCTGCTTATCTGTAAGGCTGAGCGCAGACACCCAGTGAAGGAATCTGACTTCTGTTGCTTGTATTTGCGATCTCATTCTTTCGGTCACCATGAGTGAGGGTAGGACCATCGATCAAGCTGACGCTGCATTGATCTGTCAGCTCTCTTCTTGTTTCACTTGAGAATAAGATCCCGAGAAACTTAAACTTCTCCACTAGAGGCAGTAATTCATCCTCCACCAGGAGGGGGCAATTCACCGTTTTCTGGTTGAGAACCATGGCCTCAAACCTAGAGGTGCTGATCTTCATCCCGGCTGCGTCATACTTAGCTGCAAACCACCCAAGAGCCTGCTGCAGTTAATGCCTTACGACACCAACCAGATCATCTGCAAAAAGCAAAGACACAATTCTGCGGTCACCGAACTGAACCCCCTCTGCCCCTTGGGTATGCTTAGTAATTCTGTCCATAAAGGTTAATTAGCAGAATTGTTAACAAAGGGCAGCCCTAGCAGAGTCCAACACCCTCTGGGAATCTTTCTGACTTACTGCTGGTGATACAAATCAAACTGTAGCTCCTTTTGTATGGGGACTTGATGGCCCACGACAATGGACCCTGTACTTCATACTCCTGAAGCACTCCCCACAGGATGCCTAAGGTTACACAATCGTGTGCCTTTTCCAAGTCCGCAAAACACATGTAGATTGGTTGGGCAAACTCCCATGTATCCAGTATCCTTGTGAGAGCAAATAGTTGGTCCAGCATTCTGCGACAAGGACAGAATCCTCTTTGTTCCTCCTGTATACAAGGTTCGACCAATAGGCAGACACTCCTCTTTAGTACACTGGCATACACCTCTTCAGGGAGGCTGAGGAGTGTGATCCCCCTAAAGTTGTCCTTTGGTCTCCTTTCTTAAAGATTGGGTCCATTACCCCAGTCTGCCAAACCAAAAGCATTGTCCCCAACCTCCATGTAATGTTGAAAAGACATGTCAGCCAGGACACCCCAATAACATCAAGAGCTTTCAGAATCTTAGGGTAACTATCCGGAGCCTTACCAGGGAAGTATTTTTTGACTACTTTGGTGACCTCACTTGTAGAGATTGAAAAGTCCTCCTCTTCCAGCTGTACTTCCTCCAAGGAAGACGTATCAGTGGGATTCACGAGGTCCTCGAAATACACCTTCCACCATCTGACTATATCCCCATTCAAGGTCAACACAACATCCCTGCTGTATACAGCATGGGTAAATGCCTACTTCCTCCTCCCAAGTCACCAGATGATTTGCCAAAATCTTTTCAAGGTCAACTGAAAGTCATTTTCCATGGCTTTGCCAAACTCCTCTCACACCCGGGTTTTTGCTTCGGCAGCTGCCAAAGCCACACTACGCTTGGCCTGCCAGTACCTGTCAGCTGCATCTGGAGTCCCACCAGACAGCCAATCCTAGTAAAACCATCTCAGTGAATATTCCCAATGGAGTTAATGCTTTTATTATTCATGAAGATATACATCTTCTTGTTCTTGTTCATGCTTATCCCATCAATGAACTGTATATCCCATCACATATTAGTTTGTCTCCTGTTCCATGGGGCCAGAGGTGTGATAACCGTATATAGGATATGCAGGATATGAACAAGTTATTATAATTTAGCAACTATGAAGTATTTAAACCATATACACTTCTATTTAAAACCCCTGTTTAATTAAACTGTATTATAAATTTCTGTGTGCTTTAGTATTTCCAGTTCATTTGTACCCAACTGCATAGTCTAGTTGTAAAATCTCTGACAGCAGTATCAAAAATAAAATGATGCTCTGCCTACAGTCAAAATATACTATATGGTGTTGCGACCAAAATAGGTTGAGCACATGAGTAAGCTGTGGCAAAAGCATCTCTACATTTTTTTCTTATGATTTGCATCCGTTCTCCATACGTAACTCTTAGTTTACTTTTACACTTGGCAAAAGCTTGAAAACAAATGTCTGTTTTGAAAATCAGCAGGCCTGAATGAATACTTAACAATTTGAGCATGGTCCACTGATTCGGGTCCAGAGCACTAAAATGATATATGCTGGGCTCATGACAGGAATAATTTAGTATGTCTTTTATGGATTTTTAAAGAAGCAAGTCAAATTTGTAAAAGCATTGGTCACGTGGGTAAACTTTTATCTGGTATCTAATTTGCTGTAATATACATGTAGGATTGGCAGTTTAGCACAGTGATTACAATAAATATTTGTTTTTGGAAAGTTAATGTATTTCAAGCTTAAGTTAATATTGTAATGGGTTTTTGACATTATATTTAAATCTCGCTCCTCCTACAATGACCATAGCACCCCCAAAGAACTGGTTTCTTTTTAACTTCTTTTAAAATGTTTGTGAAATCTCTGAATCATATAATGCTTCATATACTACATATATTTAAGTATCTGGTAAAATTTGTTTTAAAAGTATTGTGACAGCACCCAGCAACTCTGACCTGGACTAAAACTTCACCGTGAGTTTGTCTTTTTCTAGCTAGCTTTTTATCTTTCTAGCTGTTAGCCAAAGTTGAAGCAATTCCATTATGAACTGATTCCTCATTCCAAAATTCCCTCATCCAGAGGCTGAAACTGAAACAACAGATGACATAGGGGAAGGCGTAATAGTTTTGAATGTGACTCCTTTGTACTGTTTTTTCTTTTATTCTTGTTTTGTCTCACTAGCAAGATGACCATCTTCCTTTGCTGTTGGGGGAGCTTCGTAAACTCTGAGTTTCAGTGGCAGTGCTCTCTGAGATACGCCTACCAGGGAGTTAACAGATCTCTTTAGGTGGGTATACCTACCTTTGGTCTGTCGGTCTGATGGCTGCCATATTCAGTGAGTAGCTGTTGTTGTAGTGGACTGGCTCCTTCCAGTCGTGTCTGATCTCACTCCTTTCAACGAGCATATCATGAGACTCATGGTAAGGCATTCTTTGGGCGTCTTGTGTGTTGCCTGAGCGTATGCTCCAACCGTGGTGAGTGATGTCTTGTTGAGGGAGACATTTTACTCGCAACTTCACTCGGTGGTTGAAGGGTGCCCACGAGGTGACACTCCTCTGGTTATGGGTAACTTAAATGTGACCACTGACACTGACAGGGCTGGCTATGAGGATCCCCATGGGTGTGGTGACCAGGGTGAAAGTGGCTGTATATTCTTTGAGTTTGGGAAAGGTCAGGGGCTATGGGTTGCTGGATCCTGGTTCCAATGCCCTGAGCCGCGTCGTTGGACTTGGTACTCCAATACTGGTGGTGCAGTGAAAGAGATCGATCACATCCTCATGGGCAGACGCTGGATGCTCCTGCAGAACTGCAGGGTCTACAGAAATGCACAGTTTGTGATTTCTAACCACAGACTCTGAAGATTCAGCTTAAATCGAGTAGGCTACCACCTACTAGGAGAACGAGGCTGGACTTAGTCAGACTCCAAGATCAAGCAGTTTCTGATTTGTTTGCATGTAGTTTGTTTGAGGAACTTGCAGACTTGGGTGTGACTGCTGATTCTAATGTGATGTGGGAGACCTTCCGTGATAAGACCCTGAAGGTTGCCAAGGGTTGTGTTGGTGTTGCCAGTGTTCTTGGAAGGAAGTGTTTCATCTCACAAGGCACCCTGGATATTATTGAGAAGAGTCACAGCGCACGACTTGGTGGCAATTCTAGTTTGTACTGGGAACTGAGAGGGATGGCTGTGAGGGCTCTAAGGATAGATAAGGAGGTGTCTGTTAGACGAATTTCTGAGCAGGTGACATACCATCTGTGGTCTAGTGACCCGTGTCCTCCCTACAGAGTAATCAAAACATTATGCACATCTGAATCTGTTTCGTGTAGACTTGCAGTCAGGATGTGTGATGGGATAGTCCTTACAGATGACTCTGCAGTTGTGACCCACTAGGCCGGCTACTTTGGGCAGTTGTTTAAAGCTGACCCTCCAGCTAGGATGTTGTACATCTCTGGGTGTACGGTTCTCGAAGTTGATCCTCCGATCAGCTTGAACCACCCAATCTAACTGAGATTGCGCGGGTGGTGAATCAGCTGGGGTCAGGAAAGGCCGCAGGGATCTGTGGTATCTAGTAGTTTCTCCAGGCTGGTGGTAAGAATGTCCTCTTGATATTGCAGGCTATCTTTGCTTCCATTTGGGAGTTAAGTGCCATCCCAAGTGACTGGAAAATGGGACTTGTCCCTATCTGGAAATCGCCTGGATTGCAGCAACTACAGGGGGATAATACTGCTTTCAGTGCCCGGTAAGGTTCCTACTAGGGTCATCCTTAGCAGAATACGTGATCACTTGCTTGCCTGTCAGTGACCAGGGTAGTCTGGTTTTACGCCTAAGGAGTCTACCATTGACTGTCCTTGCACTGAGGGTTCTCATCGAGCGCAAGCATAAATATTGACAGAGGTTCTTTGCAGCAGTACACTGGTACTGTGAGTGCTGTGCAGAGTGGAGGGAGAACCTCTGTGTTCTTCCCAGTTGATTCTGGAGTACTCTAGGAGTGTGTTTTTGCTCCTACTCTGTTCAATGCTTTTATGGACTGGTTGTTGGGCAGAGTGGGGCCCAGCAGCTATGTGACATCTGTGTGAGATTTACTGATCTTGACTTTGCCGACGATGCCATGATGTTAGTGGAGTCAATGGATTCTTTGATTGGGGTTCTCGAGAGACTGAGCGAGGAGTGTCTGGGATTGCAGGTATCCTGGATAAAGACCAAAATCTAAACATTTAATGACTTCTTTGACACAACCATCAGTAGTGTATCTGTCTTCTGTGGAGAATATAGACCTTGTCGAGTGATTTACCTACCTCGGCAGCGACATTCATGTCTCTGGTGACTCTTCCTCCGAGGTCAGCAGATGAATTGGAAGAGCCTGGTGCTCCCTGTTTTGCTGCATGGCTGTTAGACATGAATGCTATCCAGTGAGCTGAGATGAAGACTGGACTCTTTCGGTACTGTGTGTTTTCAGAGAATCCTTGGGTGCTGCTGGTTTGAGCTAAAAGTCAGAATGTATTTACTATTTTGTTTTCCTACATGACTTACTGTGGCTTGTACTTCTATACAATTTGTAGCGGAAAAGTTAAAGCACTCATTGTAAATAATCTAGCTCCCTTATAGCAGCTGCAACATTAGATCACTGATATGTGTTATGTAGCAGTAAGTGTACATCAGATTATTTTGCTGTGTTTAGAAACAGGGTCAACGTTATAGTGAATAAGTAACTGCAGGGCCTCTTAGACAAAACAGTTTTTGTGTTATAATAACACTAATTTTCACTAGCCATTTATTTACACTGGACTCTGCCTGAGATGAATGGTGTGGGACCCTGGACCTACAAACCAGCACTAAGCATTAATTAACATCCAGTCACTTTTCAACTGCATGTCTTTGGATTTTTTGATTATGCAGTTAGATGAACTAGCATCTCTAAATTGTGCGTGCAGTGTGAATGTGAACATGCCCTGCAGTGGAATGGCATCCCATCCAGCTGAAGCGAAATGAAAAAAAAAAAAAAACAAGATCCAGTTCATTCTTGAATCTATGTGAAATAGAGTGGAATTCCAGATCATTCCACTCTAGGGTTAATTTCTGCCTGAATTGTTCAGGGAGAACTTTGTTCCCATGAGAAAGTGACTGCAAACAGTCAGTAAAAAGAGATGTGTTTTACGCTTGGGTTTGTAGTGAAGTTAATGATTACCTTGGGGAATATGTTCTAATGTCTGATAAGAGTAATTGAAAGGTCACAGATAAATCAAAGACTTTGATCAAATTCAGTAGAAGGTATTTCAGATGTACCCTTAGTTGACACTGAAATACTAATGAATTCAAAACATGTTTCTGTAGGTTCACAAATCTTTTTATTTTCCACAACTTTCAGATGTAGTCTTTGAAGTGAACAAGGGAAGTATTGAAAACTATAAGCATAAAAGTTATGAATGTTTAAGTAACATATTTATACTATGCTTATAACGGTTTGTAAAAGTTTACTATCTATTAGTAAATTGATTAACATTTTGAAGTGACAGTTTATGCCTCAGTCAAGGGGTTAATGAGTCATTAGGAATGGTTGATTCAAAACTTTAGCTGCATGCATGGAGCCTTTGTAGATATCTGTGACGACCGGTCGGCAGGGTGAACAGGGAAGCAGGTAGGAGCCGTAAGCACGGTTGAAACGGGGTTTATTGGGAGTGACAGGACAGCGGAAAAGCTCGCGGTAAACCACATCAATGACAGACCTGGGGATACGAACTCAGATGCGGACTAAATACACAGGACAGGCTGAATTTAACGGGTAACAGGTGATTACAATTGGGAATTAACACGAGATAACGAGGGGGGCATGGCACACAGGAGGATCGGACGAGCAGGTCATGACAATATCAATAATACATGATCATTTGATAACATTTTTAGGTACAGTATTTGAATGTACATAGTAGTCTGTTAAGTGTTATATAATATTTGTGAAAGTCAATATAAGGTGTGACGGAAAAAAAATTAGTTTTATCTACAGTCCCTGACAAAAGTCTTGTCGCTTATCTATTTTGTAGAAAAACCTGCTATTAATCTGACTTTTAATTAATCA
>JAABNX020000001.1:32091962-32107213 GCA_015163995.2 Mormyrus lacerda
TTAAAGTTAATTCTGTGACCATTGTGAGTTTTTCTTTCATTGACTGAAGGGTACCAACAATTTTGTCCACGTGTGTAGGTGAAAATTCCACCCTTTTTAGGATGATGAGCATTCCAATGAGATATTTTAAAAAAAATTTTAATTAAACTGGTCCATTTATTGGTGAAAAAGGGAGATATGGGTCATGAGGAAGACTTTGTCAGGATCCAGCCTTGCCTATCTACAGGACGTGTTCAGCGCAGTCAAGACGAGGTACCCCTTTTCTTTTCTCAAGAAATCTAATTTTTGTTGTGATACACATATGGTGTGTGATTCTTCCATGCAGAGGTTGCATTTTGACATTGCATACAAGCATTTTGTTGATAGCTGTTTCTAATTTAACAGAAGAAGGAACAGAGCAGAACAAATGTGAACTGGATTTGAATTTGTACCTCTTTGCTTCTTTTCTGCTATGCCTCCAGCTGATTTATTTGATAACATGACCCATTGTGAATTATAGCTTCCTGTCTGTGTTCCACTGTACCCTGTGTACCACAAGAGCTCCTTTGAAATGAGACACAAAGGTCTTTGCCTTTTTCAGCAGGCAGCACGTAAGGTACACCAATATTTAACAACTTATTTCAGTAGCTTTCCCTTACTGGTGCTACTTCATAAATAATGAATCCCTAGTACAAATGTTTAAATTTCTCCCAGTCTAAGTGTTGAGTGAAGAAGCTGAAGAAACATTATTTTTTTAAACTGCATGCTGTAGTGTTTAGTGGTAAAATGGCATGTATATAATTGTGGTATTACAGCTAAATTATACACAGTCTGACTACAGAAAATGGCTACAGAAAATGGATGGACGGATGGATGATAAGCCTGACTACTGTATTTATTTTGTAAGGCAATTAAGAGAATATCTAGGAGAATTTCAAAGAGAATATATTTCTGTAAAGGTTTTTCCTTTGCATGACTAAAATGGATCATGTAGGAACATAATGAACACAACAAAAAGACCAGCTGCTGTATTGGCAGAGATGTCACAAAATATGTTTTATTGAAACCAGTCAGAAGCCAAAAATGAAAATACTTTCTGTGTGGTTCTCAAAATTCTTAAACTTCTGACTTTCTGTACTGTGCCTAAATTCAGGTTCTTATGCGCTGCCGTATGGAGCGCATGCTTGCATCTCTGAGGCCACTAGTTCAGAGTATGAAGAGACTGTCCAGTGGTGAGTGCCGTATAGAACCTTACTGACACATTCACTATAGCTGGACCCACTGGATTCTTTCTGAATCCGTATTTGAAAGGTACTGTGATGCCCCTGTTGAGAGAATCTGGTAGTTTGTGTGTGCTGGAAAAAAAAGTCTTGGCTATAAATGTTAAATTGTATTTAAAAAATGGGTAACACTTTACCTGATGGGGTGCAAATAATATAATATTATGCTATTACTTGTGTATTAATTAATCACAAACTAAGTCTTAGTTACACACTATCATGTTAATTCATCATTAATGAATCATGATGCATGTTTTGTCTCAAGCACTGACTATTTTTACTCATTTTACTCATTTTTACTGGAAATAGTTCATTTTTGGAATTGTTAGCTGTACTTTTCTGTCACACTGAAAGCAAAAGCAGGAATCATCTCCCTGACCCGAGTTCCAGATGATATGCAAGTTCCACTAAAATTGTCCCAAGATAACTTCCTCCCATTTACATTTCCTTTGGAAATTCTCCCCAGCCAGGTGAATGAACATGTAACTCATTTAACTGGAATTAGGGTTTTAATCTTAATGAATGCTTACTGTTTAGTTGGACATGAAAAACTGTTGTGAACAATGAACAGTTAAAAATGTATTTATGAAGACGCCTGCTGCTTTTCCCAATATGCTTTTCCTCCTAGGATACAGCTGCTTTGGGTGTTGTGTCTGTGATGCCTAACGACACTGAGCCTGAAATGCATATTCCCTTCTTCCGGCTGAAGGTATGCAAATCAGAATCTCTGCCACACCACCAAAAATTAAGGATGTGTTTGTGACCCATATGCTGGAGTAAAGTTATTCTATTTTAAAATTAAAATGGATCTTTTAGTTGTTTCAGTACATTTTTGCAAACAGCTGACACCTGTATGTCACATAACGAGTCACGAGAAACTCCATGGGAAAGCTATCGTCTTAGGCCAGGCAACTGGCAGCCTGCACCTACCCAGGACACCTGGGCTTTAGATACCATGATTGACTTCATCTATATGATTAGTAGATGACTTGGGAAAAAAGTTCAGACCTACAATGGTTATGACATGTGGTTAGCATTTCTGTATTTAAATAATAATAATATAAATAATAATAACAATATTGTTATTATTATTGCTTAACATTTATGAATTATCTTTTATCATTTATGCTTTTGAAGGTACCTCTTCTATACAAGCTGAAGGGGTATAAACCAATCTCTGCCTTTGAAGCCTTCACAAGCTTTGTTCCCCATAGCTTGGCAAGACCACTAAGAATTGGAGCTCAGGTATAGCACAGTGCAGTTTACAAGTTGCAGTGCTCTCATCTCATGATCTATGACTATGCTTTATGTTAATTGGTCTGTTACTTAGCAGGTGCAATCCAGGAAAATGCCACTTACTGTAACATGGCTCTTTTTATGTATGGAAAAGTGTATAATGTAGAACAGCATTAACCACTCTGTAACAATCCCATTTTTATAAAATGAATGGAAAGTATAAGTAAATATGATTAAAATTTCTGTTCCAGGATTCCAGGATTGAGTAGTTTGCCAATTAAATGTTTGCTATAAACTTGTCCACGTTAAACTAGAATCCAAGCATACAGAATTTTTATGGAAATTTACAAATACTGTTTGGATTAATAAGACCCCAGTGCTTGGCATGATATAAGAATTAAACCAGTTCTGTGAGTTCTGTAACCGTTATATTCATGGGTTTGTAGTTATTGTTATATTTAAAAATTGCAATTTTTTTTTACCAGTTTTGAGTGTTTTCCCTCAATAAAAGTCAAGTCTGGTCCTTATTTGAGATCTCTGATTACTAATTGAGATATGAGATCTCTAATTACGAACCTGAAATAACTGGGTAGCCAGTTGCCCACCCAGTAACTTTACAAGCCAGATTCTAGTAAGTGACCACAAAGCAAAAGACCCGGTGTCACAAGCAAATACAGATTTCGGTTAAGCATCTAGTGTCAAATTGTTAATGTTCCTTTGCATATTTACATTGAAGGATGAGCTCTTGCCCCCAGTAATCAGGCCTTCTGAGTATGAGGACCTTGAAGACCAAGAAAAGAATGGGACTTCTTCACTATTGGAGGGAAGATCTTACCTGACTTTTACAGCCCCTACAGCCATATTTTGCTCTCCAGATGCACACCCACTTAGAGTCTTTGTAAGTCTTGATTTAAAAAGACCTCCCCTACAGAAAGTGATTATTTTTTTTTTAATACATTGCTCTTGGATAGTGACATGGTGGTGCAGTGGTTAGCACTGTTGCCTCACACCTCTGGGGCCCGGGATTTTTCATGTTCTCTCCGGGTACTCCAGTTTCTCCCCACAGTCCAAAAACATGTTAATTGGGGTTGATAAATTGCCCGTAGGAGTGTATGTGTGTGTGAATGGCGTGTGAGTGTGCCCTGCGATGGGCTGGCCCCCTGTCCAGGGTTGTCCCCTGCCTCATGCCTGTTGCTTCCGGGATAGGCTCCGGACCCCCCTGTGACCAAATTGGATTAAGCGGGTTGGAAAATGGATGGATGGATTTTCTTGGATATTATTAATCTAGTCAAATGTTTTGTTTGGTCTTATCCAGTGCTATAATTCATTCACACAAATACTGATATTGAAAAATATTGATTTTTACTCTTGTTTGACTGGCTTCCAATAACAGAAGACCAGGCCATTTGGTGGAATATCTGCTATGTCAAGCATGAACAATAATTTACATTGGGGATAACAGTTTTTATGCTGCCTTATCCCTTAGAACCCTGCCCCAGGACTACATGAATTCAAGCCGCCTCTCCCATATCTAGAGAGCGAACTTGATTTCTACCTGTGTCCACTTCTGAAGGGCATTTCTGCCAAGGGAACAGGCAACACTTATTCACTTAGAAGCCAGAAGAAATTCTTGGACAAAATGGTAAATCTCAAAGATCAGGTACAAATCAATTTACAAATTTGCAATAATACTAATCCCTAAATGACCTAGCAATGCTGGAATGTAAACAGGGGGGCAATTTACTGACAAAATTTTTCCTCTGCTTAATTAATATCTCTCTTGATTGAATTCAGGAAGTAATCCATGGTGTGATGACTTGGAAAAAGTTTGAGTCAGCAGTTTTATCAACTTTGTCCAGCACCTCCCCTGAGACCACTGCTTGGGTCCCATGCATGTAAGGCAGTTGTTGTTACAGTAGTCAGTAGAACTGATTTATTGCCACTGATTGCTGGCTTAGTGTATTTATGTTGTGTGAATTGAATATACATAATGATAACTGCTTGTTGTCACGATCGCTGGGCAGGCGAGCAGGCAAGAGGCGAGCAGAGTCGGACAGACAGGGAAGTGGGGTTTAATTTCGGACGTAAGGCAGACAGGCACGGACATACGCAACAATACATGACAATCCAATGACAGATCTCACATACTGGGGAAAGACACGGACTAAATACACCAGCTAAGCGGGGATTAACAGGACACAGGTGATCACGATCAGGGCATCACACAAGGAAATGAGGTGGGCGTGGCACACGGGAGGATCGTACGGAGTGGATCATGACACTTGTCTTGCTCAGGGTTGTGGGGCATTATGGTTATTGTTATTTACTGTATTGTTGCCATTATTGACCCCTTTTCCAGGCAATTTTTGTTTCCAGCACTATGCGGAGCCATACCACGGAGGCTAGGATATTATTAGACATACAAATACCTGTTGGAAGTGTAAAGCATGTGATGTGCACCTTTGCCTTTGACCCGACAAAAACTGTTTTGCAGCTTTTACATCTTGATCAGGACTGACAATTTATTGTTCATTTATTCAGTTAATTTATTGTTTTGTATTATTCCAGTAAAATGTGACTGCACTTTTTAATCATCAGCATTTAATCAGTTCCATATTATAAACTATAAAAAGACTATATTAGTGTCTCTTTTCTTAAAATTCACACTGCTTTTAAAAAAAGATTGGGGTGGGAGGCAGTAACAATGACATTCCAGACTAATGGACTAAACAGTTGACAGTATGCAAACTATTACAGGTGTGATGATGTTTGTTTCTTCAATATTCATTGCGTAGGCCACTGAGTTTGAAAAAAATGGTGTCAATCCAAAGTTCTAACACTTAAGTAATGAAACCACATAAAATTTCTGAATGTCTAATTCGCCTTAGTGCAACCAGCCCCTATGTCCAGAGGTCAAAAGTCTTGGCTAGAAATGTTTACAATGTGATTTTTTTACAATTTCTCTGCACCTCTGAAAATAGGTTTTTGAAAAGTGCATGTTTAAAGTTGACTTGAACAAAACACAGAATAATTGCATTCTAAATAGTAGATTACTGGTGCGGAGTTTGCACTGAATAAAAGCATTTGTAGCATTTTAGGATTAATGTTTTTTAGACGGGTGAAATGTTTTAACATGTTAAGGCATGTCAGACGAATGTGGCTGAAGGGTTAAAATAACCAGAGGGTTAAAATAATTTACACAATTTGGTTATCATAAAAAATTACTCAAATAGTAGACTGTCTAAGATAATTAGTCATCACTTCAGAGTCCAAGGTTTTTGTTGTGCATGACTATAAAAATTAGTGAGAAGATATGGTTAAAACTGCCTGGGTGCCAAAATATTTGACCTCCGAATGTATTTACTGTAGTACACTACAGTAAATACACTGTAGTATTTACCACAATATATACAAAAAGACACAAAGATTCAATTAGCACCTGTATAGCTGTAGTATGAGCTGTTGGTTCTACACTAAGTCTCTTTGAGACCCCAATGCTTTCTTTCCATATCTGAATAGGCAGACACCCTAGCTGCACAGTGCTATGATTTAGAAGTCATTTAAAGGGCAGAAGACTGTGACCGCTTGTCTGTGATATATTTCTACTGAATCTAAGGATGATATGGAATGTGCCTGCCTAAGGTCATTAACAGCTAGCTCTACATCTTACCGCTTTGTTTAAGTAAGTTATAAACAAAAGGAAAGTTATTACAGAGACAAAGATTGGTTTGTTTCAGTAGAGAGTTTCCTATTAGAGGATGAGGTAGATGTTATGTTGTGAATGTAGCCATAAATATGTTTTACTAATGTAATTGTTGCTGTAGGTTCCCACTGGTCCTGCATTATGTAACATGTTAAGTAATCTGCGGTGTTCTGCCTTTTTGCTTTTATTGAAGAATTATTGAATTACTTGCTTAAATATTAAGCCTCATCTCAGCATCTCACTTTGACTCCTAGTGAGGGTCATGGTGGTGACAAATTAGACCAGTCCTGTCTTTTCAAGGACACAAGCTTTTGATTGTTCATTCCCAATCCAACTGGGAGATTTAGTCCCTCCACTGGGTCCAGTTAGATATGCCCAGAACTGCTCCCTTGCACTTGACCAGGGGGCATCTTGATAATACGCCCAAACCACCTGACTTGACTCCTTAATTCAAAGGTGGCTCTATTTCAAAGATCCTCTGGACCAAAACTGACAGTGAATAGAGCAACCTTGCAGAGATACCTCATTCTGGTCATTTGTACTCAAAACTTTGTTCTTTTGGCCATTTCCTCCAGCTTAATGACCATAGGCAAGGATTAACTTGTAAATGGCGAGTCCCATTCCGTTTCACCTTCTGTTCTGTACCTGCAAAGTACACACCACCAAACTGCCAAATCAATCCACCTTTCAATCTCATGTTCTTTCTTACCATCAATGGTGAACAAGATCTTGAGGATATTGAAATTGAATAACTTCACTAAGGACAGACAGACCAACCCCTTTCCAGAAAGGAAAAAAGAGTAAAGAGTACTCATACTCAGCATCAAACCATTCAAGAGTATGCTGGAGGTCCTGATTAGATTATACCAAAACCACAGTATCATATGCAAACTAGAGAAAACAAGAGCATTCTCACTCTCAGGTGCAGATAACCTGGGGGGACAGGGGGTTTGTTCACCTTTCAGTAAAAATTAATTTCATTTGACTTCATTCACCCCACCCCCCAATAAATAGACATTTGTATATAAATTATTAAGGTGTGCCCCCCAATATCAAATTCTCTCCTATGTCATGGCTCACTTTCCTGTCTGTCTGGTCCAGGTGTGAGTATGTTCTGCCGAACAGAATTACATTTTCCATGCCCATATGAACCTGCTAAGGAAATTGAAGAGGATTAAGAGAGCCCTTCACTTTGCCTGAGGGGTGTTAGAACTAGCTTTTCAGTGGTCTTCATAATGTGTGGTGTTAGCGTTATTGAGAATCCTTCTTCTTCCATTCATGGGCAGTGGGCCTATGCTGGAGGGTTTAAAAAGGGAAGGAACCCTTTACTAGGGACTGATTGAGTATGTGCCCTTAAAACCAGGTGTATGATGTCACACCATCTCTAGCAACGGTGGAATGTAAACAGCAATCATGACAATAGGACAGAATTCTTGATAGATTGTACAGCCTCAGACTCACAGCAAACAGTTCAATACCCAGGCTGTAGATTTGTTCTGTCAGTCATTCAATTTGGGTTACATCATCTAAAGTTAATAACAAAGCTAACCCATCACCTTTCACCTTTCCACTGTATTCTGGTATGTGCTCACAATCTGGAAGGCCTCCAGTCCAATAGCAGCATCTGGTGTGTCACCTTGCAGCCATGATTCTGCAAGGCACATTATACTTCACTTTGGCTCTTCTCTAAAGCAGACAATTAACCCCATCTTGTTCTCATCTAATGCTCCCCATGATGAGGCAGAAAGGGTTTGCACTTTAGTTTCCTGTCGCAGGCCGACAACACATAGTTCAGCAAATTGGCATTTCTAATCTGGGATTCTGAGTGGGAAAGTTTTACAGTGGTATTGCATTGTGTCCTTTATTTCCTCTGCCTTTTGTCCAGTGCTTCCTTGGTTCAGCTCCAATATAAGCAGTATGGAAGATGGATCTGTAGAAAATGTAAACAGTATAAATTTAACTCAGTGAAACATGAATATACAGTCATGGAAAAAATTAAGAGACCACTTTATATTTTTAAACAAATCTGCATTTTTAAATTTTAATTGTGGTCCTGCTGACAGAAGGTTATGTTGAGCAGCAGGTTCCTTCAATGTTCGGAATTTCTAAGACTGCAGTACACCAGAATTGAGATCTGAGTGAAACAAAAAAAAAATGTGCAGTGGTCTTTTCATTTTCTTAATCTTAAAATGTTAATGTTATTTGATTTAATCAGAAATTAAAATGATTAATGATGGTTCAAGATACATGGGTATATATTAATTCATTTGATTTATACTTTAAGGTCTGACCCCTTTAATGAAGATATGCTCCCTGCAATGGCACCTCCCCCAATGGAAAGAATACCTGAGGATCTGAAGGAGGATTTACAAGATGGCCTGTAAGTCAAGTGCTCTTTATTGTCATACTGTCCATACACAGTGGCACAAAGTAAAACTGCCCCAAAACCATGGGACAACATAAGAACAGTATACTGTAAATATACAAGTGTGAAACAATGGGGTTGGACTCAATGTTGTATACAGTGTAAACAATGATAATAAACAATGTCTTGGAGACAGTCACATCATCCTCCAGAAACATTTATGTGAACAGTGACAGATGCTTTGTTAATATGGTGGCCATAGGTAGCAGTCTCCTTCAACATGTTCCAGTGGTGTAGTATTCCACACAGCTGCAATGAGAGCCCCCAATGTAACACTGATAGAACCACAGACTGATAGTGTATGAGCTAAGTTTTTATGAAACTTTTAATCATGCATGTTTTTCACATTATAAACATTACTACGATTCACAATCATTTTTATAGGACTGTTAGGTTTGGTTTTGTCAACAACAGTACAATGAATGATGTCATTTTAAATTATAACTGAGCAAATGTAATTTATTACTTTGATTGTAATGCAGATTTTGGATTTGAATTTAACTTGTAGAATTGTTTAATTTAAACTAATCCAGGAGCAGAAATGTGGGTCTTACCTCTGCGATGGTAAGAGCTAAATTTCCTCCTATTGAAAGACACCAGCCCAGACAACTCAAACTGGAAACAGTTAAAGATGAAAGGTAATACGTAACTTTCTGCTTGACTTTTACAGACCTGTTAAATTTAATGACATAGCACCATCAGTCTTTACTGAGTAAATGTTATAAAAGATGGAATTAATGAAATTTTATTCAAATCCAAGTGCTGTGAAAGTACTTTAAATGAATAAATAACTCAATTTTGACCTCAAATAAATAATCTAGAAATATAAAATAAACTTTTTTTTTGATAATTGCATCAAACTGCTCATTATTATCATCACTTTAAAGCACATGCAACTTTACCTAGTTCCAATGTTTACATGATATATTTTTTTTTATCAACTCTGTACTGATTAGTGCTGATTAATAGAAATGCTTGGTTAAAATTTTTCACAGCACCTTCTTTTTGCACAGAACAAAGAAACACCAAAAACTAGAACCACGATCTCAAACAAGTAATCTGGGACCAAGAGTGCTGGCAAGGCTGAGCCAAATGGAGGTCATGGTGAATTCATCTACGAATTACTAACCTAGGAGAGAAAAAGATGGTGTCTATAGACACCATGTGTGTGCGCCAGAGAATATATACCTTTCCTAGTGGCATAATTGACATATCATCTTGGGAAAAAAAATAAAATATTGATAGGCATAATGTACATCATAATGTAAATTTTGTTCAGTTAATTTAACAGTATGTTGACAGTTGACATGTTATTGTAGTCTTGTGTGTTGCAATTCAAGATCATCTGACAGAGCTTTCATCTACCAGCTGGCTAGCATACATAAAAATATTAGGATTCATGTATATTCATGCGTTATGTGCAGAGCCCGTGGCTGCGCTCCTTGTGTGTGGGTGTGTGTGTGTCTGCATGTGCTGTGCATGCACACTTCAATTATTTTTGTTAAAAGGGACAGTGCTCAATACTCTGGCAGGCAACCACATCCAACCCGCTTCTGTCACGCAATTGTCGCACTAATTTATTAACATTATGCATCTCCATTGGCCAACCATCTCGGATTTCAAGCAACAAACTTCTAAGCAGAGAAACTGCTTAGAAACGTTATAAGCCACTGAGCCAAATACCACCCTCCAAAACATGGTTAGTTTGTTCTAAACATGGCTTGGTTGACTCACCCCTACATACCCCAGTCCAGGTGCATCATATATCTTTTCCAAGGAGCCCACCATGGCATGGGCCTTGTCTTCAAAGTCCAAATGCAAACTTTAGATGCATACAGTGGTACCTTGGCTCACAAACTTAATTCATTTGATGACTTGAAAAGTTCGGTACCTGAAACAATTTTTCCCTTTTAAAATAATGTAAATACAAATAGTTCAAATCTCAGAAACACGGATTTTGTTCTGTTTTTTAAAAAATATTTTTTTCTGTGAACAAGAATATAGTCTTAAATTAAAATAATCTTAATTATTGTCACGCCTAGCTCTGTCCGATCCTCATGTGTGCCACGCCCACCTCGTTACCTCGTGTGATTTCCCGATTGTAATCATCTGGGTCTTGTTACTGCTGCTTGTTTAGTGTATTTGTCTAGTGTAGTCCGCGTTTCAGTCAGTCTTCCCAGATCCGTCATTGTCGTCTTACCCCGCCAATGCCTGTTATGAGTACTTGTCCGTCTAATAAACCCCTGTTCCATCGTCAACCTGGCTGCTCTCTCCTCCCTTGCCTGCTCGCCTCTCGCGGAGCGTGACAATTATACACAAATAATGCTAAATTAAATAAAACAGTACAACTGAGCATATGTAGCAGACAAGTACTGAGGACATTTAAATAAAAAGAAGCAGTGTTACTAAACTACGTTCTCTGTGCGATGTTTCTTCCTTATTATATCACAGTTATGATTTTTGAATTTGTGGTAAGATATACAAAATGTTTCCAGACATTTTTTTTTAAACATTTTTTGTTTTCTGTTTAAAAAAAGACTCAGAGACTGTATTGGATCGGCAGATATCCAAATTTACGATATCAGTATCGTTATAACACATAAAAAAATGGTATCGTGCATTTACTGTACTCGCTGGTATACGAAAGTTCTACTGCTTATCATACTGTTGTCAAAAGCATGTTGTCATTTGCATTGCATATCATGGATCTCTACCCATTTCTGCTTTCATAACCAATTGTTATATTTGTCTCATAATTCAAAAAAATCTTTTAGTTAATATAACTGATTTACTATAATGAATATAATTGTTCACTGTGTAAAACAATATTTATTACTGACCGAGGAAAACTGCATAGGAAAAAAATTGTTGTGCTTTACAATGACATCTAGTGGCAGTATGATATCAATGTCTTGGAGAAATATGCAAGAAGAGTCATGTGGTGTTATCTTCAGTCTTCAGTAAACACTGATTTGTTGTTGTTCACATTCAGTGGAAGAATACATTCCTCGGTAACATTTCTAACTACAACATTTTTTATCATGTATTTAGGCTTTAAAGTTATAGAATATGAATGACTGGCACTCCTATGACTCCATAAACAAAACTTAGCGAGCAGTGTAATTGATCAAATAATCATTTTTTTTCAAAATCATGCAACATATATTTACAATCACTTTAGAGTTTATCTCCATGACTTTTGTATGAGCTCTGCTTGCTGTCTCTGAGCTAATCATAATCCAATTTCATCCTTTCTGTTTAAATCATTCAAATACATGTTTGTGAGAAATTGATTTATTTTGAACTCCTTTTTGACAAGTCACCTGAAGGGCTTTTCACTGCAGAGTCCCTGATTTTTCCCTCGTTGTTTGACGTCACAGGATTTGGTGACTGCTATCAAATATTGTGACCCCTGTGCCTTGTTTCTTCTACAGTAAAGTCTACAATGTTTTTGGTCATGAAACCTTTTTGTCATGGTCTATGCTTGATCTTAAGCATAAGGTTTACTTTTCTGTTACTGTGTAAGAAATGCTCCTATGGAATTTGATTAAATGTTTGAAACATAGAAATAATTCCTTGATTCTACTGCATTACCTCCATAGAATGAAAGTGTGAATTCAACATACACAAGTATTCACATTTTAGATATAGTTCAATGTATTACAGTAACCAAAACCTTAATAAATTTGACAACTGATAAATTAAAGAACATGCAAAAATTATTTCTCAGTATGTACTGTATGCCTTTTTTTGATATAAGATATCTAACACCAGTGTAGCCCCACATTTTGTGTTCATCCTGCGATTTGCAGACACTTTTGCTTGAATCTCCTCACACAGAAATGTTCGTTATGGAAACAGTTTAAGCTCATGGATGGTAATCAACATTTTCTTAATGATGGTTATTCACATCAAAAAGGTTTAACTTCTCATCACTTAAAAATATAATGGTTTGCAGATGGTATTTGTGCATTTCAAATGGAACAAACTGATTAAGATGGCCTCTCTTCAGACTATTAATCTATGTGAATGGGCCATCAGAATGAATATGTGATCCCCCCTGTTACTTGGGAGAAACTGTCAGACACCACCGAAACCATTTCAGGTGCCTTCCATGTGTAAACAAAAACTGTCACCACTCTGTTCAACTGTTGGACCTACTGTAGGCACAAAGGTCACATATTTTGACAGTGGTCATCAGAATATGTGATCCCACTATTAAATGGGAGAAAATGTCTGACACACTATTAAATAAGTTCAGGTGGCTTATCTGCTTTCCCCATGTATAACCAAACCTTTTTTACCACAAAATAAAAGAAATATGCTACCATAGTGTAACATATTGTCACGGGGGGAGAGCGAAGGAGACACGGATCCAGAGATGCAAGGAGAAAAGAGCTTTACTGTGACTTGCGGTGGACGGGTATAGGCAAGGGAAATCCCCGCACCAGCCCTGAATGGAGGCTCCGCTGCTTGGGGCAGCGGAGCGGCGGGGAGAAGCCGCGGCTCTTTAGGAAAGGCGATCAGGCAAACAGAGTTTGAATCGGCAGGCAAAGGTCATTGTCGGTGTCCGGAAAGGTAGGTCGATAGCCAGAAGATCAGTCCCACGGAGAGGCACAGGACGGATGGACAGGAGGGAAGGAGGACGGAGGACGCTGGACTCAGCGGGGCAGGTGAGTGAGGGACGGGAGCTGGACTGAGGGAGGAAGGCACAGAAGGTAAGGATCCGACAACGGGCAGGAAGGTAAAGCACGGGAGATCGGGAAGACGAAAGACAAAAAAACGCTTGGTATGGCTTCTATACATCGGCTCAATACTTCGCGTTTGCCTGGTGTTAGACTCTCCTTCTTAGGGAGGTCTCATCAGGGCTGGAGGACTCACACCTGTCCTCCCCCGCCCCCGTGGGCGTAACACATATACATAGCCTAATAATATAAAAACATTTATATTACAATTAATATGACCAATTAATATTACAGTAATATTACCAATTAATATTACAATTACAACTGCATTTATTTACAATTAAATGTTTAAATATTTTTGTCAACGTGCTACAAATTATTAAAAAAAAGTCTTTGAAGAAATCAGTTGACTGATTTACGGATAGCCTCTTTTTTTCTACTGCATTGTTGATAACTTAATGAATTCAATGCATTTTATTATATCACAAAGTATTTTGTACGACGAATCCTTATAATACCCGTTTCCATGTACCACAGTGTACAGTGTGCCAGAAGAATAAAAAGATATAAAGCTTGAGACGGACTGCAAACCCATCAAGGTACTAACTCCATATTTGCATCATACTGTATGTTACACTTTTATGCAATATGCAGATTTATGAATATGTTACATAATCTACTTAATCTGCATATTACATAATCAATGTTACAATGTTTTTAAATGACTTAATAATTTCTAAATGTAAAAATGTGAATGTGTTCATAAGACTTTCTTCCATTCTTGTCTATTTTGACAGACAAAGGTTCCATTTGAACTGATTGGGATAGATTTGATTGGAAAGTTGGTCACATCTGACTAGCAGAATCAATACAAATGTGTTATAATTGATTATTGCACCAGATGGGCACAGGCTTATCCAATTAAAAGTAAGTCTGCTAAAGAGGTGAGACAGTGCATTTTAAAATGTATTTATCAGTTTGAAGTCCCCAATAGGATACTGACCGACCAAGGCAAAGAGTTTGTTAATACTGTAAGTATTTTCATTCTTCTACACAAATGATCATGTATTTCATAATGTTCATTGCTGTGTAAATGATTTGATATGAAATTACACAAATCTGTGTTAGTGTGTAAACTAATTAGAAAAAAAACATTTTCCCTAACTTCTGTAGATCAACACTGAGGTCTGCAAAGTGCTTGGAATAAAGAGAAGCCTCTGTGCCCCATACCACCCTCAGACCAACGGATTGGTGGAGAGGCTCAATGGTACCATGCAGAGGTGACAAAATCCATCACTTGTGGTATGGTCATTCTGTGGCTATGGTACAAACAATATACAGAGGGTTAACTTCAAAGGTAACCGGCTATAAAACCTTAGCCAAAAAATGAAGACATTAACCCCACATAGAATTAAAGATTAATATTAACAAAACATTTGGTGTGTGTGTGTGTGTATATGTACATACACACACACAGATACAGCTTAGGTATCTATATCTTTATGAGGACTCTCCATTCATTTCTATGGGCATAACCCTAATCTAACAATGACAACCATAACCTCTATCCAGCCCTATCCATGCCTTTTGGCATTTCGGCATTAGTTTCTTGATTGCATTAATAGTTTTTTATAAAACTCATGTTGTATAAATCACAGCTAATATGTTGCTGCATTGTTATGACCTTTGATGTTACAGATCCAGTGTGACGTGTGACCGGCAGTACCATATGCAGTGTATCCAATGGCCGAACCCCAAGAAGTCCTACAACTGTGCAGTGTGCCAGTTTTGAGCTCCTCACCCCTTCCAGTAGCTTATAACTTGAGCATTCTGGTGTTAGATGTATTATATCAAAAATAGGCATATATACTGAGAAATAATTTTTGCATGTTCTTTAATTTATCAGTTGTCAAATTTATTAAGGTTTTGGTTACTGTAATACA
>JAABNX020000001.1:32107313-32120132 GCA_015163995.2 Mormyrus lacerda
CACCAAATCCTGTGACGTCAAACAACGAGGGAAAAATCAGGGACTCTGCAGTGAAAAGCCCTTCAGGTGACTTGTCATCATCGTACCTGATAATATTAGAAAGATTTCTTGCCTGGGTTGCACCATTCACCTTCAGCAAAGGAGTCACAATATTTCATAGCAGCCACCAAATTCCCACTTCCCACCGAAGGAAAAAGCGAGCAAAAGCGCGAGCAGGAAGACGCACCGGAGGCTGTCTCGCTCTTTGCTGCTCCCCCTGCCGGATGTCAGGAGGACCCCCTCCCTGTTCTAAACCTAGCAGTGTTCGCGCCTGCGATCACCTGCCTGGACAGTTCGCCTACTGCTTCGCTGCCCAGATCGGCATCACGCCCCTTTCCAGAGATGCTCCTGGCCCTTAAAGGGACCAGGTCCATTCTGGACGCTATCCCCCGGGTACCTAAGTTCCAGAAGCGGACAGCCCTCCCCGTGGTTCCTGTGCCTGCGGTTCCTGCAGCTTTGCCCCCCGTGGTTCCTGTGCCAGCGGTTCCTGCAGCATCGCCCCCCGTGGTTCCTGTGCCGGTGGTTCCTGCAGCTTCGCCCCCCGTGGTTCCTGTGCCTGCGGTTCCTGCAGCTTTGCTCTCCGTGGTGCCTGTGGTTCCTGCAGCTTCGCCCCCGTAGTTCCTGTGCCGGCGGTTCCTGCAGCTTCGCCCCCCCGTGGTTCCTGTACCAGTGCCTACAGCCTCTCCCCCAGTGGTTCTTCGCCTAACAACACCTGCTGCGGCTCCCCCAACTGGCCCAGAGTTGGTAGTTGCTGCAACGCCCCCTGCTGCACTGCCTGAACTCCCTGCCGTGCCAGCCTTATCTCCGGCTGCGCCTGCGGCCCCGCCTGTTGCTGTTGTCCCAGTACCGCCTTCTGAGGCTCTTGCCTCACCCAAGACAGTCCCTGCTGCGGTTCCGCCTGTCATGCCGGCTCCGCCTGTCCTGCCTGCCCCGGTGCCACCTGCAGCTACGCCCGCTGCCCCGGCACCGCCTCCTGATGCTCCTAGACCTCCGGCTGCTGCTGTGCCGCCCGAGGCGGTCCCGGTGTCTCTCGCTCAGTCCCCCGTGATCCCAGCGCCTCCTGTACTGCCTCCTGTGGTTCCTGGCTTGGTGGCCCTGGCACCACTTCCTGAGGAAGCCGTGCCTGCCACGGTTACGGCTGCTACTCCAGAGGAACTGATCCCGACACCTCCTGCTCCTGCAGCGCCCCCCGAGGTGCCTGTGACGCCTGCAGCGCCCCCCAAGGTTCCTGTGGCGCCTCCTGCTGGTCCTGCTTCGTCGCTTGAGGTCCTGGCAGCGCCACCTCCTGCTCAGTTCCTCGTGATTCCTGTGCTCCCCACTAAGTTTCTGTTCTTTTGTTTCCCCAAGTGTTGTTATGTTCCCGGTCCATGTCGCGTTGCTCCCATTAGGCACGTCCGGAGTGTACGCCTTTGGGGGGGGGGGGGTTCTGTCATGCCCCAATGTGTGCCACGCCCCCTCATCAACCCCGTGTGAAATCCCCGTGTTCACCAGCTGTTCCTACTTGTTGTCATTAGTCCTTTGTATTTAGTCTGCGTTTCAGTTTGTTTCCCCAGTCCGGTCATTGTATTGTCGCAGTGTGATGGCAACCTTCGTTTTACCTGCTCTTTTCATTCCTTTCCTTTATGATTAAATCCGTGTTCCCGATTCCTGGTTCCCTTCGCCTTTGTTGCACCACCGAGCACAACAGTAGCCATTTCCGCGAGCTTGTGTAAATTAGGAAACGTCATCAGTTCCTGCAACAGAACCTTATTAGCAGGCCTACAATTATTTGTATTATTATTTGTCTTTTGTCTTGACCGGTTGTAAAACCTCATGCCAGAACTATGCTGTGTGTTCCTTATTTTCACTTCTTCGGAATCCTGAATTGTCTCACAGCACGTTGGTGAGGAGTAAAGTGACGTTGTGTTGGAGGGGATGGCCTCACACCTCACTTCTAGCAGCAGTTATTGAACCCTTCAGAGGCACTGTTCAAAAACACTGTCACGATGATATTTTTGTCTGATCGATGCCCATCTGTCAAGTATCAAAGAACGAACGGTAAATGGTATCTAAATATCTTTTTATTTTAAAGGGTATTATGTAGACTGAAGTGTTAGACCTGCAGATTTGTATTCCTTTAGTGGATAGTGTCTGAACTAGTCATTTGAATGTTTGTGAGAATTGTGAGATGTTTGATAGATTACATTCTTTATTGGTTATTTATTGTTATGATTAATGATCCAAGGGGGATTGTAGGAAATCATGTATTTTTAACCAACACAGACATTACTGCTCCTCTCCTGGAGCCGACACCTTATCGTGGTGGAGGGTTTTGCGTGTTCCAATGATCCCAGGAGCTAAGTTGCCCAGGGCTTTATGCCCCTGGTAGGGTATATAAATATATGTTCTATAGCTCAAACCTTTTATTTATACATTATTTTGTATTTCCAAAATGTTTTGGAAATCATGCATCATGCACAAACATTCCCATCTAGCAATGCTGTGAATAAGAAGCTAACTTAAGCACCCAGGGGACAGGGACACAAAGGGGAAAATCTGGAAGCCGGAGGGAACCCTGGCAGACAGAGGGCAGGAGCAGCCGTAGGCCGGAGCTGGAGGGACCATCAGTGACTGCGAGAACATGGGTGACACCGGAGGGGACAAGGAGGAAAATGAAAATACCACTGGAGGGGACAAGGAGGAAGATGAAGGGGTCACCAGAGGAGGCGGGGAGATAGTTAGAGCTACCACAGGCAAAGATGAAGCCACAGCTAGCGAAGGCATAGGCGAGTGACAAAGTGGAGCTGGGGGGACCGCAGGTGACCAGTGAATCCTGATGAGGTGAACTGAGAGATGAGGTCCTGGCTGGAATCTTTTGAGAGGGGGTGAAAGTCGGGAGTCTCTCTGGAGGTTGTCATTGGAGCAGATGTCACGGAGATCCCTGAGGGGTCCTGCTCAAGTTCCTCAGGAACAGGCACTGAAATTCCAGGGTCTGGAGTTGGGATGGATGTGGGGACCACGGGAACTGGGATAGTTGAAACTGGGGCCGGGATGGACACAGGAACCACGGGAACAGGAACCACAGAGTCAGGAAATGGGATGATGACATGAGAGCCATAGGAACTGGAGCCACAGGGTCAAGAACTGGGCTGGACACAGGAACTGGAGACACAGGATCTAGAGCTGGGACGGATACGGAAACCTCTGGAACTGGAACCACGGGGTTTGAAACTGGGACGGACACGGGAATCTCTGGAACTAAGGCTACGGAGATGGAGCACACTGAAAGTCCAGGAATCACTCTGGATTGGGAGGCATCACAGGGGAAGGCGTCCCTGGAGCAATGGTAGGCATCTCGGAACAGGCAGGGGAACCACCAGAATGGAGACCTGGAACTGAGTGGCGGGGACCTTATGCGCGGACCTGGATGGAATAACAACAGGGAGGTCAGGTGCCGACTTGGGAGTTGGGATGCTGGTAACACTGGTGTGACAAGCACCATCTGGTCAAGAAATGTCAGGTAAGTCTCACATTTTGCCAAGGGAAAGTAAGCGGGAGTCATGTTGCGTTTTGGATGGAATCCTGGGGAATCTGTCTCTCTGTGATTCTTTTGTTTCTTATTTTTGCGTGCTGCTTTAGCAGGACCAGGAGACAATTCAGCTTCATATTCACTGAAACACACTTAAATACACGACAACAATTAACATAACTAGAAACAGCTGATACTGTAACATGGGGATTCTACACGAGGTAAATGAGGCACACAGGAGGGTCGGAACAGTCACGGGACATTACAGTACCTGTCTCCTTCAATGACTAGTTCGGGTTCATCATCTGTGCATCTGATTGCCTGATCAATTCTTGATTAAGTTTCTGAAACCATAACACATGGACAAAATAGTTAATAGTAGTTAAACTTTCAGACCAGCAACCAAAGATGCTATTTTCATTCTGTATGTTTCAATCGTAGGACAGTTTGGTGGTTCATATCACTAGGGTTAGGGATTCAAATATGGCCTCCGCTCTATGTATGTGTGAGACTTGCACGTTCTCCCTGTATTACACATGTATAGTGGTGTGCCAAATCATAATCTAGATCGGAATTAAAACTCAAGCCCGAAGTTCATACCTGTTCTGATTGTGGGTCTCTGTATAGGGCATAAAAAAGAGCAAGCGTTTGTGGTATTTCAGGAAAAAAACAGGTATGGGCACAGATGCATGTCCTGTCCATATGTGACAAACTCAGCCGTCTCCTTTTAATAGCCTATCTGTGACAAAGGGAACTACCTTGGACAAACATATCCTATTGTTGACATTTTTTGTAGATGACAAATTGGAGAACTGTGTGATTATTCATCAGCACATCCAGAGGTACATTAACATGGTTAGAGGCCCATGGGCAATTTTATTTTCAGAGCTCCCTTACTGGGGGGGGGAATCTAAATTTTATTCAAATTAAGGTTAGTTGTGGCCCCTTTTTAACAGAGGCCCATGAGCTTCAGCACACGCGAGCGCATACATATTGCAATAGCTCATTCTAAACACGCAGGTGTAAAAAAGTGCAACTTAAAATGAATGTCCCTTTCGTTTATCTATTTCATTATACTTTCACCAAATACTAATTAATTCTACAGTAAAGGAAATACAGTAAGTACAGGGAATACTAGTAAATACTGTAAGCTTCATTTTAGGCAAAAAATAAATAACAATATTTACTTTTATTATTTACTCTCAATCTGATTACAAATTAGTGACAGAGCCATGCGTATTTTAATAGTGTCTAATTAAAATCTTATGAATTATCATTGCATTTCGGGAAAGAAAACAAATATGACCCTACAAATTCGGATGATAGTCAAACCCACAATAGTCAACTGTGAAAAGCAAGCCTGGACCGTTACTAAATAGGTGGTTCTTAAATTCAGAGAAGATAAGAGAGGATTTGTTATGCTTAAACGCTCTGTTTTAAGATAGTAAACTATCACAGCAAAAGGTTGATACCATAGCTATGTTGTGGCATTTCATGGGCAAAGACAGGGGTGCAGACAAATCCCCCACTTCTATCTATTCTGCCAAAATACATTATCAGCATTATTAGGCCTGTAGCTTATCTTTAGGGTGCTTCAGCATACAAAGTAATGCACTGAAACCTCCTGCAAACATGTTCAGAAATAGACAGAAACAGATGCAACAGGAAAATGCAGCTAGCACACATGCAAAAAATGTCATGTCCAGTACTATGACAGCTGAAGAATATTAGGTTACTGCTTTTACAGCCAAGATAACAGCAGGTTGGATTATAGTCTATAAACAGGGAAAAACTTAAATACAGACACATTTGTGGCTCTTAAAAATACATCATCACAAAAAAGTGAATGTTCCATTGCATTATGAAAGGACTATTACTATGAATTGTTTAAAACCAGTTAAATGTTATATAGTTATATGTATATTATATTTTATTATATGTTTTATTGATATATTTTCTAAGAAGAGATATACCACACATGGTCTGCTGTAGGTAACATATTTTAAGCAAATGTGCTTCAAGGATTTTTTAAAACTAAAGTCAATGGCATTCTTTCTGTGGCGATTGAAGTGCCAGAAAAATACATTTAAAATATTCAATAGCAACATGGATTGGATTGTCACCTTATCGTGGTAGAGGGGTTTGCATGCCTCAGTGACCCTGGGGGCTATGTTGTCGGGGGCAATAGCCCCTGGTAGGGTCTCCCAAGGCAAAAAGGTCCCGGGGGAGGGGGCAGACAAAGAGCAATCCAAAAGAACCCTATGATAAGTATGAATAGCAAAGTCTCATTTCCCTCGCCCGGACTAGGGTCACCGGGGCCCCACCCTGGAGCCAGGCCTGGGGAGGGGCCCATTGGCGAGCGCCTGGTGGCTGGGCCTTGGCCCGTGGGGCCCGGCCGGACATAGGCCAAAAGAGGCACGCGGGACTGTCCCCACCCGCAAGGGGAATGTCAGGGGTTCGGTGCTTTGTGGATCGAGTGGCAGTCAAGGGAGGCCCAGGCGGTCCGATCCCCGGCTGACCAAAACTGGCTTTCGGGACATGGAATGTCACCTCTCTGGTGGGGAAGGAGCCTGAGCTTGTGCATGAGGTTGAGAGATACCAACTAGATATAGCTTGGGTTCTGGAACCAATCTCCTGCAGAGGGGCTGGACATTCTTTTCTTCTGGAGTTGTGGCGGGTGAGCGACGCCGGGCTGGGGTGGGGCTACTGGTGACCCCACAGCTCGGTGCATTAACAACAGAGTTTACCACAGTGAACAAGAGGGCTGTTTCCTTGCGCCTTCGGGGTGGGGATAGGTCTCTGACTGTCATTTGCGCTTATGCGCCGAATGTCGGTTCAGAGTACCGAACTTCTTGGATTGCCTTAGTGTTATGTTGGTTGGCGTGCCACAAGAGGATTCCATTGTTTTGCTGGGGGACTTCAACGCTCACGTGGGCAATGACAGTGTGACCTGGAGGGGGGTTATTGGGAGGAATGACCTCCCTGATCTGAACTCGTGTGGTGTTCTGTTATTAGACTTCTGTCCAATGCATGGTTTGTCCATAACAAACACCATGTTCGAGAATAAGGGTGTCCATAAGTCAACATGGTACGAACATGCCCAGGGCTACAGGTCGATGATCGATTTCATAATTGTATCATCTGATCTGCGGCCTTCCATCTTGGACACTTGGGTAAAGAGAGGGGCAGAGCTGTCAACTGATCACCACCTGGTGGTGAGTTGGCTCAGGTGGCAGGGGAGGAGGCCGGTCAGACCTGGTACGCCCAAGCGCATAGTGAGGGTCTGCTGGGAACGTCTGGCAGAGACTTCTTTAACTCGCACCTTCGGCAGAATTCCAACTGCATACCGGGGGAGGTTGGGGACATTGAGTCTGAATGGACTGTTTCGGACCTCCATTGTGGAAGCGGCCGTACGGAGCTGTGGCTGCAGGGAGGTCGGTGCCAGTCATAGTGGTAACCCCTGTACCCGATGGTGGACACCAGAGGTGAGGGGGGCCGTGAAGCTGAAGAGGAAGGCTTACTGGGAATTATCAACCCGGGGGTCTCCGGAGGCAGCTGACGGGTACTGGTGGCTTGGGTGGTCACAGAAGCAAAAACCCGGGCGTGGGAGGAGTTCGGTGAGGCTATGGAAAGTGACCTTCATTCGGCCTCAAAAAGGTTCTGGCAAACCATCCAGAATATCAGGAGGAGGAAGCAGCTCCTAGTTCCTACTATTTATAGTGGGGAGGGGGTGCTGTTGACCTCACCTGGGGACATCACCTGGAGGTGGAAAGAATACTTTGAGGACCTCCTCAACCCTGCCTCAGATACATCGACGCACACTACCTTTGAGACATCTGAGGGCACAGAGCCTCGGGATGCTAGGGGAGGGGCTTGCCCATCACTGGGGCTGAGGTGGCCAGGGTAGTTCATGAGCTGTGGCCGGGCCCCGGGGGTGGATGAGATCCACCCGGAGTACCTGAAGGCCCTGGATGTAATGGGGCTGTTGTGGCTGACATACCTTCTCAACAGTGCGTGGAGGTCAGGGACAGTGCCACTGGATTGGCAGACCAGGGTGGTTATTTAAGAAGGGGGACTGAAGGGTGTGTTCCAACTACAGGGGGATCACACTTCTCAACCTTCCTAGGAAGGTCTGTTCCAGGGTACTGGAGAGGAGGGTAAGATCAATAGTCGAATCTCGGATTCAGGAGGAAGAATGCAGTTTTCGTCCTGGCCGTGGAACACTGGACCAACTCTATACCCTTGCGAGGGTACTGGAGGGGGCCTGGGAGTTTTCCTATCCAGTCAACATGTGTTTAGCGGATTTGGAAAAGGCTTACGACCGGGTTCCCCGAGGTGCTCTGTGGGGGGTGCTTCGGGAGTATGGGGTCCGGGGGTCCACTGTTGTGGGCGAATTGGTCCCTGTATGAAAGGAGCAGATGCTTGGTCCGCATTGCCGGTAATAAGTCAGATGTATTCCCAGTGTGGGTTGGGCTCCGCCAGGGCTGCCCTTTGTCATTGGTCCTGTTTATAATTTTTTTGGACAGGATTTCTAGGCGGAGCCAGGGTGTTGAGGGTGTCCAGTTTGGTAGCCTCAGTTTTGCCTCACTGCTTTTTGCAGACGATGTTGTCCTGTTGGCTTCATCTGCTGGGGATCTCCAGCGTGCTCTGGGGCGGTTCGCAGCCGAGTGCGAAGCGGTGGGGATTAGAACCTTCAAGTCTGAGACCATGGTTCTCAGCCGGAAACGGGTGGATTGCCCTCTTCGGGTTAGGGACGTACTGCCTCAAGTGGAGGAGTTCAAGTATCTCAAGGTCTTGTTCACAAGTGAGGATAGGCGACATCAGGAGCTGGATAGACGAATTGGAGCGGCGTCTACAGTTTTGCAGGTGCTTAACCGGTTTGTCGTGGCTAAGAAAGAACTGAGCTGAAAAGCAAAGCTCTCGATCTATTGGTCCATCTTCATCCTTACCCTCACCTATAGTCATGAGCTATGGGTAATGACTGAAAGAATGAGATTGCGAATATAGGCGGCCGAAATGAGGTTTCTACGCAGGGTGTCTGGGCTATCTCTTAGGGATTGGGTGAGAAGTTCGGATATCTGGGAGGGCCTCAGAGTAGAACCACTGCTTCTTCACGTCAAAAGGAGCCAGTTGAGGTGTTGTGGAGACCTGGTGCGGATGCCCGGAGAGGTTTTCCGTGCATGTCCTACAGGGAGGCGGCCCTGGGGCAGACCCAGGACTCGCTGGAGGGATTATATCTCTCGGCTGGCTTGGGAACGCCTTGGTGTCCCCCCCGAAGAGTTGGTAGAGTTAGCTAGGGAGAGGTATCTCTCCTGAAGCTGCTACCCCCGCAACCCAAACCCCGGACAAGCGGCAGATAATGTATGAAATTTCCGGCATATAATGGATGGATGGATTTATGGAATATTCAATAGCAATGTCTCTTACTAGAATTCATGTCATGGTTACTCAAGGTAATCCATAGAGTTTGTAGTACTGAATTAATCTAGGAACTATATTCTTCTACTGAACACACTAATCGTATCACTACACAGAAGATACGATAATGAGCACCCAAGTGATATTATCTGTACTAGTGATGTGATTGGGGTGTGGAGGTCAGTAAAAGAGAATAGTTTGTACATTAAACTGCTCACTACAAAGTGGATTATCTTGAGTAACCGGGTCAACCAGGTTTCTGGTAAGGGACATCGCTGTTGCATTTTTATTCAGTTAACCACTTATCCTGGTCAGGGTTTTGGGGAGGGGCCTGATGCCTATCCTAGGCAGCACAGGGCACAAGGCTGGGGTACACCATGAATGGAATGTTTGTAGGGTGAGGTTCAGTGGTCAACACATTATCAATTCTTTTCAAAATCATCAATGATTAAAATTGTAATACCGTTGTAATAACAATGTGCAATTCTAATAGCAATTCTTAACGAATTGCTCCAGGCACTGTCTAATGTCACTTTCTCAAAAATGTCACTTTTGCTAAAAGCATCTACAAAATAAATAAAATCTAAGTAGTCCTAACATAAAACAGGTTGTCTAGATTTAATTAACTATTATTCATTGCAGTTTATGCTTGATCTCCAGATCCCACTCTAGCTGCTGTTGGTAATATCCAGCACCCCCTGAAGCCTATTCAGCACTTTCGGGGTACACTGGGTGAACATTACAATCTATGCAGAATTCAAAGGAGGCACGTTACCTCTGTGATGGGAAGGAACATAGCCGATACAAATTGAGGAAGTGTGATTTTCCTGTCTGAGCCTATTGTATGGCTTGGTGTCATTGGGAGTACTAAGTCTAAAGGGGAATTTGCTTTTTCAAAATAATCTGTCCTCACACTCCTGAGCTGATGATCAAAGTGTCTGATGGCATGCTCACCCTGGAGAATCTGGTTTGTTGATGGTGGAGATGTTGCCATACCTGACCAAGAACTGTCTCCAATACCTGACTCCGAGGCTGCATTGGGTGCCTAACATCCAAAATGCAAGGGTTATCAGTCTGCCAGCCAACCCCTTGCCTCCCTCTTACATTGGGTGTGAAAGGCCCTGGTCCTTTCTTTAAGGTCATTCTGCATCACTTGGCTGGGTGGCATAACTGCATATTTCTCCAATTTTGCACACTCATCAGGCTGAATAATAAACCAATAATACGCCTCAGTTCCATGTGGACTACAGTTTTTGGGAACCAGCTCTAATTTTACATCAGGACCTAGACAACCATCCAATAATGAAGTCCCCACTGCACTAACAATCCTGTTTAAGCAAAGGAGGTTAAGAAGAGACTTGGGACAAGAGAGCAAAACTTTTTTTGTGGTGCTCTGTAGCCTGACCCATGGGAAACAGGAGATGCAGTTGATGCTCAAGGTTTGGGGAATGACACTCAGGAGAAAGATGAGAAAGATAAAAAGTTAAAAATACAACTATCCTCATAGCCCAGGGGTGTGACTTTTGGTTCAGCTTTGCTACATGCTAGTAGAGAGGATAGGTACACTCCAGGGTCATTTGTAGCTGTCAGTCTGGGCTGGGGTCATTTTTACTTTGACCAGAGGAAGAATCTACTGAAAGTAAAAAGAGAATTGGTTATAAAAAACATAAAACTCTTTTTGTTAAGAAAAAAATCTTTAACACTGGTTAAAATTAAACAAAAAAGCACAAACATTCTACAGAGATTTTTTTAATCCAGTGAGGTTCATCTTAGACATATCGTACTTGAAAAGTTTCATACACTTTACGTCATTATATACAATATATAACTAGTTTAGCAGTTTCAGTAGACAGTGAATTACTTACTTTATAAATGGCACGTAAGTCCTGTTGTATCAACAAGCAGCTAAAATGTACAACAATACAAAGGTAATGATTGTTTATTTGATACAGTATGTAGCAAAGAGATGGTATTATCCATCAGAGTAGGGTGAATTTCAATACCAAGAACACAAAAACCATATTGGTGGTTTTGGCAACACCAGTCTTGTTAACTTGCCTTCCAAGAATGAACTTGGGGTGCTATGAATCATGGGATTGGTCTTGTTTGGCAAAGGTGCAAACAATGTATCTTTGATATTTGGGGTGGAGCAAGATCAACATCCCGCGTTTTTTACTGTTCTCTGTACTTATGTTTTTAGTACTGGAACTAGTCTTCAGAAATGGAAGATGATGTAAAACGGGTACACAAGAACACAGGTACAGTCAAGTACTCATGTTGAGATTCATCCTTAAAACTACTAAAAAGTGCAACAAACATGCATCCTCAGAACGATTTTAAATTAACAGATCCACATCATGTTCTGCTTACCTTTACCGCATATATAATGTATTGTTTCTAGGATAGGTCCTAGTGAAAATCTTGTGTAATTTAAGCATTACAATAAGTGGATTTTTTTAAACATTATCATTGCAGTGACTCTTCGATTGGTACTGAATTTTAAGAAGAGGGTATGAATCAAGTCACAATGATTAGTAAAAGTTTTGTGTTTAGCTACCATGCAAATATGTTTTGCACTTAATGGTTTCATATATGATGTGCTCTAAAAATGCTCACGTTTTTAGAAAATATTACTTTTCTGTTGTACTTTTTAAGATAACTTTACTTTACACACAGTGTCTTATATATTCTCATCATAATACTCAAAATGTTCCTCTTTTTTATTTTTCCATACTATATTTTGCTTATTTTATTTCTTGTAATTATTTGTATTGCATGGTCCCCTCTGTAGAACTTTATAGAAATGCATATAGTTTGTATGTTCCCAAAAAGAGAACAGGTGTCTTGACTAATAGTTCACCTGAACTGTAAAACTGTAAATAAGGAAAAATAACGCTTTAGCAATAATATTGTTACAGGTCAAATGGATATAAACTGCAAAATTGTAAATCTTACAACGCTCAGTTTGAAGGTATGGTACAGTAAGTTTTTTAAAATGGCACTTTTTTGAAAAAAAAAAGAATAGATAATATTATGCCATCTAATGATAGAATAATTTCTCACTTGATTATTTTACCATTTAGTATATAGTTCTTTTATACAAAGGATATGTTCATTATAACTTGTTGTTGCTTCTATTATCCACAACTCCTCACATAATACAAACCTATAATTAACACTAGTATATACGTTTGGTTAAAAACAAAGGAATATATGCAAATCATATATTCTATTTGAGCATAATATCAAAGTATGGGTTGAGAGAGTAACAGTTATGAAGTATCTGTGTAAACACACACAAAAAACAATAGACAAGTTAAATGGTGATTACCGATTTGAATAATTTATTTTGTGAAATGTTGAAGTGAAAATATTTTCAGGGGGGAGGATTTCATCAACCGGTCCACAGTTTCTTATAAGAATGCCTTAAGCATTTCTGGATAATGTGGGCTTGAGAAGGCAGTGAGGAGTGTGCTAGTAGGAAAAGTGGAAGGAGTGACCCTCACTTAGTGAGTGGTCAACATCCTTCATCCCACACTCCAGCCCCCTGTGAAAAGGTTCACTAGCAGGTGATTGAGGGTCTGTGGCAAGGAGAACTTCCATAGAGAACAGGGAAAAAACGTGTCATGAAAAGATCAGAAAGTAGGGAGGTTATGACATGACATCCCATAGTCCCTTTCATTCTTTGGTTGGTCTTAAAAATTGTGAGTGGATGTCTTGACACCATGGGGTCTGCAGATATATTTTGGATTCCACACCACTACTCCAGGTGGTCTTACACAGACAAGATGGCCTTCACAAAAGCTTTAAGGGAGAAAAGGGGGGGGGGGGGGTGGGTGTTAGTGAAGCCTACA
>JAABNX020000001.1:32120232-32134835 GCA_015163995.2 Mormyrus lacerda
CCCCCCCCGTTAGTGAAGCCTACAAAAACATAGCAAATATACAGTATATGTCCAGTATACCCACAACAGTAAATAGGTAAATACCCAACGTTCTTATGTAATATTCCAGGACCATACGTGAAATCTTATAATAAAGTTACATACAAGAATATGATATAAAACATAATTTGGTATTTTAAAATACAACAATATCTTAAATATTAAAATTGTCTTTAAATAGATTTGAGTCGGATACTAACATTCATAGTTCACACAGCCATTGTCGTCTTCCTGTCCCTGCATAAGGGAATCAACCTCTGTCCCAGTCATCTTCTCCCCTGTGGATGTAGGAAAGAAGTGTTAATGAACAATATTCAGCAAATACACATACTGAAATGAATTAGTCCTGCATGATGTGTGAGTAATTAAGGTATAATAATATATTCCGTACTTAGAAATGATGATCAACTAGTTGCTGGTATCTTGCTTCTAGCCAGTAGGGACAGTTCAAGAATAGCCAACAAATGCAACCTTTCTGTGTCACTTACCAAGTGTTGAGAGTACGATGCGCAGCTCAGCACCCATGACTGTGCCGTTACCCTCCTTATCAAAGACACGCAGACCCTCAACGTAGTCATCGTAGGTTCCCTTCTGAATGGCATCCACAGTCTTCAGCAGGGGCAAAAAGGCATCAAAATCAATTCTCTTGTTGGCCATATCTGTGTAGTGAGCATAGATATACCATAAGCAGGATATAAGTGGGGAGTCAGACACAGAAAAAGGGGGGAAAAGGTACGGAACCACTGGTAAGCTTAAGTGTGATAGGAAGGGGGTTGACACAAGCCAGTTATTAAACTAACCTTCTGCAGACGGGTTGCCAAGAATCTTCGTCACGTCCTTGTTTGTGGGATTCTGTCCCAGAGCGCGCATGACATCAGCCACCTGGTTGAAGGCAATCTTGTTGTCGCCAACCCTGTCAAAGAGCCCAAAGGCCTCTTTGAAGTCTGGAGCAGGGGACAAATGGAGAGAGTGGTTATCAAAAAGAGAAAAACATTTGTGTAAGTACTTGGAACAGATCACTTACTGCTTACTTTCTAACTATGTATGGATTAATTTAAAACATGTCTCATGTTTGGGAGGCCTAACTACTGAGAAAACAGATGATCATTTCGCTTCTTCCACGACAGGTAATTTAGGGGCCCTAGACAACTGCCTATTCTGCCTACAGCCAGAACCAACACTGATACTCATGAACCTGACCAATATAAGCAATTAGAAAATGAACTGATAAATGGACATTATATAGAGAATAGATTGAGGATAGTTAGCAGTGGTCACAGAAATATGTTTTCACCAGTCCTGTTTAAAATTTTGTTTTCATGGATATATTCAGTCCTATGCATTTATTAATGAATAACACATAACCATTGCTACAACTATCCATCACCGTACCCGCTTAAACCCAACTGGGGGCCCCAGGGGGGACCGGAACCTATCCCAGGATCAAGGGGCGCAGGCAGGAACAACACATGCTACAACTATATTAAGTCAAATTGCTCCCTTCTCCTTATGACATTCTGAATTATAAGATAAAAAGTGAATGTGCATATATCAAAGTAAGTTTTCTAAAAGTAGCTTAGAATTAGTACAACTGATAATGCTATTTACTATGTGAACTGTAAATTCAAACAAGAGTTACACTTGGAACCAGTCTTTTCTAGTTATAATCCTGATTTTAAATATCTTTTGCTCTTCAGTATTATGCTTTTCTGTAGACTGACGTTTCTGAAAATTGAGCAAAATACTAATATAACTAAAAAGAACGGACAGATATTTTAACGAGCTAAACTGAAAACGATCCTCCTCAAAATTATTGCCCATATCCGATTTCAGTACGCCACCAGCTGCTGCCTACGGTTCTCTTTAAGGGAGCTTTAAAATGTTGTCTAGAAATCGATATGCCCGGAGAAGGTATTTCCCTCCATATAAAGCACTGCTGTCTCTAATGCATGTTCAGTGAAGGAGTGCTGAGTGTGCAGTAACTAATACGACAAACATCTTAAGTTTAAACACGAACAACTTCATTCATCAAACTGACCGGTTATATTAATCATTAAATTAAAATAATTTTAACTTAAACATCTATTGTGCACATATGCATATTCTCCCAGTCCAAGGACATGAAATAAGGCTTATTAAAATGGACTGGCCTTGTGAAAATATTTACGCTATTGGCTACAACTCTTTATATTTGTATAGATCATATTAATAAAGTAACTACATACATGTAAATTATTCTGGGTAAAATGTATATTCATTCTATAAAATTGAATAGTTTATTTTAACTTTATGATATTTTATTTATTTTAGCTTTCATATTCACTCAGTAGTGTAGGATTTCTTGACTTGTTTCACCAAAAAAAAAGTTCAGGATTACTGTGTAAATTTATAAACTACTGCTTCATTGTTCAAATTTTAAATCAGAAGTGAAAAGCTAAATAAGAAAGTGAGAGGTACTGTGCAGTGTTTGCAGCTTTACTACATCTGCTTACATCTACTAAATCAACACACAAATTACGCACAATAGCACACATTATAGGCTGCTTGTCCATATAAATATAGCTGAGTTTGACCACAGTATTTATTTTTGTTTTAGGTCTTATCTATCTATCTATCTATCTATCTATCTATCTATCTATCTATCTATACTTTTTCCTATAATTACTTTTAACTGACTTTTTTTTCATTAATCGTGCACTATATGTTTGCACTTAACATTTCACTTTTCAACGTGAAGATGTTTGCTCTCCAGTGGGACTCAAAGAGTGGCACTCTTCAAATGGTGAGCAAGTTTGGAAGGATGGCAGTCCAATGCACAGAATTATGCTATTTTGCAATGTGTCAGCATTGCGTTGCCACATTTATTTGGTTACCCTGTCCTTTCAAAGTCAATCAGTAATTTTTTAAATTTTAAATATAATTATAAAAATTAATACTACACCATATTAAAAACAAGTAACACATCTTAGTGAACTGGAGGAATATCTGACATTTTGTCATAACAATGCTTGATTAAACGAAGCGGTTTAATTAGTACTCTGATGAATAATAATTTGCATATCTGAAGGTTTTAACATCAGCAGCATTTGAAATGTGTCCGGCATTACTCACAGTCCAGCTGATCAGCACTGAAGTCTCCCTGTGGGAAGCAAAAGACAACCAAGTGAACATTTTAACACTTTCAGAAAAAGCCATAGGTGTCTACCAGCACCCAGAGCCTTTATATCAAGAGGAGCTACGAGCAATGGGAAGGTCTGGTTAATAGATAGACAGTGAGAAAAGGCCAGGGTTGGAAAAACTTTCTACATCAAGGTCACCTCATCCTTTCCCTCATGACTCAACCCTCCCCTGCAGCCCACTTTTCTGCATTAACAAAAATAACCAGTGTCAAGAACAGACTCATCCGCTGCCTATTAAGACATCATCATTCATGTAAATATTTGAAGCATTATAAAGTATCTCTAGGATTAAAATGCCACTACAATAAAGCACACTGAAGCTGCACCTGTAAGAACGCCTTACAGAAAATTACAGTAGGCTGGCTCTGCATTTTCAGGCAACAATAATTAAGCATTATTAAATCATTCTAGATACCAACATTAACTAATGTAAAAGGTGTAATGACGGCGACTTTAAATAATATACGGCTATATTAATTGTCAAAATTATTATATTATTGTATCCGAACGATTATATAGCGCTGCAAGCTGGCCAGTGTTGTGTGGGCGATATTCCCGTAACACCCGAGTTACACACCATTCTGAAGGGTCGGAGGAGCAAGGAACAGGCAGGAGACGAGATAACCTGTGGTCTCTGGAGAGTGGTGCTGCTGCATTTTCAAAGCCCCCTTTATTAACCTCTGGACTCTGATGTCACAGGGAGGGTCGAATGGCGGCGGACAAGTTTTTTAACTTTCTTAGGGCAAGCGGAGAGAGAGTCCGTGTCTCCTTGGGGCCTTTACAAGGGGTGGGGGGTATTTTTAGACGCTGCTTGGGGACGCTTGCAGGACTCCTGGGCTTCGGTCAGCATATTTATTATGATTTTCTTTGTAGTTATACGTGTCATTCGATGTTTCTATTCGAATATGCATAATAAGAAAATACAGTGTAAATAAATAATAATTGTTACAACATTTCAGGTTTCATTAAACTGGATCTGCTTGTTTTAATCAAATATCCTTGGATAATTTGGGAAGGGAGCTACGTGTCACATGAGATATTTTTAACCAACATGAATCTCATTCTCTTAATATGGATGTCTTAGGGGAACGGTCTAGACATATTTTGAAAACGCTTTTTTGACAAAGACCAATAAGGCAAAGGCAGTGGAATTCAAATGATAAAAAAATTATGTACAAGAAAAAAATAACACCACAGAAAAACGAGCAGGAGTGCCATTTGAAAGAGTACTCATTTTCTCCAGTGGGTGTTACCATGTTGTGGGACGTTAAACTATGTGATATCCTGTTGTTTCGACGAGAACGTCAAAAAATCTATAAAAATAAACATTTTACGGTTGCTTAGTTTAAATACGATTTTTGATCATTCTTACATCTCTGAATTATTTTACAAGTTTAATGTGTCTGTTTTAATTGAAATTAAGGTAATTCGAATTCTCAATATTAATAACGTTTAAGGGGAATTATGCTGCTCTGTAAATGATGTACAGTTGTTCCCCCGTCTTCGCGCTTGATATGTTCAAAGACCAACCACGGATGACCGAAACTGCGGATAATAGTGAACCATCCGCGAATCACTTATTTAACGTGTTTTTCTTGTACATGCGTATGGTAAAGTTTAACTGATAAATTACGCTACGTAAGACAATTGCATTTTACATGTTTGTACAGCAGGCTACTGTACTCAGTTTCAAATGAAAGGGATTCTGACGTTTATGAATTTTCAAGAGATGACAGAGCAATGGAAAAATATCATGTAGGCCTATCGAGGGATGACAGAACAATGAAAATCATGCTTGTATGCATTTTACTAACACAAATACTGCGATAAAGCGGCAATGAATGCGATCAGAGGTGGACTGGATGAGAGTTCTGCGGGGAGGCGTGGGTTATAGGAACAAAGGGAGATGAGTCATGTCGGCTACTGGGCGTGACTGAAGTACCGGATTTCTATGGAGTCAAGTTGCAGCCATATAGCGCTACAAACCAAGGGCGCAGATGGCGGGGGAGAGGGGGGGGGGCACGATCCCCCCAGTTATATTGGGATCCTGATGCGTCGCTCCAATTTGATAAGCAGCATCCCTAAATGTTTTAACCAATCTGAGTCGACCATCACGAACTACTCACAGCATGTGGTTACTACAGTAGGAATCCACATATATCTCACTGTACATGTAGGTAGAAACTGCGCCCATTCCTATTAGCCGACACGTGGCTTTAAATGTGTACACTGCCACAATGTCTTTATGAGGAGAGGTTAGCTGAACTGAATCTGTTTAGCCTTGAGCAAAGGAGACTAAGGGGGGACATGATCCAGGTATATAAGATTCTAAGAGGCCTGGATGCTATTCAGCCAAATGGCTATTTCAATATTAGTTTAAATGCTAGAACTTGTGACCATAGGTGGAAATTAGCGGGAGAACATTCTAAAACAAATTTGAGGAAGCACTTCTTTACACAGTCTGTAATTAGAGTATGGAATAGTCTTCCTGCTAGTGTAGTGGAAGCTAAAACCTTGGGTTCCTTTAAATCAGAGCTAGATAAGATTTTAACAACTCTGAGCTATTAGTTAAGTTCTCCCCAAACAAGCTTGATGGGCCTAATGGCCCACTCTCGTTTGTAAATTTTTTATGTTCTTATGTTCTTTCGTCCATTAATGAAATTTTAAAGGCACTAACAAACATTTAAAATGAAATTATATTATTGAATTTATATTTAATTTTTTGACACAAAATATGCATGGATGTTTATAAAATGCAAATAGAAAACATAACACATTGCATCATCATTTAAATTGTGATTCTTTTATTCCATGTGGGTGTTTGAAATTGGAAATGTAAATGCTCAACTTGCATAATTAAAAATGAAAATGATATTATTGTACTTTCATTTCATTTTTGACACAACGTTTGAGTGGATGATTGTAAGATGTTATTATATTGCATTTTTCATTTGAATTTTGAATGAAACGATTTTCCATATCCATATAAGGTGTAATAGGGCAATACATGAATGGGTTAAAACTAAACAAGACAAGCGCATTTTATCACTGGACTCTGCACACCCCTTGGATTTTTAGGTTATGTCTGTTATTGTCACTGGGAAGGGCACAGGTAACAGGAGCACTGACTTTAATAACCAAACTGGGGAACACAGGACTGGGAAGCACTTAACACGTGACTAATGAAGGACTGACATGATGCAGGTGTGAACAGATAGCACAATAGGATTGTAGATAATGAGCAAGACACAATTGAGGAGAACTGGGAGGAATCTGGAGCAAAAAATTCTGGCAAGAATTTTTTTATTTAGTTATAGTCTTAGTCACCTACTGAAAATTGTAGTTGGATTAATATCAAATTTTAGTCATTGATTTTGTTTTGTTTAGTTAAGATTTAGTCAGTAGAACAGACTAATGGAATAAAGGTTTAATTTTAGTCATTTTTTTTGTCATATTTTTCTGACACGTGGTTGATACTGAAATGGATTTTGCTGAAGGATATCTCTCCTGGCTGTATAAATTCCCTTGAGAAGTAAGCATACCTTATATGGAAGCATACGCTATGATATTTACTGTAGGCTGGGAATGTGTTATTCCATTTTCCATTTGATTAATTGCAATGCAATGCAATGCAATTTTATTTATATAGCGCGTTATCACATTACATTGTCTCAATGCGCTTTACATTTCTGCCACATAAATACCCCCCCAGTGAGTAAGCCGATGGCGACGGTGGCAAGGAAAAACTCCCTTGGAGGAAGAAACCTTGGGAGGAACCAGACCCAAAGGGGTAGCCCATCCTCCAGGGGCCGGCAGAAGAATCAAACAAGAAGTACCATACGTCTTTCAAAACAAATGCCTAAAGTTTGTTAGAAAAAGTGCAATACAATCAAATTTCCTTCACAGGTCGTATTTATTTTCTGCATGCATGTCAAAAAGACAAAGTTATCCTTTCCCTATTTCATTTTTGTTATTAGGGCATTAAAGACCCATCAAATTTAACTGCATGGCCATTTTATACTTATTATTAGGGCAGCAATACATCTATCAAACACCCATTAACAGTGTGCAACACCTGCTTTCACAATTTACAGTAACTCTTCTTCAAAAACAGAAAGTACATATTACAGTAAAATTGTTCAAATGACAAAAAGAGGACATTAGTGTAATTTTAGTTACATTGGAAGCTGGCATTTGTGCAGACATGCACCAAGCAGGAAAAACAAATCATCCAATGAGAAAGATGCATGGAAACAGAGGGAATTGGTACACTTGCAGCTTTATGCATGAAAATGATTGGTTAAAAAGGATAACAACCAATACTTGGAGATGGCTATTGTGATTTATGTTGTTTGCCCAAATAGAGCCAGCAATTTAGTCTCATCTTTACTTCTCAGAGCATAACAAACAAAGACTTTGCCGTAATTTTCTTTGTCAAACACTTTTTCATTTATGTTGTCGTTACAATTTAGTCATGAAATAACAAGTTGTCAAGAAATACTTATCGTCAACATTTCCATTGACAAAATTTACACTGATCTGGAGGATCAGCAGCAACCACTAGTGGTTATACTGGGGGATGGACAGAACAGATTGTGACAGAGACCCTGAAAAGCATGCAGTCTGGGTATTTGAGACAGCACTAATCCCAGGATGGGACAGCTAGGATCAAAGACAATAACCACTGGACAATGGAATCATCTTTTGAAACCATGCAGGCTGTGCATGAATTGTGGCAGCATTGCAGCAAAGACTTAACAACAATATGGTGAGCTCTTTTACTGCTATGATACTGATATCTTTACTGCTAAGGATGAAAACTGCCACCCACATCACTTGTGCAGTATGTGATTGACAGAGGAAATGCCCCACCCATTCATCTGCATCCTAGTCACTTGACCCTAGCAAAGAGGCAAGCGGTGGAGCAGCTGATTGGAGAGATGGCAGCAGCGGGGGTGATTGAGCCCTCCAGCAGTCCATGGGCAATCCCTGTAGTCCTAACCTGGAAGAAGTGTGGGTCCTGGCGATTCTGCATGAACTACAGAAAGTTGAACATGGTGACATAGAACAACACCTATCCACTGTCTCTAGTACATGACATGCTGGATTACATCGGGTCTACATAGTTAAGCAACTTAGAGCTCGCAAATGACTAGTGACAGGTTGAACTGGTCCTGGAAACCTGACCCAAGACCATATTCACCACTGGTCAGGGTATGACACCTCCAGGTTTTGCTGTTTGGGCTATGCAACATCCCCCGTCACCTTCAAGAGGAATTTGTCCTGGCCCATGTCATCTGGAACCAGTGCCTTGCTGCTGCTTTCAATGAGGCTCTGCAGAACCATCGGATGGTGTTTGCAGGTGTAAGTAGGTCATTTGTTAAGAAAATTTTGTTAAGAATGCAGAAAAAATGTCATCTCTCTGTAGAAAACAAATCCCCTGTTACAAAAGTTGACTCAAATATATATATTTTTTTTCATTAATGGGGGTTTAGCTACCTGACTAGTAAACATTCAGGTCAGACAATATGTAAGATGGTGACCGCAGTATGTCCAACTGAATGCATACATACAAAATGTACTATACAGTATTAATGGTCAAGTAGTAGGCTTATAACGTAATTCAGTAGGCACTATGCAAGTATGTAATTTTAGACACCCTAAGTCGCTTATAAAAATCTCTGCCCATTCAATTCTCCCTTTTGGGAACCAAAAGACTAAAAGCATTAACAAATAAGCATTAATAAATAATTTTAACACTAGTTAAAATAGTGCTAAAACCTTTCTCACAAATGCAAAACATTTTAGAAATAAACAATCACTTTCTCACAAATGCAATGTGTTTTACAAATACACTTTCTCACAAATGCAATGTGTTTTACAAATATAAAAGGCCACTTTCTCATAAAAAATAAGTACAAAAAACATAACATTTTTCTACTTCTGTAATATGACTTGGCACAATTTTCTTCATAAGCATTTTTGTATCACAAGATTTTCTCACAAATAGGCTGGGTAGCATCAACAAACAGCAGATGGCACTATAAGTATGTGTACCCCACCCTGCTTGAGAATTTCTCTTTGGCTAGCCAGTCAGAAAATTAGCATTATACAGGGTTTCACACTATTTATGCAGTTAAAAAACACTGTTGTTGGCTACTTATTTTTAGCACATTTCCACACTCCACACCATGACTAGCTAATTCTTTGTCCCTTCATCGTGTTCAGAGTCTATGGTCGTGGCCAAAAGTTTTGAGAATGACACAAATATTAATTAATTTTCAGTCTGCTGCCTCAGTTTTTATGATGCCAATTTGCGTATACTCCAGAATGTTACGATTAGATGAATTGCAATTAATTGCAAAGTCCGTCTTTGACTTGAAAATGAACTTAATCCCAAAAACCCCATTTCCATTGCATTTCAGCTCTGCCACAGAAGGACCTGCTGACATTTCAGTGATTCTCTCGTTAACACAGGTGAGTGTGTCGACAAGGACAAGGCTGATTGAGTTATAATAGCAGACTGGATGCTTTAAAAGCAGGGTGGTGCTTGAAATCATTGTTCTTCCTCTGTTAACCATGGTTACCTGCAAGGAAACACGTGCACTCATTGCTTTGCACAAGAAGGGCTTCACAGGCAAGGATATTGCTACTAGTACGATTGTGCCCAAATCAACCATTTATCGAATCAAGAACTTCAAGGAGAGAAGTTCAATTGTTGCAAAGAAGGCTTCAGGGCACCCAAGGAAGTCCAGCAAGCACCAGGACCGTCTACTGAAGTTGATTCAGCTGCGGGATCAGAGCACCACCAGTGCAGAGCTTCCTCAGGAATGGCAGCGGGCAGGTGTGAGTGCATCTGCACGCACAGTGAAGCGAAGACTTTTGGACGATGGCCTGGTGTCAAGAAGGGCAGCAAAGAAGCCACTTCTCTCCAAGAAAAACATCAGGGACAGACTGATATTCTGCAAAATGTACCCTGGGATTGGACTGCTGAAGACTGGAGTAAAGTCATTCAGGGTTCCGCCAATTCTGGCAGAATAAATTTCCATGACTTTTCCAGTACCATAAGGAAATTTTCCAAACCCCACAAGTTTGTAAAACTAAAGTAGATAGAACAGTATTTGTATAAGGTAGTTAACTATTGACTTCCACTCATACATTTCCAAAATGTACAAAAATGAACAAGACTAGTTTCCAAAATATTTTCTTTCTATTCAAGAATTCCAAAACTTATCCAGGGCCTGGAAAACTTATTTCAAAATTCCAAAACATTTCCAAGTTTTCTATAACTGTGGGTACCCTGGTCATTTTCTTTGATGAATCCCCTTTCTGATTGTTTGGGGCATCCAGAAAAAAAGACTGTCCGGAGAAGAAAAGGTGAGCGCTACCATCAGTTCTGTTATGCGAACAGTAAAGCATCCTGAGACCATTCCCATTGGCTCACTCACAATTTTGTCTAAGAACACAAGCCATGAATAAAAAATGGTACCAAAACGTACTCTGACAGCAACTTCTCCCATCCATCGAAGAACAGTTTGGTGGCTAACAATGCCTTTTCCAGCATGATGGATCACCGGGCCATAAAGCAAAACATCAGCATCGGGAACAAAACACCGACGTTTTGGGTCCATGTTCAGGAAGCTCCTCAAACTTTAAACCTATTGAGAACTTGTGGTCAATCCTCAAGAGACGGGTGGACAAACAAAAACCTATAAATTCTGACAAACTCCAAGCACTGATTATGCAAGAATGGGCTGCCCTCATTTGGGATTTGGTCCAGAAGTTGATTAACAGCATGCCAGGGCGAACTGCAGATGTCTTGAAAAAGAAGGGCCAAAACTGCAAATATTGACTCTTTGCATAAACTTAATGTAATTGTCAATAAAAGACATGCATAGAAACATCTGATGAAAAAGGTCAACAAAACACACAAGCAGAAAACTTTGTGAAAACCAATATTTGTGTCATTCTCAAAACAGTTCGGTTGTGTACTCATACTGAGTGGAAGTAGTTTTGTGTGTAAACCTAACACAATGTGAAGTATAATGATGCTATTCAATATTATTGATATTTGATGACCAAAAGAAAGGAATAACATCAAATGTTATATGAGTAAAGAAGGCGAAAGACCATTTTATTGTTTTACAATGACTGTACAAGCAGTCTTAAGAGAATAGCATCCAATCATTAAAATCATAATTTTTGAAAGGCAGTTAATTTTTTAGGCAAGTGATGTAATTACACTTTTTTTATATCATATGTAGCTCATTGCACAGCAACATACAAACCAGAGCACTGTACAGATCATACATAGTTCACATTTGTAAATTATACAAGTACTACAGATGTCTAAATTCTTAACCAAAGGGCATTTCATTAAAAGTAACGTATATTCTAATACTTAAAGTAGCAGGACCCTTCACACACATACACAAAAAAAACTTGCTTTTCTAACTTATAGTGTGTACATCACAGTCAACACTCATCTAATTGCATGTGCATGTCTGAGAATTAAAAGGTTATCAATATTCAACTGCCAGTCAATCTATTACTAAGTACTTATTTTAGGATACTAAACATTTACCAATTAAAATCAAACTTCTCACTGCAGTTTTTGACCATGGATCATTGAGACAGAACTACTTTTTCAATAGCATCATTAATGTAGAGGATGTATACCCTTCAAACCCATTGGAAAAATAACAGCTAAAGCATGTAAATTAACACGCACAGTAGCACCTTGGAACTTAACCAACTGAGACGTCGAACAGATCTGTTGAATTTTTTCTGACTTGTACACCTCAACCATTTCTGCTAAAACTTTTATGGGTTGAGATGTGTTGAACTCTACCAATTCAGACTTGGAATTGGTTGGTCGAAAAAAAATGTAGTCACAAGTCGATTGAAAATATCACAAAATACAGACCTGCTAAAACTTGTACGGATCAAGACGCGTCTCCCCTTCCAAACAATAACTACTCCATCCCCCCTCCATCTGCCACTTCCCATATGCCATCAGCTCACCTTAATACAAGTGCTCATGAATTGTCATTTGTGTTTATTGCTTTTGTATGTGTGCTTTTCACATGTGTATTAGTTTCATATTGATCGTTAATGTTTTTTTTATCATTAGTTAGGTAAGTAAATAGGTTAAAAAGGCAATCATTTGGGAATCAGGAATGGATTAAATTCATTTATATTATTTCTTATGGGGAAATTCAGCCAGGCATAAGGAACGCATTAGGTTCATGTTCCAAGGTACCACTGTACTACACTATAAGGTTTTAAGGAGGGGCTACCTTTCTAAAGCAATATGTGAACAGAGGTGGAAAGTTCAGGTGCATGAAGTACAAATCCAGACCAACGTTTTGTTTCACACTGACAAAGTACTCAACAGGTTGGTTGAAGTAAAACCTTGGTCTGAATTTGTACTTCAGCCACTTGAACTTTCCACGTCTGTGTGTGCGACAGTGAGTATTGTGAGTAAAAGTAGAAAGAGATAATGAAAAAAAGAACATGAAAATAGATTCATGATGTCATATGGACACCAAGCCAACTTATTTAACAACTGTTATTTGAAAGAGAAACAACTCGATTATAATCAGGGAGTCAACAATGGCCATGCTTGTTTCGGGAGATTACAGGGGACTCGTCCTTATGGCTCTATATCTCAAAAGCAGGGAACTTTGACTTCATGGGTTGCAAAAGGTCAGCCAGGAAGTAGATAGTGCCTGCCATGCCTAAAGACAAAAACATACACCATGATATATGTCTTAAATCTTATTCACTGTGTATCTTACTTCAATTTATTCTTTATTCTTGAGAAATACAAACTATGACTTATCAGCACAAGGATGTAGTATTCATATGAAATTCAGGTTTTACAGTAGATTTCATCATGACGGTCAAACCGTCAAAGAAAAAAGAAAAACATGGTAGTTTTCAGCTGTAAGCCTGACCCAAATATAATGAGTACCTTCAAAAAGTGAGAACGGCCTGTCAGGGGTCCGGCAGCCATGTTTACCATAATCCATGCACCATTCTGCAAACTACGGGAAAAATGAAATTACAAATTATTATTTCCCAACATTTCCAATTAGAACTAAATCTGTCATAATCACACCAGCTCCAAATCAATTGCATAATTAAAAACCCAAGTACAAAAATTACCAAAAAATGAAATATGTTCATAATATTTGTCTTACTTTTTAACCCCTGATGCCTTGCAGCTCTAAATTTATCCTGATAGCTTTACCATTTTCTGGATCTTTTACTTGGGGATTAGCAGCAGGTATTGAATCAAAATCAAAAATTGAATCAAAAAGGCGTTATCAAAATTTAAATTCTCACTGAGACAAGGAACAGACAATTAAAAAAAAGTAAATTTGATATGTAAATTTTCCAGTTTTACAAGTACTTGGCTTCTGCTCTGAAAGGAGATATCTCAAGTTAGGGAAAAGATAAACCCTGCCCCCTTTTCTCACCATGCAGGCCCGATACAAGTGCTTGGGGTCATGGGTGAGCTTGTAGAGGGCCAAAAACACATAAGCATTGCCAGCCACCCCATGACACAGGCTGTAACCCTTCTTCAGGAGCCCCCTCTGCCAGACTACTTCCCCGCACTGCAATGCATCTGCAAGGTACTGATCCATGCCAAACACCTACAAAGACATTAACAGGGAAGAAAAGCAGCATAAAAAGTGGCTGGATATATAAAGGATGTGTAAGGATCACTCCCAGAGACAGCTCTAAACTATTGGTCTAAAAGTGGACCTTGCGTACAGTTTATTTTTTCCTGCAGTGTGCATCTATGGTAAAACAGTCCAAATGTAAAGACTTTCCAAAATCACTGGACATCAACATAATATTTCTCAAAAATAGAATACTAAAACTGCAACAATTCCAGTCTGAGGAACTCTGCATTTTGGATTCCAATTCTGGCAAGAAATGAAAACAGTAATACACAGCTCTGGAAAAAATTGAGACCACTCTATATTTTAAAACAATCTGCATTTGTAAATACTGATTTAATCCTGGATCTGCTGGCAGAAGGCTACACTGAGCAGCAGGTTGTTTCCAGGTGCAAAGTTTCTGAGACAGTAAACAAGAACAAGGTGAAGCAGGAGACACAGAACAATCAGAAACCAGCCAGGTAAAAAGCAGAAGTAACTTTCCAATGTCAGAGATGGACTAAACTTATCCGACAGTTTCTCATGAATTGCAGGACGACATCTAGTGTCCTTCGAAAGGGATGGTAAACATTAAGTGGAGTGAATACACTGCTAGAGGACAGTTCATATCAGGCTCCTAAAAGAACTGAAGTACCATAAAGCAAGTAAAAAGACCTTCATTAATGAGAAGCAGAGAAGATCCAAAGTGCAGTTT
>JAABNX020000001.1:32197799-32240800 GCA_015163995.2 Mormyrus lacerda
TTAAAGTTATTTCTGTGACCATTGTGAGTTTTTCTTTCATTGACTGAAGGGTACCAACAATTTTGTCCACGTGTGTATGTGTGTGTTTTATTTAAATTTTGGGTCCACTGTTCACAAAACATAAATAAAGTGCAAATAAAATGGAATAGGGCTGTTATTTTTCTACAACTCACACCTTAGATTCCTTACAGACCATGCTGTTTTCTCCTTGCCCACGCTGCTGTTGGTGTACACTCCTTCATTGGCATCGGCACATGCAGTTTAGCATCACGCCTTCTGAAGTCCTCCAATGCGTCCTCAATTATGCCCAATGGCCTTCCATCATGTATTGCAATGTTACGCAACATACAACATGCAACAAAGAATACTGCGACCTTCTGGGGCAGTATTGTAATGTTCCACCTGACTTATCTAAATATCTGAAAGGAATTTTCAGCAATCCAAATATCCTCTCGATGACAGTATGTAACTTAACCGTGCACAATGTGCCCCTGACTTTAGACGTTTTTTTTTTTGGTCAAAAACGCAATTACCTTGCGCTGTATTAAAATTGCAATGCGCTGATGATGCGCCCGGCCATGCCTCATTTAAAAAACATCAGTCGTACTGGTGGAAAGCGGACAAAATCATTTACTATTTTAACGACATATGTGCATGGCGTGAAAATGATCAATTTGCTGGTACAAAACTAGCAAAACCACCTTGCGTCGCACTTTATGCAGGTGGAAAATAGAGCCTTGTATTCTCCACACATGCAGTATAACAACGCACCTGCTCCCTGATTTTAATTTTTCACTGTCATGTAATTCTTGAGAGTGCAAACAAGTGATAATGAAATTATGAGTGCAAGCGATTTGCATATATTTCAAATTAAGTTTGTTTTTTCCTGTGAAATTTATTCCATAGTTATCCCTGGAACTGAAAAAGGTCATGTGTAAGAAGAAAGGTGTTGGCTGCGTATTGCTTTATCCTTCATTTGATTTTCAAAATGCAACACATACTCATTACTGAAATGTTTTGGATAGATCCTTAGGGCTTGGCAGTGTGCTTTCAGTCAGACACATTAGATGCAGGAACAAACAGCAAATAATTTAAGCATATTGTTTTTTGGGGGAATCTGTTTTCCATTTGATTTTGAAGAATAAACTATAAGTGATTACACACTTATTAAAATCCAACCATTTTGCTCTAGACATGTTTTTGATGTTTCATAAGCAACTATCACACTGTATAATAAAGAGTGCTCCTTAAAATCATATTGTGCAACCACAGACATCACAAAGTTCTCATGCACTCTAAATCCACAGGAAAATTAGTCATGTGGCCTTTATACCACGCAAAGATATGTTGGTGAACCATAATAAGGTTGCATTTTCATTTCTGTAAATATTGCATTATGCTTTATTTGTATTAAATTAAAAATATATTTTTGACACAGTCAAGTAGCAAAAATTTTAGAAAATTATTTAAATGCTGCTGGTTGGGAGGGTGGGAGTAGATGGGTGTGGGAAGTTGGAGGGGTTAGAGAAAGTAGCAAGGGGACTGGAAACAGTACCCCTAAAAAATTAATTCTGCTGGGAACTATAAACCTTCCCCTAGTTAGTCAGTTCCCTTAAACAGTGCTAAGCATAACATATCCTCACAAAAGTACTCAAGAAAAACAATCTGTAGTTGTCAGCAATGTCAGTTAGCTAACAGACTAGACGTCATAGGATAGAGATATTATTTATGACAATGCACATAATTATAAATTAGAAGTTGCTTGAATGGCCTAGTTTACTGATGAGTGTCTAATTTCAAGCTTTTGTAAAAATAAAAATAAAGAGTTTTATTCATGTAGCTGGAAAAATGTAATGGGAGACAAATTTAAATTTAACAATGTGATGCCAACCATTAACCAAAAGCCAGATTAATAACATACATGTAGGCGTTGGCTGCCAGTACCTACATAAAGTCTTGTATATGTACTTCACTGCATTCAAGGCATGGACCAAAGCTCAGGTGCTACCAGTACAAAGGGAAGAGGACTAGAAACAAGCAAAGCACAAAGTGAAACAGCTTTTAAAAACAGACAGGAAAGAATCTATATGCAAACAGCTAAAATTATAGGGACACACAGGATGTGTCAATTGTGTTTGTGTAGCTGAGGGGTAGGAAACTACTACTGAAATTACAGATATATACAGAAACAAGAGTTATGTTAAACTTAATAGCATAAAGGTAAAAAAATTGAACAACAATACAGGAATACAAAAGCAACATTCTTTGTTCATATTTACAAATTCCCTTGGCCGATTCTTAACACTATGAAAATATTATTCACATTTGTTAACATACAGCAATGTCATTCATAACAACCATTGCAAATATCTGTATAAAAAAGAAAAAAAATGCCAGGATCATAAACAATGGTGTAAACAATACTCAGTTATTTCTCCAGGATATACATGTCTGCAGATTTGATATTCTTATTTATCGAGTAAACACAAAAAGCCAATTTTAATTTACACTCAAAAAAGCATTCAAAAAATAAATCATCAATAAAAATAATCAAAATTATTAAATTACCATTTCCATGTATGCCTTAAATATAAATTTGTCTGATACTTGATTATTACTTATAAATTAAAAACTTAAGTACAGAATTAAACCACTAATATGCAGGAATCGATTTTGGGAAAAAGACTGTAAGCAAAGACCCACCTATTGCTATCCCACCACATTACTGAAAGAAATAAGTATTATAAACTGTAGTTATGATTAAGACAAACCACAATCTGTTCTTACTAACAATCCAAATATTTCTACAATATAAAGTGAATATCAATGGTCAAAATGATTTTGACAGAATAATAGGAGCCAGATAACATTAGGCAATCGTTACTGTGAACGTTTGATGTGGAATAATGTAATTTACAACTAAGGTTGTCTTTCTTTATTCCTACATTTGTTATCCTACTTTTCATGAATCTGAATTGCTGGAATGTTGGTCGTTCATCAATATTTTCTATTGAAACCAACAAAATTCCTAGTGCATGACATAGTATGCTACATACATTTTATGTATGCTTTTGAATTCTCATTGAAAATGTTAGTGTTAAGATTCTCTGACAGTTCAACATGGTCAACTTGGTGACAAGGCTCTCTAAATATCTCCCTGCTACACAGCAAAACTAAATCCATAGTTGTTAAGCTGCCAAGTATAAATGAAGGGGGAGTATGTGTTTGTATGTTTAACCTGAGGAACTCATTTTTGGGGCTCTGGTGACAAACACTACAGTATATTGCTTTTGTATATTTGCTACAACAATGTGATGAAACATGAACTCTTAAAGCATTTCTAAAATACAATAACAAATAATATAACAATTCCAAGAAGGTTCCATAGCACTTCGTGCTTTGGACCCTTAATAACTCCAAAAATCAACATCGACCATAAAATACAGGCTTGGGACAGTCAGACAATTTTTCTTAATATTTAATATATTTAATTACCATCAACTTAGGCTGTTACTTTTAATTGCATTTATTAACACCACATAAAGAAAGAAGACATCTGACCTGGTCATTAAGCCACCATCCTGGGCTATTCAGCACCCAATGATAAGTTGGAAAAAGTGAAGATGCTTATTTTGATTTCCAGCTAGAAGGTCCTCCCTGGAATGTCTGTGTCTGTGTGTATTTTTTCCCATTGGTAAACACATAGTAAAGTAAATGTGTACATTTGTAAAATCAGGGAACTGATTTCACAACTTTTTATGCTATGGATCATCTTTACCTCTTAAAATTAAACCAGCTTGAAATCATAATGCTTAACATTCTGACATCTGATGCTCTCTTCCTCAGGCCTCATTATGCACACACAGTCAGTGTGTGTCAGTGCTTCCTCTGAAACAAAATATGCGATTGATATGTCCACTCTAAAATAATTCTCAACCTTTTCAGTAGTCTCTTATTCTTTATACATTTTTTATTGATGAAGCCAGTATATCGTATAAATAAGTGGAATAAGATTAGTTTTTTGTTGCTTCTTTTTGTGCAACATGGTTAAATATAAATATAATGACACATTATGTGGTGGTAATATGGTGGTAATTAAATGATTTGTCAATATCAAACACTAGTAAATCTAATAAATCTAATAGCCTACAACAAGAGTTCTTTTTTCTTTTAGAGTTTATAAAAAGTATACATATGACTGCATTAATATTTCTTTTTTATCAATGGGATTTTATTTAAAAGCTGCTGTCATATGTATACATTACTACATTATTACTTTCATTGTTTGTAATTAAAATCAAATAGTTTTCCATGTTGAATTAAATCTGTCGTATTAGGACAAAGAAAACTGAACTTTGGGATCGTCCTCGATTACATGCAGATTAAGTTAAAAGCTTAAGTTAAAAACTTTTATTGCACTGTAAAATTACAGTATTTCTCATATTTCATATTGCATATTTCTCATATCCACTGAAGAGCTCAGATTCTCTATATATGGGAAGTTCTAATTTATACATTTATTTATTTAATCACGATTAGCCAAAGGCATTAGTATGAACTACTGCTGCAACTCTTCTGGGCCAGAATAGTCTCGACCTCCTGCATGCTCTTCTTGTATTTCAAAACAGCGTGCATCTTATGGTCAGAAGCTCTGCTGAAAGCATTTTATAATCTTTTTTTAAAGTAGGGAACAATTCAATTCAAATACTATATGAATGCAGCTGTTTTTGTGTCTGTGTACTTTTTAATTTCGGTGAACATTGCAAGTCCGTTGTTGTATTGCTTTAATAAGACAAAACCAACTTCAAAAAGCAAACGTCTACTTGTCAATTAAATTAAAAGAATGATAGGAAGCTACCAGGATCCACTGAAAATATGACCTACATGTGTTCTTTCATAATTTTTTGTAGAATTGTTGCTTTTTTTTAACCTAAAATCAGAAGAAATTGCTAACGTCATGGCCTTATGTCAGTGTCAACCCCAAGTATAAAGCCTGTATTTTCCTGTGTTTTCAAATTGTGAAAAGTATTTATGATACAAAGCAAGGAACAATACTGCAGGTGACAATGTATAACAAGTAGGTTTACAACAGGGAAAAAAATTAGCCATACTGCATGAACAGGCAATATATCCACTGTGATTAAGCATGTTGACTGTAATGGTAGATACACATAAATAAAATTATTTGCATTTAAAACAAATAGTAACATTAAATAAGATGCAAACGAAAGCATATTTGATTACATCAGAAAAAATAGAAACACCAATGTGGATATGTTTAAAATATATTCATGCTGAACAGCATGATGCTGAATATTTTCTCAGTGTAATCCATCACGGCTGACAGGATCCACAAACCTGTCTAGGTTATCATAAAGTTCCCTTGAACCTTCCATATGTAATAATGCATGCATCTTATATCAAATGGCCACCCCCACAACTGTCACATTGCTTTGATTTTTATCCCTTTTATACCAATATAATATTAAACGAGGAAAGAAATTGCAAATGGTATGTGACAGAACAATCTGACAAGTGCCCATTTCCAAACAAAAGAGTATTGAAAAGAACGAGTAGTTGACTAATGTATGAAAGGTGTTTTCTGTATGGGAAAAGAGGGATTGAGGTGGAAGTGCCTGACCCAGCGGTTACGATGGCACTTCTATAGAGAATACTTTCTTATAGATGGTGTGTTTCCAGTTGAGTTGGGTGGAGATTCATAATGTTGACTGTCACTCCAGTTTTGAGGAGGCAGAATTGTTAAAGTGTCAAGTGTTTTTGGAAGAAAAATTGAAGAAGAGAGCGTGAGGTCAAATCTCCTACCCCAACTCTTACACCACAGTGTTCCGTTGTCGGTAGGGTGGTGGTGGCAGCATTGGCCCAGGCTTGATGGAGAACTCTGTCAGGTATTCTGCGTTCTCAGCTACTGGAGGCCTAATCCGGCCATTCTGTTTGTATAAGAACTTGGTGTTGCATTCCTGCAGATACTCTGGGTTGTGCAGGCTGGCCTTGGGAGGAAGGCTGTGTTGCCAGTATTCAGGATTGTCAAAGGTCTTCTTAGGCTTCTTGTCCACCATTATGGTGCCAGTGTGGGTAGGGTGGGCGGTATAATTTGCCTGTAAGGTATATCCAAGGTAGTCCGGGTAGAAACCGTGACTTCGATGACTGGGGTTGTCATTGTGGATGGAATGGTTAGGCAGAGCTTTGTAACTTGGTTGGGTGGGGTGCTGAGCATGGCTTGACTGTGGTTGGAGATTGGGGTGACTAGCCTGACCAGGCTGTGCTGCTTGGCTAATAGTCAAAGTGGATGTTGCAGTATGAGGAAGAACCCTACTTTTATTCACAGTTTCTTGGCTCTGCTCCCCCAGGTTATGGAAAGTATTAAGGTAGAGGGGCTCATTGACATATTCGTCCTCTACATTAATCTGCCCATTGGTGGCACCATGGTACCTAATGTTATCCAGTACATGTATATCTTCATTTTTACAGCGCGTCACAAAAGGATTCTCCTCAACTGGATTGATATAATCTGCTGTTTAGACAACAGAAAACAGAAAAACCATTAGTGCGGACATTATCTATGTCTGCAGTACCTTGACAGTTATCAAACCCCTGCTGTGAATGTTAAGAAAGACTTTCATTTTCCTGGAATGATACAGAGTCACATAGCCTATTGATTACTTCATTGTTCTACATGAAGTTCAATTAAATGTTATAGAAGAGTCGATATTTAGAATTTCATTATCAGTACAAAAAAGTGCTGATTAAAAAAAGACTACTGTAGGGCACAAAATGCTGTTCATAGGCAGTAAAATTAATCTTGACTGAAACACAAAAGTAAAACACAAAAAAAAGTGTAAAGCACAAAAATTTGTTTTGTTGATTAATTTATACAGCAGATGAAAGTGTGACTGTGATGTATTTTTGGTACCTGAGGAGACCTTGCCTTGCTTTGAAGTCATGTAGCCATCCACATCTGCATCCCTCCGTGGTCCCCGTTCTGGCAGGAATGCTGTGGGGTCAGCACTGTAGCGCTGGAGGCTGCTGTCTTCTCCAGGCTGAGGTGAAGTCTGTTTGAGTGAGGAACCATTACAGCGTGTGTCCTCCTGGATCAAGCTCTGGGCCCCTGGATGCTGCTGAGTAAAGGTTCTGTATGGAGCAGGTCCCTCTTGAGGTTGGGCTATCATCTCCTCAGTACCAAAGGTCCCACCTTGGTACACAAACTGGTTCTACAAGAATGTAGAGACATATGATTAGTAAAAAAAAAAAAAATCAGAATGATGACTGGAGGTCAGAGACAGGTGAGATGTGTCAGAATATGGTGTGCCTGGAGCTTTTTGTGACTTGGTGGGCCTACCCTATTTGTGTCGACTTGTGGTCGGAATGTACAAGACGGTGGGAGCACGTTGAAGGTATGTGGTACCAAGTACTCATCAGCATCCATCAGGTCATCAAGCTCGCCTTCAACCAGTAGACTTTGGAAAAACTTGCTGTCATTGGGGCTTGGCAACTTCATGCGGTCATCACCCTAAGGGATTTAAGCATTACTAGTTACAAACTTCCTGTTAATGATTCAAATATAACAATATCACAGAGAGAGCACAATGGGCAGGTTCTCACCTGAATAACCAGGTAGCGTTGTGGGTCTCGAGCCATTCTGCAAAATTCTGCTGCCAGTTCCTTGAACTTAGGTCTACTGTCTGCATCAATCATCCAGCCTTGGGAATATGAATAAAAAGAAAAGAATAATATATATTTTCACTCCCACTATAGCCTAAACATCGGATCAATAAAAACAACTGTTCCATCTCCAATCTACTGCCTTTCTGAAACTGACACTGACCAACCCTGCACTGTGAACCCGTAAACATTCTCTCACCTGTATATGTGTCTGTGTGTCACATGGAAAGCAAAATGGGACAGGTGAAACACACAGTTTCCTCATGGGGATGGATAAAGTATCACTACGTCATTCTATTGTATTTTATATAATTTTCCATGTCCTGACGTTTTCACACAGTAAACAAATAATCAATCTAACATGCAAAGGCGCATAATCTAAATGAAGAGTAATTGTTCAAGTAATACATTTCACTTCAAGTAAATTAATAAGAAGCACAAAGAAGGGCATAAATATACTGTTGTAGAATGATGAACAACAACAAGCACCAGAAAAGTAATTAGACTGAATTCAAATATCATACTATTCAATTTAGTTAATACTCTTTATTTATAACAGGAAAAAAATGTGCACATACAGCCAAAAACAAAATGCAAAAGTGGAGGAAATCATTAAGTTATGTTAAGGCAAAAATGTCTCACATTTGACCATGACCATGTAGACATCAATGGTGCAGATTGGGGGTTGAGGTAGCCGCTCCCCTTTCTCTAGGATGTCTGGGATTTCACGAGTGGGAATCCCTTCATAGGGCTTCCCCCCAAATGTCATCAGTTCCCATATGGTCACTCCTGTGAAACAGGATGAAGTACTGTTTACTGTAATAGTATTTAGAAAACTGTTGCCAGTTAAATAATATGACGTGACCTATAAACAGATCCATATATACTCTACCAGTCAAAGGTTTTTTGCACACTACAGGCGTTTATCCACTTTTCCATCTATTTCATAAGCCACAGATTTTATTCATAAGCATTAGAAAGTTGAATGAACAACTAACAACTAAATAAAAATCTGAATCTTAATAGCATAGAAAGAGTACAGTATGTCTGACATCCTATTAACTGACTACGTGGTGATGGCATAGTCAAATTACAGGCTGTCCTTTAACTTTAAATGCACCAGTTAACTGTTTCATTTCATGAATGAGAGTGGTATTTAATGTCCCTTGCAGAAAGAATGCCTAGAATATTCTGTACTGTAATAACTCCTAGAGGAGGTTACTTTGATTAATCAGAGATGTGACATTTTCTTGCTAATAAAGGTGGTGAACGTACTGTAAATGTATTTGTTAGCAAAGAATATTGAGTATATTTTTAGAAAGTGTTAAGTGAGTAACATGCAGAAATCTCAGTGTGCGCAAAAACTTTTGACTGGTAGTGTGTCTATGACAGGAGATTTGAAAATAAACCATTGTCTTGTTTCCAGAAACCTAATGGCTTCACTGTATGTCTCACCATAGCTCCACACATCACTCTGGTGAGTGAACTTCCTGTAGTGGATGCATTCCAAAGCCATCCACTTTATGGGCATCTGTGGAAGGAATAAATAAGGAGAGAAGTGGTATTTGTAAGGCACTGTACTGTAAACTTCACTGAAATAAACAGTTCTTTTGATCATTTCTGATCATTTCCCCAAGAATCAAATTACTGGTCCCTGGGTTTGTATATTAATAATCACTAAGTTCCTAAGGATGAAAATTAGGATCATAGACCTGGATGCTTAAACAGTGTTCTAAAACTAAAATACGCAATTCTCCCTCTATCGCCCCACAAACCTTGCCCCCGTCTGCGTTGTACTCCTTTTCATTAGCATCCAGCAGCCGAGCAAGCCCAAAGTCAGTTATCTTGATGTGGCTGGGTGACTTCACCAGCACGTTGCGGGCAGCCAGGTCTCTGTGCACCAGCCTACGCTCTTCCAAGTACATCATTCCCTGCCGATCACAGCACCAGTGCTATTAATAACCTCATCACTTACTTACACACTTCTGTTCAAACAGTGGTCATCAAAAATTACAACTTTTTCCACAAGTCCAGTTTTATGAGCCTTACATCAAGTTTTCATAAAAACTGAACGGCACTTATATAAGCCATTAAACATTAGAGAGATAGTCTTGCCTCTGGGTTAGAAAGTTGAAATGGAAGCACTTTTGATGTTATCATAAACCTGGTGGCCAATGCTGTTATAAAGAAAGTTATATATAAACATTTGTTTGCAATGTTGAACTATTGAACTCAGTGAAGTGGAATCTAGGTTCACTTTCAATGATGACAGCTGTTCCAGCTGCCCACAGCATAGAGTTTACAGCATTCATTTTCATGAAATTGCTTCAGTTTTAATCTGGCAATTTAGATTTGCCCTAGTGCACACAAGTTGCTCTGGGCAAAGTGAATGAATGAAACACTCACAAATCATGTAGAACAAAAGAATGAGAAGTCAGGCTAATTTACGCTGTAACAAATTGAAATTGGATATAGAGTAAGTTTTAAAAGAATAGATTACAATGGTTAAATCACAATAATATTGGTTTGTTTCTCAGTTCCTCAGAAGGGTGCGCTGTTGGTCCAATGCTAGTGGATGCAAATTACCCAAGTAATAAAAGATATTGAAGGCATTGTTGTTACAAAAAATTCTATAAAATACAGACACTCCTGTACTTATGGTCTTTCAACTTTCAGACATATGAACAAAGAGGACTGTACTTCCAAACTGTGTTCCTTTCCTGTCCGCAACATCAATTTTTTCCTTCTGTGCCACAATCCCGCCTAGTATGACTTCTGGCCTTACAGCAGGAATCATGTATTTCATTGATTATATATTACCTGACTATTTTTGCTGTTATTATGAGATCCACAAAAGTATAAGCATAAAAGCTTTTGATTTCCTGACAAACCGGCGACTATTCCTCTGTGAATTGATGAAATGGATTACAATGACACTCAATCTGCTTCTCAATTCTTTCACATGCCAGATCTATGCCACATATAGTTCCTGATTTTCGAAACTATTAAGAATGGAGCAAATCACTGAATAAAGTGTGACTGATGGTTGTCAAAGAATGTGTAAGACAGGATGGATCATTGAACAGAATCATATGACACAGGGATGGGAAAAAGAAAAGAGGAATTTACTTAAGGATGGGAGTATATCATTGCTGTCAAATGGACATGTATCAACAGCATAAAAAAATACTGCTTTTTTATTTTCTGAAACTACTTTACAAAATAAACCTAAAACAACGTAATGAGATACCCATAGCACCACAAATAGAAATAGATCTTTACACGGCTGCTAGTGAAGAGTTTAATGTTTTAAATGCACTGACACAGATTTTTGTTAGTGAGGCAATTATGTCAGTGTCAACAAGATGCAAACTTGCTTTAGCTATCTGTCTAGCTGTCAGTGTTAAGTAGTTAAAATTAGTGACATGAAGTAATTCATACTAACACCCATCATGAATACAAATGTTAATGAGTACAAACGTAAATACTAATATAACAGACTGACCAACTTCATAAAACCTCTTTTTATTAGTCAGTTAGGTGTCAAATACTAGGAGACAGACAAATACTAGACAGAGGAAAATGGGTGTATTCCATATATAGTAAAAAATCACTTATCAGAAAGTGGACTTGTGCACTTTTGAGAGCAGCCATGTGCAAATCCAGAGGAATGAAAACCAAATTACAGGTATTTTGACTTCAACACAAAGAAAAACATCATAGGAATTGGGTCATACGATGGACTATAATCTGACTATAATCGTCAGGATTTGAGTATGTATACGCTGGGGGACAACAAAAACAAAGATGTCAATTATTAGCAATAAAGCACAGGAGAAAAGAATGAGCCGGCCACTAAACTTGACTTTCGTACAACCATGGGAGGTCCAAATAGGTACAGTAAACAGTTTTAAGCAGCCCAGGATTTTCAGAACTTTTTCATAGTTACCATTTTGTTGACAAATGAGTTGTGCACAAAGTTATGGCTTGATGATAACTTCAAATACGTTCTGGTACCTAATGGAACAGCTTTTCCTCAAAGGGTTCATTTTCTGAATTATTTTCCTGTTTGAAATTCTAAGGTAGCCATTTCAATTTGCACAAATTACATAAACAGTCAACATCTGAGTCAATTGGATGCACTAATATGTATTTAACCAAAAACAACTGGCAGCTGTAAACCCATATTACTGGCTCTTCTGTGATTATAGAACATGCCTTTTTTGAGTTGTACTTTGAACATGTGAGAACCACTTATCTGTAGCTCTAGAGAGCAGTCTCTATGGGCCAGCAAACCCCAGCCAAGATCATCGTTGATGCTTCTGGCAACCCTCAAGCCCCCTCCTTCTGGGTGATGGCAAGCAGTATGTTTAGTGGATATGTTTCGCTTTCCAACAGATTGGCTTTTTTCCCCCCCATCCAAAATATTTTAAAGTGTAGTCACTGAGTATAAATGAGATATCCAGCTGGATTTAAAAAGATTGCATCATTGCACTTTCTGTATTCTGTAATAGGGATGTGACTGGACTTCATACAGCGCATGTCCTGTCACTGTCATGCTTTAGAATTTTTCCATGACTTTTAATTATCTGCAGTACAAAACAGCAATGAAAATGGTGCACTGTGATACATGAAGGCCTTCACATCTTGGAATCATAATCATGAGAAAAAATTATCTTAGAATATCTCTGCAAATAAGTCTCCTGTTATACATATGCCTTCCCTCCTGGGAAAATGAGCATGGACAGAAATCCAGGAGGGCGTTGGGAGACAGTTTTACCAGATACTTGCTAGTGGTAAACAAACTGAGAAGATGATGACATATGTGTCCAGTAGTGTCCAGCAAATCTTGATACACTATTGTAGCCAGTAATACTGCCAAATTATAACATATTGCTTGCTATACAGAACACAGTATTTCCTAATTCAATTTAAGAAGTCCTCTGAATAAGCTTTAAATTATATGCACAAGCATGTGCAAACCATTAATGAGTTATAGCAAATACCTTGTTGGCTCCCTGGGGTCAGTATCAGTTTCTATATCCATTATTTAAATTCATACTGGAGGGTCTGGTCCCATATTTTCAAGCAATTTGCCAATTGTGTGCTTACTGTATGTCTATTTATGAAGAGTCTGATCACTGCATTACTGAAGGTTAAGATAATGTCTCCATATGACTCTCTTTTGGGACAAAGTTGGCAAAAGACCAACTTCACTTGATATGGAAGCTGAATACTGGAGCAGAAAAGGAGGAAGCTATTTGAATGTGCACCTGTAATAACAAACTACTTACAATAATAGCCATTTATTAGTTTATCTGAACTTTTCCATGTTCACTTTTTAAACAATTGGACCAACTAAAAAGCATGAATACACATAATTGTAGTACTACAAAAAAGCCAGTAGTACTCAAGAAGTCTTAGAGGGATATGAATATGTCATCTTTACCTAAGCTACAGCAACATCATCAGTTAAGTGCTTGCATGACTGCCGCAGTAAGTATCCTCAATGACATCAGGAAATCAGTTCTGGTAATTTGTGTTGCCTGATGGAAAGACGTTATTGATAATTAAATAGCTCTTTTAATCAGTTACAGCAGGGCTGTAAATTCTAATGTCCGACATCCCATCTCATGAACCTGCCACAGCACACTTTTGAATCTAGTTACCTGCTAGTACAGAAATCCTTTGCAGTTCCAGCTGTGGATAGTTTTCCAGAAAATATGTCAGATTTGTCAGGGTATGTCAACCTTTTAGTAAGTATATTTGACCTGTCTACCCCAAAATCTGTAAATCCAAAATTTACAACTGAATTTATCTTCTATCATCACTGTTTTTCTAACAAGGATTTCCTAAGGGAGAAACCACAGAAGAAAAGACAAACACTTATCCCACTGTTCACCTGCATGTACTTACAGAAAAAAAAAAAACGTATCAGAATACCCAGACATACACTGTAAAAGAAGCTGAAACTGGTAAAGCAGCAGTCACTGATTTATGTCACAAATTCCAGGGCAGATAGCACTAAGACGTTTTTTTTGGAATATATTATTGTTGCGGGCCTTTTGTTTGATATGACAGCCCTGCTGTAAGAAAATTGGCTTGATAGTCAATAACACTGATACATCAAGTACAAATATTCTGCTGTCTAGGTTTAGCTTGTCTGTAACATACCTTGACCAAATGGATGTGGGCACCATACTACTCACAGGCAATAAACTTATATCAGCATTAATAGGTCCAACTATTTTTCTTTCCAGCTCACTGGCATACAGTACTGGTCCAAATTGATGTGGTGCTCCAGGCGAGCATCACCACCAGCACCCCCTGTCTGAGGCAGAGTGAAGTTGGCTGGCAAGTCAGCCCCCCCTCAGAAGCTGGCACCCTAGACGGCCACTTATGTTGCCTTATGGGATTGACCGGCCCCGCTGGGATCAGTCATTCTCTGGAAAATGGAAGAATGAACTGATATCACTCTAAAACCACAAATTGTATTCTACACTGATAAGTAGCCTGCTGTTGCTAATACAGCGGAACAATATACATATTTAATCACAACTCTGCATTGAAAAATATCATTAGCTGCTCCACTTATAATTTTTATATAGTTCTATTTCATAATCATTAATATCTAGTGTAGTTTCTCGCTTAAGGTTAGCTGATGCTAAAACATTTTAACAGGTTTTTGAGATAAAACATTAGCTTGCCAGGCTGAATATATCGCTGCAGTCATTTATCTTTCTTATATTGTATATACTGTAAGACACTGAAGCAGACCACAATACCTTTTGAAGTCTATCAGTTGTGCCACAGGATAGCTACTTTAGCCAGCATGCTAATATAATTATTGAAAGATGTGCTGAAAACTAGACAAAGTAATTTAATACTGTACTTTTTAACAACAAACCTTGCAGGCTTGAGCTCCAGAAAAAGTTCTACCTTCAGTTCATTTTTCTCCTCAGTTTGGTCCTCTTTAGCACATTGAGGACCTGATCTTCTCAGATCCTTTATACAGTATGTGTACGCCCTACAATGGACATGTGTCCTGTAAAAAGTGTCTCTGGCCTTGTGTCCTGTGCTTCCTGGGACATGCCCTAGGCTGACCACTGGAGTGGTATAAAATGGGTGTCATCCATTTTCTAACTGTTTATTCCGTTCAGGGTCACGGGAGGGCCTGGAGCCAATTTCTGGCAGCAAAGGGCACCAGGAGCGGGTACAGTCTGGATGCGATGCCCGTCCACGTATCCACTCTCACCACAGGCAATTTAGAGCCCAATTAGCTCGACTGCGTGTCTCTGGACTGCAGGATGAAACATACATGACACAAGAAAAATGTGGAAACTCCGCAGAGAGCAGAAGTGGGATTCAAACCACCAGCGCCTGAGGTGTGATGCAAGAGAGCTGCCCACTGTGCCACCGTCACCCATGATGGATGAGTAAACACACAATAATAACATGGGGATGTAGAAGGTCATGGCAGTTACAGAAAAACATTCTTCCTTCTTTCACTAAATACTTTTTTGAAATTAAATACGCATTAAAACAGCATGTGCATAAAAGAATAGATTTCCAAAAGGGACACAGCCAACCAATAATATATACAAAGTGCCTACAGCAAGGGCCCAATATATCTTCATTTCCATGCATGGATGACAAATAGAGGGTTAGGATAGGAAGTTAAATGAAAACATTGTTTAGTAGATGCAACAAGAAACTTGGGAATTTTACCTCTATTTTTTATATTCATCTTCATTCCATAAAACACATGTACAAATATGATATGACAAAGCACAGCCCTCAGCTCACACTCCTCACTGGTCAATATACTAACTATAGTTATCCTACACCACCCATTTGTCTGATTCATTCCATAAAACACATCTCACTGTGCAACAAGGAACTATCTATGGGCTAGGGAACAGCTAACCAGCATGATTGGAGTTTCTGCCCTCATTGTAGCACTTCTTTAACACTGAGAAGATCAAGATGAATATGTGTTGGGACCAGTAACGCTCACGGAAAAGTGTCTCATATTTTGTGATCATTCTGTGAAGTCGGCTGCTACAGAACTGTGTTGACACATATTCATGGCAACATTTGACACAGACAAGTCATTAGATTACATTCTGTATGACACCATTATAAAGCTGAGCAAAGAACTGCTCAGATCTCAAGTCCCACTAGAAACCCAGAAGAGTAAAATTGTGCGACATAGGCATTTTGCACTTTCATAAATATATATTTTTGGTTACACCATTCTGAGACAATTTTAATGGAAGCACTACAGGAAAATTGCAGGGACTCGAGAGTCATGCACCTCGTCTCTGTAGGTTGTACCATCTGCGAGATATTGCCATTTTTCTGTCTTTAATTCAGTGTTTCTCAACCTGGTCCTCAGGGACTTTCATGTTTTTGCTCCCTCTCATCTCCCTGCCAGACAGTCCACATTTTTGCTTCCTCTCAACTCTCACAGAGCTCGGAGTAAGCAAGTCTGGGGGTCCTTGAGGACCGATTTGAGAAACATTGCTTTAATTTAAAATTTAAAAATTAATTTTAACTGAATGAATTTGTGGAAGATGTGCAGGATAGAGGCAATAGGATAGAGACATTTCAGGAGTTTCAATTTCACATGAAGGGGCATCCTGTTCTCCAGTTTTTAAACCGGGTTTTTAAAGCAGTACAAGTTTCTGCTCAGAAGCAGAAAGTTGTGAACAAAATACAAAATACAAAGGAAAAAAGGAGGAAGGATGTAATGCTTTTTTGATTTACTGCCAAGTTGGTAAATCTGGTAAGAGATAAGTAGAACAGGACCTTTTCCCATTATTTTTTCAGTTTTCAGCCAGCATTCTTCAAATCTGTCCCCTATTTGTGTCATGCACTTCTGAATAGCAGTGAGAGGTTGTATGAATTTCAGATGGTTTGGGCCAAAATCGTGGAAAGCACAGTACGGACTGTCATACCAAAATAGGTGTGATTACTCAATTGGTCTTTAAACAACATCTTAGAATTTTATAACTAATAGTGGGGGAAAAATCAAGCATTTTATGAATTTAAATTATTAAAAATCTATTTTAAGATTATTTAGATGTCTAAGCATCCACAGTAACCATGACGAAGATCTGTAGTTGCCCAATGACATTCCCTAAAATGAGCCAGGAAACCCTAAGGTTTATATGAGGACCTAATCGTCAACATGAGAGGGGCATAGATACACTGGTAGATTCTGAGGGCACAGCACTTGACAAGGGCCACTGAATTCCTAAAATTACAGTATATGCAACATTGGGCAGGAAGACCCAAGGTTAAATTTTGTTAAATTTATAGGAATTTATAGGATACCACACCTTTAAATGATGGATGACAGGTGTCATAAGCTTTTGCTGTCTTAAAGCTTTTGCTTTAAGCATGACAGCAAAAAAATTACTTCATAACGCATCATGACATTTATCATATGTATAATGACTGCTGTTATAGATGTCAGGATGCATTATTGCCTGCTCATGACAGTGTTATTACGGATTTTTGGTTTGTCCTAGTAGTTAGTAATTCTGCTAAGACCGTGTCACGTGTCAGATGCTGCTATAAGTACGTCACTCAAATTCATTCCAGGTAGCATCTGTAGCAGCAGACTACTGGGTGGTTAACCATCCTCAGGAACCAGAATATTGTTGCACTTTGCCTGCTGCATAGGAATACATAATTCAAAACAATGAATATGACTGGGATCAAGTGTTCTTTATTCTAAGGTTTGTCCCAGAAAGACCAGATTACTCAAGCTTTGAGTTTAATGCCACTTGTTTCATCCACTTGTTTGTTTACTTCCAGAATCCCTAAGTGATGATTGTTCTGGGGGATAACAGATTTAACACATAAATGCCTTAATATGCCACCTGCAACAGCATGCTTCATTCAGTTTAAGTAGGTGCCTATTTTTTGGTCCCTCTAGACTCAGTGACAGTGTACCATCAGGCAGTGTTTTATTATGGCTTCTTCAAATTAAGTGGGCCACAGAAATGTGGCTTCTATTTGTTATTTATCCAGATGACAAAATAAAATGCTTCCAGAACTCCTAATGCAATTGACTTTGACTGAATTCCTTGGATAAAGGTAGACATGCAAGAGGCTTCAGTACTTTAGGTTTTATTTTATTTATTCATAATTTGTGTCTCAATAATTCGTGCTGCTTTTGTAGAAGTTTGTACCATTGAAATTTTCACTTGTGCTGCTTTGGTTTCTGAGATATAAATGTTTGTTTACATGGTGACATCACTGTCGTGTGCCCCTGTCTAAATTCCATCTCCTTGTAACGTGTTGCTCAGCTGTTTGGTTGATGATACAGTTTCAAGTTACCCCGTAAGTTTCAAGCTCACCCTTGCTGATGCAAGGGTTCCCATCAATAAAATTGTTCATATTTTGAAAAGCGGTGTTTATTTGAAATATAATAAAAATCGCGTTAGCTTGATAGTATAACTGACAGGTTTTATTACATTGTCAATGTATATGCAGCTTGATAGTGATGTTTCAGCAATTATAACTGTATATTTAGATTGATAAGAATTGCATCACTGACATCTCATTAATTATGTATATTTAGTTACATAGTGACATCCATCCATTTTTTCTGAAACTGCTTGTCCTATTCAGGGTCACGGGGATTCTGGAGCCTATCCAAGAGGCTACAGGCACAAGGCAGGGAACAACCCTGGATGCGGCACCAGCCTGTCGCAGGGCCCACTCATCTATGTGCTATTTGGTAATGCCAATTAGCCTCAGCATGTTCCTGGATTGTGGGAGGCAAACCAGAGTGCACAGAGGAAACACCATGATGACATGGAGAGAACATGCAAACTCCACACATGGAAACCTGGCGGAAACTTGAACCCAGGTCCCAGAGTGTGAGGTTTCACTGCAAACACTGCACCAACCAGACACCCCTTCATAGTGACATGTTTACCATATATAACATATATAAAATATATTATATATTAAATATATAATTAATGTTTTTAAAAAGCTTTATTTAATAATTATTATAGAAAACCATTTCCTTTATTATGTCTGACATGTTTTATTAGATTATTAATGTATATTCAGCTCCATAGTGGCAGCATGCGTTTACATTAATAAAATACGTTTACAAATATTTGAAAATGGTGTGTCTGGATTATGTGTAACATAATTAGGTCTGCAATAATCAGTGTTGGGGAGTAACGCGTTACATGTAATGGCGTTATGTATTTAAAAAAAAAAAATGTAATTGTAATCCGTTACAGTTACTAGAGAAAAAAGTGTAATTAAATTAGATTTACTTATGGAAATATTCATAATTACAATTTTAGTTACATCGTAAGATTGTATGCAATATTTTGCTAATATCTTTAATAACAGTATTTTTATTGCTTTTCATGTTTTTCTTATGCAAAACATCCTCCTTTGCTATCTCCCATTATTCGATGCCTCTGATTGGTTATCCTATCGCGTCTATATTTGCAGCGCTAATTCTGCTAATTAAATTGCTTGAGTTTCAGTTACTGGTGTTATGCCGAAAAAGGCATCCCTGCATGCCGGTGTTCTGACGAGTTGAGCTTATAGGGTTTTTTTTTTGGGGGGGGGTTAGGGTTATGGTTTTCGGGGTGTTTTGGGGGGTAAGGGTTTTAGGGGTTTTTGGAGGGTTGGGGTTTTAGGGTTTTTTGGAGGATTAGGGTAAGGGTTAGTGTAGTGTAGTAGCGCCCTCTATTGGCACAAACAAAAAACACAGGCTACAGCATAACCCAACTTATGTAACCCTTACAGTTAGGGTTAGGGCTATCGATTAGCACTATGGTAGCGTAACTCGACAAAGTAACTCAACTCGTTTCAGATCAGCCACCAATTGGTCATTTAGAGACAGGCATGCATTCTAAGGCAGGATGCGTTTTTCGGCATAACACCAGTAACTGAAACTCAGACCGCTCAAGCAATTTAATTAGCAGAATTATCATAACATAGACAATGGCAGACAAGGAAAGGAATGCATTCCATTGCTAGAAATATAAAAAAACATTTCTCTTCAATATGCTAAGGTTTTTGGTCATTTATGTTAGGTCTGATATTACCATTGCCGACATGCTATGTCGTATTGAGTTTTGAAAATTCACTAACTAGCTAACCCCTGGGCGATGCAGCCTTACCACTCAGCTAACCCATTTTATTTTACAGTGTTGCGAAGACAGTCTTAGCTAGGCTACTCCGTGATTTGTGATTAAAAAATTGACGTAAACAGAGTAAGTGATTACACAATCAGCTAAAATTTCATATCCTGTCTGATGCAAGAACTGTTCAGATCAGAAGTAAAATGGAACCATTTATTTTCGCAAGTATATACATATTTGTATCATAATGTAATCCTGAGTGGTCAAATCCCAAAAGGTTTATATTATGAACACACATTAAAATTTAATAACTGAAGGCTGAGTTTTAACAATCTTCCTCTCTATAAGGTAAACACTACCAAGTTACAAAATTTAAAATGATTGAGAATATTCATTAATAATTTACAAAAGTAATCAAAAAGTAATCAAATGTAATTATTTACATTTCTTTCATATAGCAATTGAAATATTTACACTACTATTACATTTTAAATAGAGTATCTTGTAATTGTAATAAATTATATTTCCAAAGTAATCTTCCTAACACTGACAATAATATGTATATCTTTAAAGCAAAATCCTTAACATTATTGATTAATATTGATTAATAACAGTTAAATATTGATTAATAATTGTTAAAATCATACTGATTAGGGGAACATGTAGCTATGGAGTTGAATACATGGTAGTGATCAATAAAACATAGGCTATAGAGCAAAAACTAATGCAGCACAAATGAAAATTTCAGTGGCACTAACTGGCACAATTGCAGCATGAATGACTGAGACGAATTTGGTTCAAACTGTATGCAAATACTGTAAAGGGCCAACTCCATAATGGTGACATCACCATGTAAACAAGCATTTATATCTCAGAAACTAAAGCAGAGCAAATCTAATTTCAGTGGTACAAATGCAGCACAAACAATTCAGACTGGTTTGGTTAAATTCTGAAATGTATGAGACCCCAACTTCATTCAGGTCCTAAAATAAGATTTGTGTACTTTTCCTGGCAAGTAGTTCTTGAAGTTCAAGAAGGATGTATGTCATATTCACTTGCGGCTGTGTTATCAAAAGTTACAGTATTTTATTAACAATTCTATTTCTGTCTAGGTCCTTCTCAATACATTTTATTGCAGTGTTCCACAATATTTCCAGAACAATCTTTGGCAAACATCATTAGAAATTATTTGAAAGTAGAACATTTGAAGTCAGAAGTCGTCAACATGTCTGTTCTTTTGTCTGGTGCTATTTTAAGTGTAGGGACAAAGTGCAAGAAACAGCATCACTGACGGCTTACGTAAAGGTATTTTTGAAGGACATTAAAATGAAGCAAACTTGCTGTCAGGCACTGTGATTTTCATCACTCCCACTTCAATTCCTTGTTTGTGTATGGGTGGGAGGGAGAGGACACACATTATTCTTTCTACTATGCTTTCTTTAAAAGTAGGACAGCTTCTGAACAATGTTAGGTTTTGTATTAAGAACACATCATTTTAGTTTAATGTAGGGTTTCTTTTTTTATTTTGCTTCAACTGGTAAAAATTTGCACATTATTATTACCTTCAAATATTTGCACCTTGCCTTTTTGGCACTATATATACATACAGATATTTGTCCATGCACTATTTTCTTGCTACTGTATGCATCAGACCCCCCCTAAGATTAATCTGAAAATGTCATAACCTCAGCGTTATATGGTATGGATGGATCTGAGGCCTACCTTCGCAATCTGGACACACCAGTTAAGTAGCAGCTGGGAGCCAATATGGTCCTTATGCTCATGCACATAGTCCAGTAGGCAACCATGGGGCATGAGCTGTGTTACCAGCTGGATTGTGGGACTCAGGCAGACACCAAGAAGTCGCACCAGGTGAGGATGGTCCATGCTGGCCATAATCAGGGCCTCCTGGGGGTGAGCAGAGACAAAATGATTTCATGTAAAACATGATGCTGACACTTTCCCAGCCAGTCCTGGTTGATGCCCACGTGGAGCCCTAGGCAGGCTTCACATCAGAATTAAGTTATCAGACCTGCTACAAACAGAAATATTGACACCTAGTACTCTGTTCCTCAATCAGAATCACATTAAACAAATACAGGAAGCTTCAAAGTGTTTTTAACACATATCTTATTATGTCTGGGAAAAAAAACCACCATATGTTACATTTAAGTAATATAACTAATTTCCTCTGGAACCAGCAAGATATATATTATCTTATAAATCTATATCTGAATTATTGCAATATTACAGTATAATGAACTGAAACACACTGTAAGCTGGTATAGTCAACATCTACACTTAAACCTCATACCTCATTTATGGCCTAATTGCACACAGCAGCTCATGTTTGCAAACCAACAAATGGTTCTGGGTTCTCCTGTTTGAAGTGGAGGGCCAAAATTCCTCTGTTGCCAGAGACTGATCAATATATACAGAAGGTGTTTATTTGCAGTAATTGCTTGTAAGGTTAGGCATTTACTTAGAGTAGAGTGGGGATTAATTTTTCACAGGGGCCAAATATTAAATTCTGACTAGAGTCTGATAATCTGTTTAAAAAAATAAAATGAAGAAATATAGAAGGGAAAAAAACAACTTTTTTGTATCCAAATAGAATGCTTACAGGACTGGTAAAGAGTGCCAGCGGTGATATTGCATACAACCTAAAGTAACCTCTTCTCTCAGAGTGTAATAACAATGATCCCTTATACTAAGAAAAACATGAGCGTTGCTCCAAACAGCCGTCTAGGATAGAAGCAGCTTCAGGAATCAGTGTGTCACAGCTAATAAGCATGCCTGCCCTTAAACCACTCCTAATAAACAGCAATTAAACCTTCCTTTGTGGAGATGATTGCCTTGCATGACCAAATTCTGAATTAAACTGTTAATTTAATGATTTATTGGTATATGTTTTGGTTTGTCTATGAAGTCCATGACTTGTTTCATAAAAATAGTTTTATGCTTGAATTTTCTCTAATGCCGAGATAGAAGAGAGGTAAATGGAAAGTGTTGCTTGTGTGTCTTTTCCAGTATGTGTGTGTCTATCTGTCAATCTGCCCATGAGGACTGAGGTTTGGCTTTCTCTATGTGTGCCTCTTTAGGTTGGGATATGTGGTAACACTAGCAAATTCTTAGTAATACCTCAGTTACTACTGAAGTACAAATTATGAATAAATCATGAACAAACACGGTTGCTACTTGAGAAAAATTGCATCACAATTCATTAATGATGAACAAATTTGAGATCAGTATTTATCTTGTGTTATTCATTACTTCTTCCTTCAGTAATTCACAAAGGTTTGCAGAATTAACAGATATAGCAACAAATATAGTAACTGCTTGAGATATAACATGCGTCACGATTCATTAATGATGAATTAGCATGTGATTAGTATGTAACCTAGATTGTAGTTAATTAATATACAAGGAATAGTGTAATGCTATATTATTTGAGCCCTATCAAGTAAAGTATTACCAGATATGTATTTGTGGGTGACCTTGTGTGTGAGCCTATATCAGAGATGCTGATGCCTCCAGAATATACTGTGACTGTCAGCACTGAGATCATGTCTCCAGCAAAGAAGAGATATTTTAAGAGACTACCACAGAAATAGATGAAGTACCTTTAAATTTAGATAGAGAGAGGCAGGAACCTCACCAACGCTGTGTAATATAGATGAATAAAATCTTGTCAGCGATATTTCACAACTTAAAAAATGGTAAAAAATTAAGGAGTTTGTATAGTTTTAGAGGGCAGCATGTGGCTCAGTGGGCTAAGCATGTGTGTCTGTAATCACAAGGTCACCAGTTCAATCCCAGCTTCAGCATATCTGCAGCTCCTTGAGCAAGGCCCTTAACCCCCAGCTCCCTGGGTGCTGCTATGGGTGGCTGCCCTTTGCAGACAGCCTGCTTACAAAAGAACAAGTTGAGGGAGGCATAAAAGACAAATTTCCCCACAGGGATTTTTAAATTCTTAAAAAGAATTTAGAATTTGGTGATCAGTGGTCATTGTTGAAACACCACAGCACACAGTGCACAACAACAAAATGTGTCCTCTGCATTTCACCCATATGCGACATCAGTATGCAGCAGGTTAAACTACACTATTTAAAGAGTGCTAGATTCATTGTGGCTTTTATTGATTATGTAGAGAGGGGCAGTTAGGATTAGGTTTTACTGTGCTATGTCAGTGTATAATACAATGGAAAAAAATACTGGCCACAAAAAAGCTAATTACATCAACCAGAAACATCTACTTTTATGTACAACCTGTCATGGCATAAAATAAACAGGCTGTGTGGCACTCTGTGAGTTAGGACTCCTATGTCTGGCAGAATGATGACACTGTTGGGTTACTGAAGATGGCCTGTATCCCCAGTTTGTTCAGGGGGCCTAGATGATCCATACTTGCATGTTCCTTTGGAGAAAAGCAACTTTTCAGTTTTTTTATAGTGGATACATTTCAAATGTGTTGGTTTATGTGTGTTTGTATGTGTGTGTGTGTGTGTGTGTGTGTGCATGCACATAGTAAAATAAGGACAAGTATCAAATTAAAACTGTCACTGTATGCTGTAGTGATTGTGGTACTGTATGCATGTTGATGTGCCCCATATACTGATGATAACATACATACAGTATAGTCTCTCATATTACTTGAGATACCACAAAACCATCAAAAAACTAATATATAAGAACTCTCAAAACAATTGTGCTAATAGGACTAATGCGAATGAAACGGTGCCTTGAATTTCATAGTAACACAATTATTTCAGAAGCAATTTACAATAAAGGACATTTTTGTTCTATACTGAAATCTTCAATATGAGCATCCATTATATGTGGGGACGTAAAACAGCAGCATGACTAGATGAGGAAACATTACATGCGATAAAAATGCAGATGACACTGCTGACGTGTGTTAATGAGCACTAGGACCATTTCTTTTCACAGGCACTACAAGGCAGTCTGTATCCAATTAGTGCAAGCCAACCCAGACGCCTCTGTTCTAAAATGGTAACAGAATCATGGTACTTTTTGATTTCACTAAATAGAGGACCAGTTATGGAGGCCCTTCTTTCTGATCTGCATGAAGCCCTTCCCTTCACTAATTGTGGCTCAGAAAATCTGACAGGGAGATTGCTCATCAGGCCTACTAGCTTCCTCTTTCTCCCCTACACAGGTACAATGACACGACTGCACTTATATGACGCAAAGATGAGCTAAAACTGGCTCAGTTGTAATTTCTGTACTTTTGTTAAAAAAAAACAAAAAAAAAAAAACAAAAAAAAAAAACACCAGACTTGGAATGTCAGTGGTCTCTCTAATTGGAATCAGACACCTTGAACAAAACGTATAAAGCCAATAAAAACCATATAAATTCATGCATATACCTTAAAATATACACTGTTTCACCCGATATTCTGTTTATAAACCACTGAAAAAACTGTCCTTTCATGGTCATACTTACGTCCATGAACTCCACATTGGCCTTGGGTCCCGTCGTCTCATTCAGTATCTTTATTGCAACGGGAATCTTTACTGTTTCCCCCTCTGGCACCCAGATACCCTGTGTGTGACACAAGCACTGAGCAAAAGCAAAATGTATGCCTTAAACTTGATCAAGAACAAACTAATGCATACACAGAATGTATCTGAATGGAATGATATTTTTTTGTGTAATAAAGCAAAATATCTAAATGGTCAAGACAAACAAGATCAAGTGTTTGAGGTTGCCCTTCTCTTTGCTTTCTCTGTGTTGCACTGCTTTCATTTTAATGTCTAAAGATGGTCACTTCCAGATCTTTACCTATGCAATGTATCTGCAAGTTTGAAAAAGATCCATAAAACACATTTAGATTTCCTTTCTAGAATCTAAGAATCTAATTTAGATTGTTCACAAGTCCAAGTGTCTTCTACACTCCCCCTTTTAACTTTGCTACCACATAACACTGATGCTTCATTTCTGGGGCAATTTGTCACAAAATTAAATTGGATGTATCTTCATCCGTGCAACATTTCTATGAAGCAGTAATAAAATCCATCAAATACTTTTTGACTTATTACAATCACAATGTCAAATGTCATCTGCTTTCACCCTTCCTTTTGCTGCTACTAAGCCATGTTGTTTCAGTTTTTGGGATAATTTGTCTAAAACTTAGATCAGTCCCATTTGTTCACCCAAACATTGTGTCCACAAAGTTTGAAAAACATCTATCAAATATTTTTTGAGTTATCATGTCACAGAGAAGGTATTTGCAGTGGACCAGTCTCAAAGCCGTGGCCCCTGCACATGGATGACATGCAAATATATATTATTATAAGTGTCAATGCAAATATGACCAACAGCTATAGGATCTTTTTATTTTTTCCTCTGTCTTCCAGAAACTCCCAAGTGAAAAAAGTTGAATTTTTATTTTTTAGTTAAATGGGAAATCAGGTTACCTTATAGACAATGCCGAAGGCCCCTGACCCCAACACTTTCAGGCGCTTTAACTCTGTCTCCTTCAGTATGCGTAGTTGAGCTTGGTTTGGGGCTGTTCCACTGGGTGTGAGGGGCTCTACCAGCTGTGTGAGAAATTGGAAAACAATCCTATTGGTCAGTCACACAACTGGCCAGTAATGCATGCCATATCAAAACATATTGCAGAATTATTAAGCAAAGCATGGCAAAGTAATACAACAGTACTACAAAACAATACTGTACAAACATACAGATTGAAGTTTCCTTGTACTCTTGAACAGCAAGTGAAGAGAGTTTTCCACAAAACTGTTCCTTTCCTCATGAAACAATATTTTCCACATATTCCATGCACCTGTATTCGATGAATGAGTGACGGGTATTGCATGTATATGAAACTTTAGCTTGTAAACACCACAGGTTACGCCAGTGAATAACTGGTGATTCTCAAACAGCAGAACAGCCAGAGAAAAGATAATGGCAGCAGATTAAGTAAAGTACTAGCTCATTTTCTTTCATTATGAGTAAAGAGGTAATAAGCAGGGCTAAAACACAAACTGGGACTGTTGCCACTTCTCCATTTAACAAATTTTAAATGAGAAACTGTAAAAGATGAAACCGTAAAAGACACTGATTGTGGCTGATTGAGTAACCAATCCTGACCAAGATCTATCCGCAGCTGAGGTGCTAAGTATCAGTCCAAGGCCTGCAGATGGTACATTGTCAACAAAAAATTCTGAATGGCTATGCAATAAAGTGGATTGCGATTTTAATAGCAAATGACGACAGCAGGAGTATCACTGAAAACCATGTGAATTATGCCTTGACATCTGCAATGTGTATGTGCCTGTATATGTGTTGATATGCAGCTGTGTTTCTGGACCACAATGTCCCACAATAAGTTAAAAATACATTCAGACAGGCAGTTCAGCTACAATGCCAAACCTGCTGGCGCAGACAGGTCTGCAACAGAGATGGGGTCTCTCTGGTTTGTACTGTACTGTAGATGTGGGGGTGCAGAAAGACAGATAATAGTGACGTCTGGCCTGCTAAACTGTATGCTATTAGAAGCACCGGTTCACCTATGAGCTGTGACTCACACTTCACTTTTTTAATCTCATCCATGAATAGATATAAATGCGAGTTTAAAACCATTTTCATTAAATGTATCCCAGAGTGGGGAAGTCAGAAGGGAGCAGTGAGAGCGTGTAAATCGTATTATGACAGATTGTCTATTCTGATCGAATATGGTTGTTACATCAGGGTATGAGAATGAGGAGTGGCACAGAATGAGCTGCCCATTCAACACATTTGCCAACAGAAAAAACACACTGAACTAACCCAAGCAGCAATCCTTACAGTACAAATAGAATTTTATTCAGGAGATTTTAATTTTATGTTTTTATTGTTTCACTCACCTCTACACGATTCTACATGCAGCTGATTAGGCTCAGAAAAGTATCAATTCCAAAAAATGATGGAAATCATTTTATTTACTTATTGCATTTTTATTTATGTACATGACCTGCTATAGTTACTCCCGGTATATTGTCTAAACTCTGTTTAGATTGCAATGGTGATGAGTCTGTAACCTTAATATATGTCTACACGTGATCTACCTTTGCATGCTGATATCAGCCTTGGGCCCACACATACATTAATCCACCCCTGGTCCAGGCAAATTAGAAACATCAATTTGCCTAATCGGCAAATTCCACATGCACAGGGCAGAGGTGGAACACCCTATAGCTGCAATACAATAGTGCTACTCACAGAGCCACTGGGATATGTGAGGTATAGAACTGTTGGTACTTTTCCAATGCCACAAAAAACGGAGCCGAACTCCATTTGTACCTGTGCTGATATGGCTCTGCTTACTAGTATGTGTGAAAGCATGACTAAAAAGAGCTGGTTGTGTCACCACCATCTGATTGGTTAAGATGCATGGAGATACCATTGATCTGCATTGATATGTATGGATTATCTGAGGGAAAACACGGCATATTCTATATAGTATTCATTTTTTGTAGAATCGCACATTGCAATGTATTGATGTATTCTCAATAACTTGGAATTGTGGGTTGGCACCATTTGAAAACCTCACACAAGACATAAAAAATACACATGCACAGATATTATTGTGCCTGAAACAGTATGTCACTATCGTACATTCACAAACATGTCTGGCAAATGACAACCACTACTTATCTCTTATCTGGTAATGCCCAAAAAGCATAGGTCAACCAGAAAATAGTTTGTTAGTTGCGTTCAAAATATGTGATATGGAGATTCAGTTGCCTTCTTATACTTGCAGTAGCACATTTACTTGGTTTGCATTTGTAAAAAGCTAAGGATAGCTGGCCTCGCTGCTGAGATTCTGAATGTCTGAGAGAAAGGTGAATGCCATGACATGACTACTCATTGATGATATGTAGAGTTATTGGTAGAAGATGGGAATGGCGGGGGGTATTATGGGATGCTATCTGACAGGGGAAGCTTGCTCATTGGTCAGATTACCCTGACTGCAAGTTTAACAACATGTTATTCACAGTCAAAGTAGGCATGTTGTTGGTTGACTGAATAATTCATTTATATGATACGTTACATTTTCAAAAAATATTCAATAGGCACATGCCTACCTAAATTGACTGGCACAACACCGGTGGTTGCAGGGTCGAGGGTTTGAACCCTGGCTATGATGTGTTTGTGTAGTTTGCATGTTTTGTCTGCGTCATGTGGGTTTAATACTGCAGACTAAAACATACAGTTAGGCTAGGTTTCTCTGAATTGCTTGCATGTCGGTACTGGCATTATGTTCTTGGTGTCCCCTCGCCTGGAGTCCTATGCTGCCTGAGAAAGGGTCCCCCTGGATCCCCATTGACCTTAACTAGGATAAGTGCTTGGAAGATGGATAGCTGAAGTTCTTACTCATTTATTATCTTATTTGAACTTTTTAAAACAAATTCTTCACACAATGATAATACCCACCCCTTTGTAAAGCAATTCTTTCATTATCTGGGGTGAAGGATCACTTTTAATGTTCAGTCTAGCTTTCTGTTCCTAACCACTACACCCCATTAATAGAATGCTCTCTAATGATGTACTCCAGTAATAGGAGAACTTCTACTATTACACCCCAGCAACATGCTGCTCTCAAGTGTCACTCTCAACTAATGTTACACCATCCACCTCCATGAAAATATCATCCCAAGTAAAGCTGAAATGTATGTATATGTATTTCCTCTGCTACAACAGTATGCTTCCATCTCCTCCTCAGGCTAATGGTGTTCCCACCACTTTCCAGAACACATAATGAGTTCTCTCCATTGTTTTAATGAAAACTCACAATGATATATTTGATAGAATTTTCTGTGACAAGTGACTGAGAATGTTCATGATCATTTTAGATTCTAATCACATTCCCCATAGGCAAGCCATTGTCCACTAAGCACTGACATGAGTTTCTGACCTCTGTCTCCAGAAAGCGTCTCAGGGCCCTCTTCTTCTTGATGCTCTTGCGCCGAACGTAGACGGCCATACTCAGGGCTAGTATTACTACCACAAACAAACCTCCGATCACCCCAGCTGCAATAAGAGGGGTCCTGCAATGAAGAGTGGGAGTGTGAGACAGTAAAAGTACTTATCCTCCTGAGATCCAGGGCAAAAAAAAAAGTTTTTCAAATTTAATTTTTATTTTTAGATAAATTAAGTGCTGGGATGGTAAAAAGCATACCCCCACATATGTGATGTCATCTCAAATCCCTAACTGTCCTCTTTAAGGAACAACAGGACCTAAAAGAGTAGCATGTATAGTATGAAAGATGTGAGGAAAAATGTAATGTCCTCTACAGAGGACAAAAATGAATTGCTGAATCTCAGGAGGATATTGTCATTATAGATTTTACTAAACCAAAATAAAAACCAAGCAACATTTTGGACACGGTTATCATAACAAATTTAAAAAACGGCAAAAGCAAAGCATTTCTCTTTAAGCATAATTCTTTTGCCCGAGAAGCCCAGAATGTAACAAACCATACATAAATACAGACGTCATAGTAACAGGGCGGGAAAAGATTATAGTTTGGACAAACAAATATTATACAAAAGAGATGGGACACAATTTATAGCTTAAATATAAATGGAAGCTGGGAAAAATGTGTATATGTTATCCATTTAAATTTGTTCAGTTGTACAATTTTGGGTAGAATCATGGGTGAAATCTATGTTGATATTTCAACTGTCCTTGCATGCTGACTTGGGAGAGTGCATAATTGTGTCTATGCCCATTAAGGTTTTGCAATCAATACTTGCTACACCATTGTACAAAGGCGAAATACCATAACTGCAAAATTGAGTTATGACAATTTGTGTGAAATTGTATGTCTTAAGCTCTGTTTTATCTTGTGACAAAATATCTTAGCTCAGGTGTACTCATTTTTGAAGAAAACACAATCATTTACCTACCTACTAGACATATGGATGGGACAGTCAAAAAATTTGACTAAATAGTTCTGCCTTTGTAGGACAGAACAGTACATTAATGTATCCATACAATAAATTTGATACATTTGAGCTCAGTATTTAAAATATAAGCGAGCACTGTTTTCAAAGTGTAATATTTGAGAGATTAGACTTACGGCTTCAACAATATATTCTTCTATTCAAATGCATTAGTATTAAACATAGAAATACTCTAATTCAGCTGGTTCCCTGCTATTTGTGGTATGCATTACATTTTTTGAGACAAAGACTGATGCAGGCGAAAATTACCAGATATGTGGATAATGCAAAATTAGAAGATATACAGAAATAAATTATAGATGGAGGCAGAATGAAAGTTAGTAAAGGAGATGCACAAAAAATGTCTATAATGAACTCCCCTTTGTCATCATGAACATCTTTCAAATGATACTATTGACTGAAACAATCATCTGGGGCCCTCACTACCTGTCCGGACCAATAATCTATAAAACATTGCAAGAAAAAAAAAACAGTGCCACGGTATTACCCTATGCAATGTTAGTTGGTCAGTAAGCAACGCTCAAGTGATTCCAGAACTGAATTACAGGGAATTTATAATCTCAAGTTGTCTATGTGAGTTACTGTTAGTAGAAAAACAAGCACCCATTGTGGACAGCCCCTCAAAAATTCACAAAATGAAGTTCACTATTCCAATTATGTTTATACTCCATAAAATAAAATGTAAAGCACACCAACAAAGTAGAACACCGCAGAAACTGTTAACCAGCGATGACAGCAATAACAGTAATGCTGAGAACAAGATGACCAAATAATGACAAGTACCTGTCCATCATCCCCACACAGTCTTGGATCCGTGGCCCAAGGCAACTGACAGGGAAAAGAGACACTTTTTGATTGAAACCAGCTGCATCTATGTACCTACTATCAACAAAGACATCAATAAGGTCACAGTTTGTGGAGAGACCCAGAAGGCCACCATAGAAAGTAAAATGACAACGAAGTTTAGATTGAAGTAGATTCAGCGCTAATGATCTTGCTTGGAAGTACACTGGATCTTTCTACTCATTAGAATTTGAGCATTTAGAAGGATAATCCTAAACAGAGTGAAAACCACAAAATATGTTTGAAGCAGAAAGAAAGTCAAATGAAGCATGAATCTAACAGTATGATTTGATGTTCAGTCCTTATACAGTCGGAAAGGGGGGGGGGCATCCAGAAAATTCCAAAAAGCAAATCCTGAACTTGCCACTTAGCCAAACAGTGTGCTAAATCCATGTGAACGTAGTGATGTGTAGGTAGGAAAATAATGAAATTATTTTCTCTATTTATGTTTTTTACATGCACAACGATGGTTGCGTACTGACATTCTTGTCATTATTCCCTAAATAATACAGTATAAGAATAATTTATATAGCATTTACATTGTATCAGATATTATACGCAATCCTGATATGAAGTATATGGGAAGATGTGCGTAGGCTATATGAAAATATTATGACATTTTATATAAGGGACCTGAGCATGGATTTTGGAATCTGTGGGGGTTCTTGGAACCAATCCCCCGCGGATACAGAGGGCCTACTGTACTTGCAAAAAGATCCCACTGTTTCACATGTTCAGAAATTCAGAAACTGTTATAATATCCCAATTGTTATGACATTACTATGGGACTGGTAAGTAATGAGAAATAACAACTAAATGGTGTATGTGAAACATAAATTGCATCCATGACACACTCATGTGTGATGGGAACATAGAATTATCTTGTTTTTTTTAAACAGACCTGAGATGGGACCAGTACAATAAATACCATTGACTGTAAAAGAGAAAATGAGACTCTGAGCATAACTTAGAAAAGCAAAAATCTAGCATGTGGGTGGCAGAGCTGATGTCATGATAAGTTAACTTAGGGGGCCATATGAAAAAAGAGAAAAATGTTATTTTAAAAAGTATGTTGCAATAATGACACACACCCAGTCACCTGACATCCCTGCAGCCTTGGCCCTAACACTCAACTTCTTAGTTTATATAGCTAAGCAACCTAAAATAAAACCAACCTGATTTTCACCTGAGTTGTAAAAGAATACAAAAAAAAAACAATTTCATTAAAATGGCCTCCACATTATACAGCTTCAAAGTGTAATATAAAGTGTCTACCCTTTTGTTGCAGACTATTTGTCTTCCTATATATTGCACACATGCAACTCTCTGTTCAATTGATTTATTAAGCAGGGATGAACAATTTTCTGTGTAAAGTATTTGCTAAGACTCTTTTTGTATACTATCGATTTACCATAAAAGACTTTTTGGTTCTGTCGTTATGAATGTGAATCGCAAGATACTTAAAGCTGCAATATAAAATTGGTATGATTATCATATCCCTCACATGCAAGAACATAAAACATATATACAGTAGAACTGCCAATATTAGTAGAGCAATTGTTTTAATTTGCCTGATCTGAGTCTGCTAGATATGAGCTATTTAAATTTTAATTTACTTTGAAATTGATTTATGCATCAAAGGATGTAATTAAATAGTATTGTCATAGTTGGACTGTCAGCCACAAATGTACCTGGATTTTACTGTATCAATTTGTTATGCTGGCCTTTTGACAGAGTGAACAAATTAACAGAAAGGGAAGAGCAATTTTCTTGTAAATAGATGGGCTAAATAAAATTATTTAAATTTTATAATACAAACTGATGTGAATTTGATCAATTTCAGGATAAGATCCTGTTTAAAAAGTCCCTGAGAAATATATATATATATATATATATACATACACACATACATACATACATACACACACGCGCGCACACACACATACACACATACACATGCACACAAATTCAGGTACATTGTTGCACATTAACATTCCTCATAATTCATGATTTCAAACCACACAAGTACAAACCACTCATGGCCATTTACGCCCGTCACCCGCAGAATCCCTTACCCCTGGGTACAGTTGGAGTGACAGGGGCGGCACTCTTTGTTGGCTTCAGCGTATTTGAAGATGAAGCTGCTTGCACCCTGTAGACCATCTGGGCATTTGTCTACGCAGTTGGGACCATCTTTGAAGTGTGCACATTTTACACACTGGTCAGGGCCCTGTAACATGGGTGGGCAGAGAAAGCAGCAGGCAATGAATGTAGAATAAAGGAAGTGAGTTACCACTTGCTAAAAAACATTTGATTTTTTTTTCCTGCATAATATTATTGTGCAAGACTGAAGTGAAGTAGGTTGATGTCTCTCACATGAACACAGAAGAATCTATAGCCTGTTCTTGGAAAACTCCATAAAACCCTGAACTGTTGAGCTGCTGTAGTGGTTATTTATATAGGTGTCAGCTTCCACAGACAGGACTTTAACTGCCGAAATAAAAAAGAAAGAAAAAAAAACTCCAGGCCATGCCTGGCTGATGCATACCTGCCTTATACAGAAATATACCACTGTCCCAACAGTTTTGTCATTTCTATTCAGTATGGTATAACCTTGCAGCTCTCATGACAGAAAATGGAAAGTGTATCTTTAAATGCATGCTATTTGTTTCTATTTTCCCAGACTGGGTGACTTTCAGGATTACTTTGTAAACACATCACTAAAATTCTAAAGATTTATATAAATGCAGTTCCACCAATGCCATTAAAGACATCTGATAGCGCAAAACTATGTCATAGGAATACCATAAAAAAAGAATAAATTTGTAAAAGAATAAAGAAATAAATGTTGAATAAGAACAAATACAAATAAACAGATAAAAATAAATAAAATTAATGTTTTTCTTTATTGTTTTTTCCTTATTGCTTTTATTTTAACCATTTTGCCATATTACTTTTGCCATTTAGCTTTTAATTATACCAGATTACTTTTACTTTTATTGTACTGCTTTTAGTTTTGTGGTATTGCTTTTAATAAAGGGACAAGCTGAAAACTGGCTTTAGTTATGCATTCATACCCAGGCTGAGTAGTCAATTCCAGTCAGGGGCCTTGCTAGAGATTTTGGGCCCCATGAAAGCATATCATATTGGGCCCTCAGCCCAGACCAATCCAGTTATTTTTCAAAAATGGAAAAAATGGAAAACAAGTGCACACATTCTGTTTTTTCTTTTCTTTTTTCATCAGACACAAGAGGTGTTACCCTCGTATGTGACAAGTTACTTGCGGAAAACGCTTTAGTTAAATTGTGGTCATGTTTTATCAATCCCATCCCACGATATGTTGAAACTTGGGCATGTTGTTATAAAGGCACTTTCACACCGCAGAAACTTTTTCTGGAACCAGAATCTATTTCTGGAGCCAGGGACTTTTGTCATGTTCACACCCTAGGAACTCGGCACAATTGTAGTTCCTTGGCGGCAGTTCCGGAAACCCTTTTAAGCACCTACTCCAAGCTAGGTAGTTTTCCTTTAAAACAAATTACTGGGGGAGCGCAAGGCAATAGAGAAAAAGCAAAAGCAATACAGTAAAAGTAAAAGCAGTTTGGCAAAATGAAAAGCAATATGATAAAAGTAAAGTAAAAACAATATGGCAAAAACAATATGCTAAAATTAAAAGCAATACGAGAAAAGCAATATGCCAAAATTAAAAGTAATACGATAAATATAAAAGCAATGCAGTACAATTAAAAGCAATATGGTAAAAGGAAAACAGTAAAATTATAAGCAAAGAGGAAAAGCAAACACAATAAATGAAAATCACTAGTTTTCTTATTCCTTTATTTTTAATTCATTTTCCTTATCATCTTATTTTTATTTGTACTATTTGTTATTTTTACAGATTTATTCTTTTTTATGGAATGCCTATACTAAATACTAGTATAATATGTATTGAACAATGCATATTAAATAAATGAAAATATAAAGTCAAAATATATTTTCAGTGTTTGCCACCTTTTTGCATTACTGCTTCCATAAACTCTCATGTATCTCGGATATGTTTTTCAGAAGTCCAGATTTACGTAAGTCACTATTACAAGTCATGAGCTGCGTATATTATAACGATGTGTATATTTTGTTTGTTTGCATTTATTAAAGTGGGGGGTATATTCTGTAATGTGTTCAATATCCAAAATAGTCATATTTTACATCATAATCCAACGTGAGTACAGTATAAAATCTGCTATGTTTCTGCAGGGATACCACTGGGTACATATAAGGTTCTGTGAACTGGTTTGACTAAACTCCGCAAAGCAGTAAATGTGTGTGCTTTGTGACGGACTGGTAAGCCATCCTGGGTGTATTCTGCCTCACTCCCTGTGTATTCTGGGATAGACTTCAGGCTCAACAGGACCCAGTACTGTACTACATCAGAGATTATTGGAAATTAATGTTTTTTTTTAAATGATGAACAGTTTATAAATAGGTACAGTATGGGTGGAATGATGTTTCATTATCCTAGAGCAGGATGGATAATTGATATGAATAATTTGTAACGGCCAGGAAAGACAACATGGCCACCTTCAGTTAAACTGAGATACTGATTCAAATGTGCTGATTTTTACCGGGCCGTGGCAGGTCAATGCGTTGTCCTCAGTCTTTTCACACTGGCTGTCACACTCCACACACACAGAACCGTTGGCAAACTCGCGGACATCCCTGGTAACAGAGAGAGTGAAATAGAATCATACTGCTTTTTCTGCTGTGGGATCCTATGCAGATTAATAATGGTGAACTGACTGGTGTATTATAGTAAATTGTGCAGGACCAGTTACCCCTTGGCTCTCTTTCTCAGTTGAAAGTGTTCTGACTGACTAACTTCATAGAATAAATTATTTTTTTTCAGCGATCAATGTGCTTTAAATTAAACCAATCAGTTGAAGTAGTTTATTCAAGTGGCATAAGTATTTAAGCCTGGCCTATGATCCTATCTTCCCGTCTTCTCTGGGGTGTTACATTTTCCCTGATATTTTATAACAAGAAACATTCCCATCTGACAAAAATAAATTAAACTATAGAAAGCTGAACAACAACGGCAGGAAGCCTGTAAATAAAACCTGCACCTTGGTCAATACTGCAAGAAAGACATGCACTAACTAGGTGCTATAATTAATTGACAATTAAACTATAAATATGCTTGGTTTTATAATGGATTGGGGATGTAGCAATTGAGGTAAAATAGCAATTGAGGTAAAGTAGAAATAATAGTTGTTATCCTATTGTTCGAGCCTGCTCAAGGAAGCCAATGGTCTTTACCAGCAGGGAAATTTGACTTTTTTTTTTGACTACGTACTGAGTGAAATAGGAAAAGATAATAACAATGAATAATTCCACATACTGTAGCATTCTTTTTATAGCAGTCTTTTATTTGTTTTTTTTATGCTGAAAAAAGAAATTGAAATTGTCGAAACATTGGCTATTTGAAATAAACGAGATATTTTAATCTTTGTAACTAAGATATTGTGGAAGCTACATTACGGACATTCCATGCTAAGTTCATAGTAGGGCTATACATGTATGACCGTGTTTGCTGTGCCCCACTCCCCCAGGCTCAGCTGGCTGCACTGTGATAACACCCCCACGTCTGGCTCCAACATCACGATTATCATCCAAGCTCACACAAGGGCACACTGTGCTTGTGATGTTGTCCCCTTTTTAATTAAAAAGGATCACTTTGGAAGCCAAGAAATGAAATAATTTTTATGCCCTTTTTCCCTGTTCTGCTTTTCTGGTTACCTTCCTCCTCTTGAAGAGTATTAGAGCATGTTGAAAACAGGAAAAAAAAAAAAAAAAAAAAAGAAAACATTGCCACAGATACACAAGACTAGACTTGCTCAGTCTGGAATTTAACAATATAATGCACAATACCAGTTGCTTTGGGCAGTATTTCACCTCTTAACAACATTACAGTATTATGATCAGTTATGTAACATTTAGATGACTTTGTTTCAAAAATATTGGCATGCCTTCTGTTCTAATGAGTACTTGCTGCCTTTAATTTGTGCTCCCCCTTAAATAAAATTATAATTTTGATTTTTTTTTTCTTTTTAAATAGCTTCTCATGTTCTCCACTGAAGCTGAGCATGTCTGAGGGGGCTTATAGTTAATTAGTAATTGTATGACCACGCCACTACTGTATTTAAGAAAAGGAGATTTCTCGTTAATTTTCTGTACATTCTTGTCTGTTTTGCAACATAAATCTCTTCTCTTCCGTTGTCCAAGTGTTTTAGTGTTGAAGGCTTAAGTAAACCCAAGTATTTTTCTGTGTATTGTTCGTTGGACTTTGAACCCCATCTGTTTCAATTATGGTCAAAGCATTTTCATATTAATTGGCTTATTAACAGGATTTATTGTCATTAGTCAGCTGCCACTTTGACCAACATCACTTTTACTCTAATATATGTTGTGCAACATCCAGATAATGAAATACACTGCTGCTGATGTTTCTGCTCCTGATGGTTATGCGTTGTATGATGTAGCATGCTCACCCCTCATACAGATTGCAGAATTCCACACATTGGCGACCCCTCTTGAAAAATCGGCAGGACAGGCACTGGGCTGGCCCAGGACCCCAGCAGCCGGCTTCAGAGCACAGTGGGTCACACACCATCTGGTCCTGGGCTATAAGAAAAGGAAGACCCTTCCAGTTAGAACACACCAAAAAACAGAATTCATTAGTAGTTATGAAGTTACAGTAGGAAAAAGCTGGTATCCTTACTACATTCCTTTGGGTCACGGTTGTTGCGTATCAAGGCCTTCTGGCTGCCAGTTCGAAACAGGCGGGTCCAATTTACTGTGTTGTAATAGCAGAGCTGGCTGTTGTTGGTAATGTACACATTTCCCGCACTGATCTCACTCAGGGATTGTAGCTGGAGGGAGGAGATCCACTGCTGCTTGAGGATCAACAAGGAGATTCCACTGAAGGGGGGCAAGATGGTAACAAGTGTAAGATAAGGGTAGGGGGACATGCTATGGGGTTGGAAAGGTGCATAAAGTTTGAAGGAAGTGAGAAGCAGGATGTAGGAAAATTTGGGGGAATAATATGGGGGATGGTTGAAAAGGGTGGAATGGATGAACAATGCAGAGGGAAGGAGAAAATAAGTGGGAACATTGAGATAAAAAGATAGAAAAGGGGGAATATAGGATGGGACATTAATGTTTTACCTATAGACAGCCCTTCCTCCTATGATGGCCAGGTTGGAGAACACACTGAGATCTGTCATGTTCTCTGGCCAGGACTGGATATTCAGAAAACCTGGGAAAGGGGACAGGTGGAAGCTCACTAGTTTGTTATTGCAGTCTATCCAAGATCCATAGTAACCAAACCAAACACATAATAAGTTATGGTTTCAATGTATTATGTACAGAATCACATTTAATAACAACAGAAATATAATTAAAATAAATGAATAGAAATTACTTTTGCCTTGTCATGTAAATAGAAGCTATTGATCATCTTTATACATGCCATTATACACCTGGGAAAAAAGTAATTTATTTGAAATGACTCGCTTGAGCTGCAACCATGGTTACAAATATGAAAACCCTTTTCTAATTCATTTAACTTACATCTGTCATAGGGTATGTTGGACTGGGCAGGTCAGCTGTATAAGCCAAAGGACACTGAGCACTGAGACTAACACAATTAATATGCTTGCAATAACTACAAAGATCAGTCATACTGTAGTAATGCATGATTAATAATACACAACTAAATTGTAAGTCATAATGTCATAAGCTCATTATTGCCTGATATGGTCATTCAGTACCAGGAGTTCATTGTAATCCAGGCATTAAGAAAAGGAAGTCTATAGCAGAATGACATACAGTACATTTCACAGCAAATGCGATTCAAGGGCTATATTTGTCACATGCAAGGTATACAGTCAGACTATCACCTGCAGTGAAATGCATGGTGGTCAACTGCCATGGATGCTGGTTCACTCAGAGTTGTATACAACAACAACATTAGAACCACCGTGATTAGTGTTTGTTAGAAAGTATAATGTAACTTAGTAATGAAGGTCGGACTCAGTAATTTATGTATACTCCGCTACCCACAAAACTCACTCAAAGGTTAAATGCAGTTTTGCCTCTCTGCCACAATTCCAGCTACGACTAGGGGGTCCATTTCCTTTTTCAAAGATGGCAAGAGAAAATTTTAGATCATCTCTCACCTGTGATCTCCCTGACTGTGCGGAACACATTAAGCTTTTCTGGATCCAGTGCTTCAATGCCATGATACACATCCCTGGGAATTAAAAAAAGAGGTGACACATGGAAGATAACAACAGCATATTCATGCACGGTTATTTCACTGCTATTGATGCTGGGATCAATTGCAAAAATAGAGTACAGATTTAGTGTACAGAGTTGGGGAGGAGTAGCTAGTGGTCTGGTGCAAAATCCCTGAATGTGTATGATATATGAATGTCGATTTCAGGAAGCGTAATGCTAATGACTATCCATAAATGGCTCCTCTATACAGTGTGGCCCATGTTCACATATACAGGTAGCCCCCAGGTATCGAACAAGATGCATTCTATAAATCTTTAAGATGAATTTGTAGGGAAGTCGGAACAACAATAATACAGTACATAATACTAATAATAATACAGTAATAATGAAAGTAACTATATACTGTATATGGTGCTGTACTGTACCTCGAGCCGACTGACCACTGAAGCCACATAATGTTTTCAAGACTATCATTGTGTATGATCTGTTTTGTATGTATTTTGAACCGTGGTGCTGAAGGAACACTGCTTTCCTGTGCTTTACATTATACTGTATAATGAATACTATATACTACTACTGTATACTATATACTACTTGAACATGGAATAAAGTTCACTTCCCTTTACTTTTGGAGTGATTTGTAGAATTTGGAGAATTTGTATCATGTTTACAAGAACTCATGTATACAACTTGTTATAGTTCTACTATTTAATTAGAGAGAGGCCTGGTTTTCTGCCTATACATAAAATTTTTCAATTTGACTGCCCCAAATACAAACTCAAGACTAAATAAATGCCACCATTAAAAGATCTATGAGCAAGTTAATTAAGGTCTACAAAGTGCATTGTGTCAAGTAAGGAAATCAAGGCCAACCCAACTGCAGCAACCGAGGGGTCGGAAGGTGAAATTAATTCTGAGAATCTCACACATTTCAAACCCACGAAAACCTCCTATCCCCTGTGTGGAGACAATGCAGATAGAAATGAGTCCCTCATCAGATTAACTGACTCTCATTGGGGCAAGATGCTGAAATTAACCAACAGAAAAAGGTATGTGTGCATAAGGGCTGGGGAAACTGTGATATCCTGCTCGCAGCTGTCAAGGTTATGTTTGGCACATTCTTGTGTAGCCCTATAACATTGCTGCCACAAATATTAATGTGGAAGCATTGTAATGAGAGTGGGGCTCCTTGGAAGCACAGAAGCTCACACAAAGAGATGAGAGGAAAGGATTCTCACCCTTTGATGCCAGTGATGAGGAAGACTAAGTTGCCGTTGATCTTAGTGCAGTTGAGAAACTTGTCGATGTTGCTTGAATCCACGGTCTGTGCTGTCTGTAGGCTGGCAGTTCCTATGCCATCACATGCTAGAATACAGACAAAAAAAAATATTTTCATACAGTTTGATAGCTGTAAAGGAATAAGGTCATATAGGGAACCGTGCATTACACTTGCCTGATAAAAATGTCCAGAGGTTGTGTGACATGTAATTGTATTTCATAATGTACAGTTAAGTAAATAAAAGCCATTTTCAATTAAGATTCAAAAAAACTTTTTACGATCAATCAAACGTTGACAAACAGTCTTTATTAAGTTCCCAACAAACATTTGAGGTGTGCTCAGCATTTGCCAACTATTTTCCAGCAACCTTTGTAAGATCCTCTAGCCAATTCTAATTTAAAATAGAACCTACAGAGTTGTATAAATATCTCCACCTCTCTGAAAGCAGCACTCAAAAAATAGCATGATTCAGGTAGTACATACTGAATGAAAACCACTCAGACTGAGGCAGAATGATGAAAAAATGGGTACCTTTTGGGCATATATCAGTGCAAGGAATGCACATTTTGATGCGGTTTTCTTCCACCTCCATTTTATTGCTGGGACAGGCACGCACACAGGAACTGTGGTCTACAACAAAGTTATCTGCAACACAGCAAAAGCAGGATGCATCCGCAGACATGATGCATGTTAAATATAGAAAAACCTGGTTACTTTCATTTTAATATTTGTTAATAGTGGATAATCACCAGAAATTAGTTCTTACGTTGTAATGTAACTTATTCCTGCTTTAATTTCTATTTTGCCAAAAAATGGTTCAGGCATGCTTTAAAAGAAAGGTGAAGAAGATAGATAGCAGGCACTCAGGCAGTGTAAGCATTGTTCTCCAGGTGTACTAAGTGCAAGAAGCATCTTGCTGTGTGTCCTCTAGTCACTGTTGGCATGTGTGCCAGTAAATCATTATCATTACCATGTTCATAACTGCAGATTAAACTGTTAATTGTACGGTTAGACTTCAAACCAGGGGTCATCAACACTAAAAATAAAAATAGCACAACTCAATAGTGAGCAGTGTCTAAAATTTAATTGTATCCTCTTGCTATTCTTCTTTAATCACATTTGCATTTATATGCATAGATTTGAAAATGACAAAATCTAAAAAAAGCATTATGTTTATTATATATGATTTAAGAAGAGTGCATCAAACTGGTAGATCTTCGTATAGCTCAGTAACCGTGATGTAGCTTTTTCAAAAACATTGGTGACCCATGCCTTAGACAATGCACTCGAAAAATAACCGAAATGCAGTTTTCCAATTTGGATAGCGAAGTTCACTTTCCTCCATGGCAGTGAAATTTGAAAGAGGAGTGGCAGCACTCACGCGGACATTTTTTGACACAGAAGGCCCCGTAGGTGTATTTCGCCTTGGGGTTGTGCTCCAGTTGGAAGGAGGTGGGGTTGTAGACAAAAGGCTGGGGGCACTGGGTGACACAGGCACCGCTGTCGTTGAAGTTTGTGCAGGCCTGTGGACACAGGATGACAATGCTTTGAGGCAAACGGCAAACTGTGAAATGCTCCTTTACATGCAAGAGATTTTAGCAAAGATAAATGGTGGAGGTACTGTGGGTATATATAAACCATGCATCTCGTGCATTTTTTGCCAGTAACATTTATCACCACCTGCACTGTGTATTTTCTATATCTCTGTGCATGTGTGTGATTAAAATGGGGATTTAAAAAATGCCTAAATTCAGAATATGCATATGTAATGCTTGTAATATCAAATACAATATAT
>JAABNX020000001.1:32253450-32265700 GCA_015163995.2 Mormyrus lacerda
GTGACATAGCAGGGGGCAGCTAATTGAGTCCCCAGGGAGCAGCGCTTGGGGGCCGGTACCTTGCTAAGGGTACCTTGCTGGTCAGGGATTTGAACCTGCAATCTTTTAATTACATGTGTGCTTCCCTAACCATTAAGCCACCACTGCCGACATGTATTATAATCATATATAATATTTATTATTATCAAAATTATATGTATAAAAAAAACAATATTTTTTCCAAGCAGAATGCGTCAGTTTTATGAAGTTAACATTGGTTTTAAACTTCTAAACATCTACAGCTCTCCTGGATAATAAAGTTAAGATAAATGTGAGCTAAATTTAAAGCTAGGAATTAAGACATCAGACCTAAGTGTTAGAGTGAAATAAAGAGTACCTCTTTGATATTTGTGTACGTCAACTGGTGAAATATAAATGGCCATATAAATGGATGAAGTGTAAAGGTGTGACTGATATGTATTTGGTAAGAAAACATGCGAGTAAACAGATATGCCAAGCGCTGACATAATGTTATAATAACATCTAAATTACAGGCACTTCTTTAAATGCAGCACCTCTGTCATAAGACTGAGGCCTTTTTACAATGAACATGAGCTATGTCACTTTGTGAAACAGATCCCATTCAGTTGTGCCTTTTAACAGTAAACCTTTAATACCAAGCATAAAACGTAGATAAGAAGCCCATTCATTGAAAACTTTAACTTTCAAACTGGAATATTGGGATTTTATAAATATGAAGTTTTTGAAAATCTAAGAAACATTTCATATTAAATAAAAAACAGTAACTGCTGAAATAGATACTTAGCAGGTACAAGTAAAATATTATGCTTGCCTTAGAAGGTTCACAGGGCAGGACAAGTTGCTCATTTGTGTTATTTCACCCTTGACTGTCAAAAGCGTCTCAAAGGCTGATTTTATATACCCATGCATAATGGTAACTGGGGGCACAAGAATTGTGAAAGTGGAAGGAAGGATCTCCACCATAAAGGCAATTGTGCTGAAGGCAAATTCAGTTCTTTATCTTCATGATGAAATTACTTGCAATGAATGTTTATGAAAAATGGCCCAGATTAAAGGATTATGGAATTCTCTGAAACACAGAACATCTTCTTCACTAGGAATAAAATAAAATTAAATCAAAATTAGGGACTTAGAAGGGTATTTTATTATCTTTTTTATCTAAACCATGTTAATGTCTACCTCATGACTTTTATCGTGGACTGTTAGAGGATATTAAAAAGTCTGTAAGATGGAGAGTGACTAACGTGCAGCCTCCTTAAGCCCCTCCCCCCTCCCCCTCTGACCATAAACAACTGGCACTTTTTACTTGGATACACACTGCAACCCCATCAACCAACACCACGCTGCCTAACACACGGTCTGCACAGGATTCACAAGCAATCTGTGAATTACAGACTAAAGGTAACATTTAATGATGCAATTAATTGGTAATAATATGATATATACTCTATATCTGACAGAAGCCAAATGATACGTATTTGTACATGGAAACCCCGAATTTCGTCCCATCCTTTAAAAAAAGCTCGTCAGGCAGTTTAGTTCCAAAAGATATATTTTTGGCACTCATCCTATGAAGCACCTTTAACAGCTCCAACCATTACTTGTTTAGAGGCCATGGTGTATAACATCTTTTAAGATCCATCCATACATACATTTTCTATACCCTCTTATCCAAAGCAGGGTTGGGAAGATAAATATATAGTATCTACAGTAAGATATATCTAAATAATAAGATGAATGCTTTTTATAACAACAAACCCTTTAAATATGTTGTACATTCATAGACATTCCTTTTCATCTGGCATTAAAGTTAAAATACTGAAAAAATACTGCAAAAAATACATACCTTTTGGCTAAATCAAACTTTTGCCATATTAACTCAAATTTGATGTGAAAACACTGCATCCCACAATGTGTTTTTGTAAAAAGCTGAAGGTGGTACAAACTGAAAAAGAACCAAAGGGAATGAATATGGTTGTTTGAATACAGCACGTCCGCAGTCTCAGGCTCGTACTCTCACAAGGAGCCTTTCCTTGCTCTATTCTGGCAGAATTATAATGAGTTAGGCCTCTTTGATAGACTGCAACAAAGAAACAAACAAATAAATAAATAGACAAAAAAATCTAACTATTTTGAATATATAGACAAAGTAGCTGAATACCTACTATTCAACATTTTAAGGACAGGAAAGCCGACTCCTATTTGTAAAATCATAATCAATAAAGGTCAGGGCCATGCAGGGAGGTACACGAAGATGCTGAACCAGGGAGGGTGGGGGGTTCCTCTCTGTAAAACTTACTGTGATGGAGCTGGGGGGGGTATGGTGGTGGTGGTGGGTTAACTTTGTGTAAACTCAGGTGGTCAAAAAATGACAATCAGGACCTATAAAAGGGGAGCACTTTCAATTCTTCGAGCAAAAGGGGCAGGTGTACCAACGTGGGTCTGAATTACAAATTGGATGGGACAACAACCTTTGCACTGTATAATCTATTTGTCAAATTTAGTGGTAATATCTACCTATGTTCGTGTAATCCTCCAAGACATTTTTGTGAAACAGTATAGGCTTTTCTTGGCACATTGGCTCTGCTATGTTAATGGAATATAGATCACTTTATAATTTACTAAATCCAGGAGTCTGATAGCTTGACACAGTGTATTCAGGACTACAAAGCTACACTTAAGTGAAAGTTCATCAGAAGCATGTTTAATACCAAAATGAAGTTGTGCATCACATAATATTGCCGCAAAGCTGAAAAAAACAATGGGCCTCATTCATCAACCATTCTTACGAACAAATTTGTTCTTAAACTCCACACACGCACTTTTTTACAAAGATTCTGACATTCATCAATGTTTTCTTTTCTGAATTTGTTCTTAGCTAAGAACAGAATCTACGCACACTCAAGACCATTCGTACGCACATTTGAGTAATGATAGTTTGTTCAAAATAATTGGTTATAGCAATTTTGTTCATTCTACAGTTCATAAAATGAGTCTTGATTATTTATAAAAGTAAAATATAAAAAATAATTTTAAAGTGTAAAAATTATTTTCATAGTAGTAATGACGATCATGGAGATTGTAAATTGGTCAGAATCTTTGTAAAAGTACATATGTGGGGTTTAAGAACAAATTTATTCATAAGAATGGTTGGTGAATGAGGCCCAATATGTATTATAATGGATACATACTTTCCATTTAGGGCACAATACCCCAAGGTTTAGAAGAATGGGATAACTGAACTGACACTAGCTATATGGAGATCCAATTCACATCAAGTAGCAAAGGTGTGGTTGGACTAAGCTCTGCAAGAGAGTGATAAGATAAAGTAAGTGCTTTGCCAATGTTATCACTGGATTATGGGATTTTTGATTCTTATAAAACAGAACATAGCTATCTTTCATAAGGTGTATCATGGACTCATAACAGTACATCAATAACATAAATAAGAAGACAGATAAAACCAAAGACCAATAGAGGTTATCAGGCAAGCCTGAAGTCGAAAGAAAAAAGATGGCAATCAGCCACAACACTGCTGAAGGCACCTTCACTTTTTTTTGACTGAAAACAAAGCAAGTTACAGTTACTTGACATTGTCTCACATAATCAGTAATGCTTGCATATTTATATTGAATTGAAACAACTAATGATAAAAGCAAAATTTTTCGATAATAAAATAATCATGTGCCGTTAAAAATAAATAATTATCCAACACAGCACACAGTTGGACAGCATGGTGTCTCAGGTGGAAGCACTGTAACCTCAGATGTCCTGAGTTGTGAATTTAAGTCCTGAGTTTGTGTCTTCTCGGATAATTAATTCTGGCAATTTGGAGTTGAATCTGGAGTTAGTAATCTGTGTGCTCGAGTTAGTAATTTGTTCCCTCGAATTAACCACCAATCAGACAGCACGAATTATTAACTTAGAGCGCACAAATTACTAACCCGAGAGCACAAGTTTGTAACTTTAACTCAAGAGCATGAATTACTAATTCTACAGCACAAATTACTGAGATAATTTTTTTTACTACCATGACACCTTCCGTACACCTCTGAATAATTAAGAGTTAGTTCGCTGCCTAAGTGCAACTTTCGCTGACACTAAGTCTATTTTTTCCAGTGTCAAAGAGCAAAATTGATTTGGACACGCACATAAATGTTATTTTCGTCTTGTGCTTTATGCTTTGTTCGTCAAAATTGAGCCCTAGAGCAATTTCAGGTTTTGCAAAGTACTTTAAAATTGAAAGGCTGCCATGCTCGGCTAAACTGTTTGGTTCGTCTTGTACGTTTACTGGTTTGTTTCCTTGTTTGAAAGACTCATCCAGCTGTTTCACATTAACATTAGTGACAAATGCATGATTATAGGAGACTGACTGTTAAGCACACTGCAAGAACTCAGTGCTTAAGTGATATTCGGGTGTTTTTATTTGTAATCATTGAAATGGTAGCTTACAAACCCTGTCATAGCTCACAGTGTGGATTCGGTGGTCACTCTACACTGGGATGACCATGTGAATTAAATAAAGTTTTACAATGCAATTGATAGTTGTGAATTACAGAACCACCCACTGCCGAAACACCAGAATCCACTTAGGCAGCTAAATGGTCTTTCAGGGTGTTTTTGAAAGTTACACTTTAAATCAAGTTCATTTTCATCATACTCCATCAGACAATTACATCAGCTATTTCATTTGATGTATGGGGCTGTTTGCAATACGTTATTTATAGTATCTAGACATGTTTAGTGTTCTTCTAATTACTTCTAAACTTCTCTTATTCTTGCTCTTACTTTTGGCTAAACTCACTCATCCCAAACTATGATGTTGCAGAGGATTAACTTTTAGCTGATTCAGTGATACCCAGTGCAGAATTGTCAGCTCTCACACATCTGGCGCCTACATACGTTACTTTTTTTTATTTTCAGAACATGGGTAGCACGCATGACTACATTTAAAATATTTTTTTCTCCAAAATGAAAAAGAAAAGCAATGTTTGAAGCAGGAATACATGTTTTAATCATTTGGTCTTTTAATGACGACACCCAGTGCATTATTAATGGGTATTACTCCTGTAAAAGTCTCTAGGCTCAAGCCAGAAAATAGGTATTAGCATTAATGAAAGTCTTTCCATTTGATCTTTGGGTTATCACAGCAATGTTTGAAATTGTATCAACCAGCTTTGTTAAATATTCCATCAATATATAATATTTTTTACTTTTAAATTCATTTCACCAAACGTCTCATTTTTTATTCCTTTCCCTTTTAAATAAAATCAGTAAAAATACTATGATTAAATTCCTTTTGTTCTTATATAAATAGACAGACAGACTGACTGATCTTGAAACCTCCATGCACCATGCAAAAGCACTTCCAAAATGATGACATTAATGTTACTGACTATAAAGCTGGGGTGATTATAGGTTAGACTGCCAGGGCAAGTTGGGGGTGGGGTGGCACCCCTTATTTCTTCAGAGTGTAAGTGGCAACCTTAGCATGACCATGGAAAAAATCTTTCCCATGAGTCCTTAATTCAGTGTAAATAATATCATATCTATGACATATGTAGAGATTACAGAAATTTTAAACATCCAGACCTATATACTTGTGTGTTTGTGTCAAATAAACAACTGTGCTTTAATCGTGTGTTTAATTGTAGAATTCATCTGATGACCTTGCTCTGAACCAGGAGTAGCTGGCTCTGAATCTGAATTTAAATCAGAGAGCAGTGAACAATATTGGAGGCTGTGTCTTATTGCCATTGCTGTATGTGTGTAAGGCTCGGTTTCATATGAAGTCTGGGTTCTTTTATTGTGGGATGAAACCCTCCAGGTGTCCGTCAGGGTTGCCAGAGTTTTGTCAATACCTTGGTTCTCAGCACGTGGTTCTCAGCACTGGCTTCTCATTTCCAGTGTTGCAGTTTCAGTTAACCAGCCACCTAGTTACTGATGGTCTGAAGGTTTTACTTAACTTTAGCTGGGTCTTGCTTCTAGTTTTGTCAACTTCTTTAGCTGAAATTTCGGTTTGCTGCACAGTGTCTCATTTTTGCATTCCTGGTTTCCATGTCTGGGTTTCTGCATTTGGTTTCCCCGATACTTCATACCTGAGATTGTTCCTCAAATGTCTCATCCTAAAGTTGCCCATCTAAGTCAGTAGCTCCAAGCCCCAACTGGTAACCTGTTTCATGTGGCATACTATATATCCTCTGCTCCCAGAGACCATCAGGCAGAAAACTTGGCATTGAGTATTGCTTTTATTGTGAAAGTGAATTAATGTATTTTAACCGAGTGCTTTGAGACCTGGTCACAAAACAATGTCATTTATTTAATGTCATAACAGAAGAGAAATAAACGGAGCATGCACCACATTCTTTCTAAAATTACAGTGCAGGATCCATCATGTACAAAAAGCATTTCTCCAGTGTCAAGACTACTGCAAGAGCAAATGAAAAGGATCAGTGCATTAAAGATATCATTCCCTTTCTTTTTATCCAAGCAAAAATAAAATAATCATTAATGTGTAGGTCCTAAAACCTTAACATGAATTTCTAGCACAGTAATCATTAACCCTTGTTCTGATTCAAGGAAGTGCTAGTTCCCGCATACTGTTTAGTTCAGTTCTCTCTTGATCTCCCTGTTTCCTTTCCCTCCACCCTGCTCCCTTTTACTTGTATCATGTAGGTATGCGTTTCATACATTCATAGCATAAAATCTCCATGCTACTTCAACAGGAATAGTTAGAAAGTGAAATCAATATAAATCAGGAAAAAAACACTATACACAGCCATGGAAAAAATTAAGATATTTTTAAACAAATCTGGATTTTTAAATCCTGGTTTAATCATTGTTCTGCTGGCAGAAAGCTACGCTGATCAGCAGGTTGCTTCCAGATTCAAAATTTCTAAGACAGCAGTACCCAAGAACAAGGTGAAGCAGGAGACACTGGGAATGACTAGAAACCAGGCAAGTAAAGGGCAGAAGTGACAGAATCCGACAGTTTCTTATCCGTAAAACTTATCCGATTAAGTTTTGTTGTTTTTTTTTTTACCTCTTTTATGGGCCCCGTTATTAAGGTCTTGAGTTTTGTCATTGTTTGTATTTTTTGGGGGTCAATAAAGCCCTATTTTCTTTAGTCAAGGTCCTATGTTTGTGTTGCCTTACTGCTTGGTTCCTCACATGTATATTATTCACAGATGCAAACTAAAAATTCCCATAAATTGAGAAATGAAAAAGTTGCACTGTGGTCTCAATTTTTTTCATGATTTTGTGTGTGTGCGTGTGTGTATTATGTATTTTGAAATAAGATTCCAAAATGTGCACACATTTTTGCCCAGAATAATTCAAATAAATTACCATTAAAACAACTGGGTGCATGTCACATTAATTCTGTTTATTTTTATATATAAAAAAATAAAGAATAAAAAATGTAAAAAAAAAATATTATAAAAAGGCTACATCCTCTGTCACACCCTGCGTTTCTGCCCCCTCGTTCTTTTCCCGTTACTGATTTTGTCTCACCTCTCATGCACCCACACTCTGGCTTATGCCCATCTATTCATCTGGCAGACCAGATACTCAGATTACCCTGGAGACTGAGGGGGTTACAATGTCCCAGGCAGAGGATTTCTTCACCCCCCTTGACCCTGAAGCTGAGGGGAATCCTAATGGTATGAAGCATCCCTGAAGTGGCAGATTTTGTCCAGTTAGAGCTGTTCAGGCATCCATGCTCAACCCTGGTTAGGACCCCCAAGAGGTGATGGAGATCTGCTGGATGTGCTACAGAAAATAATTGAGCGCAGGGTGTCCATGTCCTGCCCGTCTCTTGAGGTGTCTAAGGATGTGCCGGCTGATTGTTCACAGATTTCTCTGGGGGGGGGGGGGTTTGCATTTCTGCACAGCTCTTCCTGCAGTAGCAGGGCACAGGGCCACCATTCCCTGCCCAGGAGACGCTGCCACCGTGCCCTGCCTGTGTCCAGAAGCGTTGGAGCACCACCTGACTCCCAATTTCCCGGCCCATGTCCAGAGGAAACTTAGCCCCATCTATCTCCTGAGGTTCTGTCTGGACCCCATCAGTCTTCCAAGACATCCACTGTACCCGGTTCTCCATAGTATGCTGCTGATTCACCTGCTGGCTTCCCAAAGCCCCGCCGTTAGCTCCCGCTGCATAAAATGGAGGCTAAAGAGCAGGGCATAGTCGACATCCTGCCCCGGACACGCCACTCAGTCGTTGGCACCCAGCCCAGAGGAGGCTACTCAGTTGCAAACTCCTGGTCCCGGTGAGGTCTTTGCTGTTCCGTGAGTCCCTGGCCCTAGTGAGGCCTCTGGAAGTCCCCGTCGATCGCCATCCCGCTGGTGCCCCCCAGCCCTACAATCCCAGTGACCCCCTTTCCCTGCCCTACAGCTCCCGCAGCGCTCTTGTTCCCCTGTCCCACTGGCTCATACCCAGACCTAGTCCCCTCCAGAGCATCTGCTAGTGGTGCCTCCGGTTCCTGCCCAATCGGCTCTTCTCACTCCAGGCCCATGGTTTTGCCTTATCTGTCTGTCCCTGGCCCTGACGACCCCCTTTTCTGCTCTATGTTAGTCTGTGTGTCTGCTGTCCATACAGTTCCTTGTTTTGTTTTGTTTCTTGCCTGTGCTTGGTTCTTGTTGGCACTATGCCCTGGTCATGAGTGTCATGTTTTCCCTGGTGTGCACACTGTGTCCCTATGGTGTTTCATTGTGGTTTCTCCCTTACCCTTGCGTGGTCCATTTCTCTTCCCCTGTGTGGTCTTGTCCTTTCGGGTCTGCTGTCCAGTTCCTTGTCCTGTTCATGTTCTCTTCCTGACCCTGGTAACAGCCTGTCTTGTCTTCCCTGGGTCCCATTTCATGCAAGACTACATGCCTTGTTGCGTGTTATCACTCATCTGTGGCCCTGCCCTGGTGTGTGTCATTTCGTACTGCTTGTCCCTAGTCCTGCCTAGGCTTACTCTTACTTCTTAGTGTTCTGCACCTTGTCCTGATCCTGAGCATGCCTCCTGGACATGAGCTCTCCAATCTACCCATTGATAGTACTGCCTGCTTATGGTCCTGATTGAGTCCTGTGCCTTGAACTCACGCCTGATCCTCATCTCCCCATGTTGACCCCTCTTGGTTCTTTCTTTTAATTAAGCTCCCTTTTGCTTTGCCCTGATGCCTGTATTTGCCTTGTCCTTGCCCACAACATGACACATCCTGTGGTAATATAGCCTTTAGAGCAGGAACAATGCTAACCTTATTTGTTCTGATGCTCTTTAATCAATTGAAACAACATTAAAAACTATACTAGAGAAGATTAAGGCAAAAAAGTAATGTCTCCCAAATAAACCATCAAGATTGATTCTCGTAAAACACAAACATTTACATTAATTTAACAGACACCATAAAAGTAACCAACAAGTATAAGTAACCAAGACATGGTCAAACCAGCATCCGAAGAGCAATTGTTTTTTTTTTTGGGTACACAACAGTAAAATCACCCTGTCAGCCATTTCACAGCAACTACCCAGTTGGGCACAAATCTCTCCTAACCTGCAGAGCCACACACCGTCCAAAAAAATCTGAAATGTAACACCCAAGCTGAGCTGTCCCATCTGTCCTGCTACCATTCTGCCGGTCTTACTGTCCATTCAATCGGATACCTCAGAAATCATGAAACTCAAGCAGAAGTTGTTGGCGGAGATCGGAGAGACAAAACTAAAGCATGGAGTAAGAAAAAGCTCACAATAACATAATTTCAAGTATCCACAACTGACTTTACAACCTTGTAGTTTATTAAAAAGAAATGCTATGTCACAATCTCTGGGATACACACACATGCCACTTGGTGCAGCACATGGGACAGGAACCACCTGTCAAATTTCAGGATGCAGTGTTTCGGACAGCCGGCCAGCGCATGCCTGCCAAGCCCCACCCACAATCATATGATCACACCAGCTGGCATCACATTCTCCCTGACCAGAACTGAGAGGCAGATCTGAAATCTACTGCCTGGATCATGTGCCATAATTGCTATAACTGGGGTGATGGTTTTTCATTATTGCTTGATCTTTCTGTTATGGTTTTCACCCCACCTGCTGTTTTCTTTTAGAGATCCCCACAGGTGTGATTTACCCCCTCCCTCTGGGATTGTTTTCTAGTAAACGCAGCCTCTGTACAGGTTGATGTTCATTTACCCACTGTTGCCTACATTCTGTTATTTAGCCTGCCCCTGCCACATTAGGCACTCTGTTTCAACTTTGCTTCTATCACCATAATCAAATTCAAATCACCAAACTGTGCAGCAAAAATCGCCACAAAAGCAAGAAGGAGTGAGGAAGTGCAAAGTCTTGCTATTCAGTAGTGTAAAGATCCCAGCAGCAATGCTCTTTGTTGCATACGTAAGCATCCAAGAGTAACAGATAGCAAAATTGTATGTCTTATGTCATCATTATGATATATGTATTCTTGTTGACTAGAAGAAACCACACCTACCATAACAGCATAACATACTGCAGTTCTCCTCAGTTAAACCTTTATTGCAAGAATCAGATATTTTGCAATATACTATCAAAATGTATCTGCAGTTATGGAACTGCAGACCTTCTTATAAGTTGCTAATCTGTACTGTATCTAAGGTATTGTACCTCAGGGAAGACAATAATAAATTGATGTACTGTATCAATTTTAAAAAACAGTCTGGTGAGTGGCAGCATTAAACAAAATCAAATGTCATACCCTGGGGTATTCATTGAAATTGGACTGACTGATTATATTTTACTGAATATTAATGATAAAATGTATCCTGGCTAAGGTGTCCACTTATCCACTTATGATGTCCATATAGATGGGTCAATGTTTTACTTTTGACTGGACCTGATTATTTCTTAAAGTGTGACTCTGGAACTCTTTGTTGATAATCCAACAAAGTTTTCATGAAAAACATTTAAATTTTAAACTGTTACTGGTTACATAAATGATTGCAGGGGACTGGCTTTCTTTCCAAAATATTCTCCTTCCTTGTACCCTATGCCCCAAGGGAGAGACCCCTTGCCATCCCAAGACCCTGACCAAGATAAGCAGTGGAAAGTGTGTTAAACGAATACATTAGTCACAGACTCAGCTCTTCAACTATCTATGTCTTTCTAGACTACACAACCAGTATTCTTCTATCCATCTCTGCACGTTATTTTTTTTCAATTTCTTAGCAAGTTCTCTGAATTCTTTTTTAAGTCTGTTAGTCTGTCTTTCCATAAAACTAACCAAACTGACAAAACCCAGGAGAAGGCAGACTGTTCTGTGCCCAGCAGGCTCTATTCCAAAAGACTTGTCACTTCAAAGTTTTTTTAGTGGTATTTTGTCACTCACACTGCAGGCCACTGTGCTAAACATAGTGTTTCTAGAGTTGATTTTATTTAGGATGATCCATGGAGTGCTCAGTGCTCCTGAGCATAAAATGAAGCATTTGGTGCACCAGGATCAACCAGAGGTTAAATCATTTGATTACAATCAAATATTCATTTATTGCACAAGTTCTGCATTCTTCAGGATGATCTTGTTTTAATTACCCTCAACAGAAGGAACACAAAGAAAAAAGTGCATATCTAACACTTCCTGTAAAAAGACCCAGAGACTTATACTGTGATTTGTTACATTACCCACATCATAGATAGAGAAATATTTGTTTTCAAACAAGATACTTAAATAAAATTCATATATACCAATGTATATTTTACCAAAATATTTCAGAGCTTTAAAAATGTGTTTTCATATCTACTGAGGTACAAAACATTGAAAGTCTACTGGTGAAGTCCATCATGAATAAAGATTGCACTGATGGTACCCGCCAATACAGCAGCAATCAGCCATCGGCCAGTGGTTAAAAAGTGAATATTTACCGCTGATAATTCCCTTTCAAATGGTGACCCATAGTACTTTGCACACCTGCACGCTAAACAATTACAAAAAATGTCTGTTGTGTGGAATTATTTTAACGTCATTTGAAACCGATTTTACAAACATTTCAACACAACAAATTTGATTGCTCACCTGAGACAGTCAAGAATATGAAGACACAAATAACTCCAATAAAGAAGGTTGCAGTTCTGCCGATTAAAACTAGTCCGTCAGTAATGCAAGCATTTGATAGCAAATTGAAATTCAACACAGACAGTGCAAAATCAAAAGATATTACTCAGACAATTGCAGAGTTTATCACACTTGATGATCAGCCCTTCTCTGT
>JAABNX020000001.1:32301341-32315940 GCA_015163995.2 Mormyrus lacerda
TATCACTATATAATTATCATAATATACATACACAAAGATACACAAATGGAGAGGTCTCTGTGATGATGTGATCTAAAGATGGCTGACAGGCCGGTTCACTGGGGCCACTCAGCATCATCTCACCAGATCGTCTCTGTCTCCTGCAGTTCTCTAGCAGCCGACCTTGACCTACATCAGTCATTAATCCCTCTGCCTTATCCTTCATGGAAATCCAACACAGATAAAACTGTTGGCATCTGCTGTGTATCAGAAAAAGTGATTCCCTGTAATGGCAATGATCAGAGGCATCTCCAAGAAAGAACTTGGGGTAGACAGTACTGAAAGACTGCTGCAGCTTTGTCCACTGTGGCTTCTAAAGCATAGTCCTTGTCATTAATCAGTTTATTCAAGGGTACTGTGATACAGCCACTTAATGGTTTTTTACCGAGTATGAGGTTGATTATCCTTTATCCCCCCTGAGCTAAGAAGCTGTTCTCATAAAGCACATCTATCATCAGTGCCACATTAACCACCGTGGTTGCTACTTGGGCTATTTCCATAAGACTCACCACAATCCATCTCTAAACCTAGTCAATGTAAGACGAAAAAAATGTTACTTAAAGCCAACCCAGTGCAGCCCGATTCTATTCAAATCACACATAATATTCCCATCATTTATACAATTAATATCAATTATGAAATGTTCACATATTCACTGAAATAAGAATAATAATAATCAACAACAACTTTGGACTACCAACTTTCCTGCAGCTTCATTACAGTCGCAAATTTTATACTACAAAATAGTTACAAACTAATACAAATGGAATGCTGATGAAGACATTAAAATGGAAAAAAGCAAAAATATTTTATTCTGTTAATGTTATGCCATTTTTCCAACTGACCTCCGAAACAATGCCAACGGCAGTTTGGAGACAAGAAAACACAGCAGTGACAATTACCTCCACTGCCTCCTGCACATGCTAGAGGGAAGCTGAGGCATTGGATGTGTGAATGAAGGAATAAGGTAGGAGTGAATTAGGAGCTGTGAGCAAAGGCAGCTGGTGTTCACGAGGTGACCTCTTGGGCGCTGTAAGGGGTGTAGGGCATCCATGGTGAGGCAGACAGGCAGCCAGCTTGGCAATACTGCTCTGGGAGCCTGCAGCTCTCTACATCATATGGAGAGAGTGGTGGTGGGCTGCAGGAGTAGCTGCCAGAACTGGACTGGATTCATGGACAACTGACAGCTGCATGTAGACCAACCAGAGAACAGCTATGCAAATCCCATGATAATTTACCCCCCCCCCTTTACTCTACCTACACCTGTCCAGCTACAGCAGAACAACAAAGCTTTGGCTTAAATCTACATTTCTCTCAGTAGTGTGATGGCATTTCCTAAGTCCCTGTTTCCTAAGTTCCTGTTTTTATTGTCGTGTCTATTCTTTATTTATTCTGTTTATTTATTTATATTTGTCTTTCATGTCTTTTTTCCCTTTATTATACAAATTTTGGGTGAGAGTGGCAGTAGGGGTTGATATTGGTTTTATTGTGTAAAGCACTTTGTGTTGCATTGAGTTTTCAGGAAAAGTGCTATATAGTGCTGAGGCACACAGGGCATTAAAGTCACCAACGCTCTTGTCTCAAGAACTGCAGAGGTCCAAACTATCTCTAACCCCAGGACAAAAACTGTTCACCAGGAACTTCATGGAGTGAGGTTCCATGGCCGAGCAGCTGCATGCAGGCCTCACATCACCAAGTGCAATGTTAAGCGTTGGAAGGAGTGATGTAAAGCACGCCACCACTGGACTCTGGAGCAGTGGAAATGTGTTCTGTGGAGTGACGAATCACAATTCCCTGTCTGGCAGCCGGATGGATGAGCCTGGGTTTGGCAGATGTCAGGAGAACGTTACCTACCTAACTTTGGTGAAGGAGGGATAATGGTAATTGTTTTTCAGGGGTTGGGCTAGACCCCTTAGTTCCAGTGAAGGGAGCTGAATACTTCAGTATACCAAGACATTTTGGACAATTTTAGGTTTCAAACTTTGTGGGAACAGTTTGGGGACGGTGGCCCTTTTCTGTTCCAGAATGACTGTGCCCTAGGGCACAAAGCAAGGTCCAGACATGGTTGGGCGAGTTTGGCATGGAAGAGCTTGACTGGTCCGGACAGAACCTTGAACCCAACCCCATCAAGCACCTATAGGATGAACTAGAATGGAGATTATCAGCCAGGTCTTCACATCCAACATCAGTACCTAACCTCACAAATGCTCTTCTAGATAAATGGGCACGCTCCAGAATGTTGTGAAAAGTCTCCCCAGAAGAGTGGCAGCTGTTATAGCTACAAAGAGTGGACCAACTCCATATTGATGCCTATAGATTTAGAACGGGATGTCAAAAGTTCCAGTAGGTGTAATGGCCAGGTGTCCAAATACTTTTGTTTATATAGTGTATAAATCACTCTTGATACCAATAACAAGACGATTGAGTGCTACTACTTACTAAAATTTCTAATCCCTTTTACTGCCCAGAGTTTTCAATACCTGGTGTATTTTTCTTATTTTTGAACAGTAATAAGTCTTCAGGGACAAGCCAGTTTGCAAAGCCCCCCAAGCAGCATTGCACAAAATAAGTGGAGCATTTAAGCACAAATCAACGGTTTTGGGAAACAGTGACTGCATTCCTTACTATGTCTCAGTGAGACAGGCCTAATGTTTTCCAAAGGCACGATAGCCATAATTGTGATTATACTTCACATTTAAAAGCACACACAGAGCTTTATTTAACATTCTATAGAGACTACACAATATAGCTTAATACTGTTTAAAACACAACTTATAGAACACACTGTGTCAGTACAATAGTCAATGTCCTTCCACTTGCCTATAATAGTGGCTGGTACCGAGATTTTCATTAAAACCAAGATAAACAGCATATGCATGTATACAAATGCACCACTGTATTAGAGTAAGAGATATAGGACAGATTTGCCCTAGAGTTTTCTTTCTGCATTGCATAATGGTGGATTTCATGTTTAATTTGGAAACCAGCTAAGCAGTTCAGGGAAAGGAACACACACCTACGGTATAAACAAACATCTGTATCAATAACAACTTTATTCAAAGTAACACTGCATTACTGTTATAAACTAAATTAATTGATTCATATACTCACATTGCATTAATGCATTATATATACCTGATTTTAGAACCTCAGATTTTTAAAGTTTATATTTTTGCCAAGCGCCTTCAAACCAGTCCGACTAAGTTCACTCAGTTCCATTTAGGTAATTTTCCAGACACCAAGGAAGGCAAACACATAAAATACATTAAAACCTTGACAGGTCTGTGAACCTGAAACAGTCCATTTCAATGCTGTAGTTATCTGAACTGTATTACATACAGTCATGCTAACCTGCTCCTTTAAAGCCCAAGGAAACAAATAAATATGACAGATGAAAGCAGCATTTTGGTAACAGCATGAAATAAGATGTATATCCTCTCCAGGAATGTCGCGAGCTGTAGATTTTAAATTAAAAGGCAATCTGGATTCAGACTTTCACATTTAATACAAATAATGCAGGACACGAACAAACAGAAATTTGAAGAAATTTGTATGTATTGATTTGTTTGGTATTTATTTTTGTTTGCCTTCCAGCAAACTCGGCTAATTGTGAGCTTCTATTGTAGGTCTGCATTCAATGCAAAAAAAGAGGAAAAAAAAAAAACAGGCAAAGAGTTAAAAGCCACTGTCGTACAACTGTGATGTAATTCTGACAGTGCTCCTATACTCAGTTATCAAGGTTTGTACCACAGAAATTCAGCCTACAAAAGCAGAGACATAAAAAGTTTCTAGTGGAAATGCTGCAGGCTAGTAGGCAGAGTTCATATATCAGGCAATCTGCCAGGACTACTACTGGCAAGCAGCCAGCTACTGCAGAATCAGTCCAATGTAAAAACAGTTAGTGAGACAAATGTGCTCGGAAACCACCGACCCCCATAAAGTACTGAGTGCCACAGCACTTCTTTTCCTCTGGGCAGTGGGGAAAGTCTCAGTGTACAGGGAGAGAGAAAACCCTCCATTGCAGAAATGTGAAAGACGACAGAGAAAGGAGGTGAAAGGGGGACATTTAAGGGTTTATTCACCTAAGGAATGGGAACTGTACTCCAGAAAACAACGCAAGCTTACAATTCCAAGTTAGTCACTGTCTATTTCAGTCAGCAAGTTGCATATATATGGAATTAGTAACTGTGGTGTTAACATTGATTCATATAGTGATCAAATAGTGATCAAATAGATTCTGTAGGTCCTCCTACTGTAGTCAGTCCTAGAAAAGAATCTTCAATCTATTAAATTTTACCATAAATTCCTTATCAGGAGAGCATAACAACTGCAGAGCTGAGGGTCCTGCTGCAGCCCTGCACTGGATACGCAGTTCTATAAATGGCTGCATCGAATACATGAGTGCAACCGTCAATTGCATTTAAGACTAGCGTCTTCGTTTGGTTGTGCATGCTATATTCAGACAATTTCGTCATACTGGCATGCAGAAACATTACAAGGAAAAACTCAGTCTAATCAAAATAGAAAAATAGCTGTCATGTACCACAACTGACTCCTTTTAAAGCTATAGTGAGTGATTTGTATTCTTGGACTTTCCGTTTCACCAGAAACCAAACCCTGGGCTTCCCATGTAAACCTCACTGGTTCACATTATGCAAAGGGACAAATTAACCGAGTCTAAAGGGACAAACGAACTGAGTGAACAAAGAGTCAAAATGGATTACGAAATGTAAATATTCAACACTAGAAGCACAGAGGAAAATGCTCACAATCACAGTAATTTAAAGTAAAAATGATGAACTTGTGCGACTGATGATGCAGGCAAAAATAATGCATCTGAACACATTTAATGTATTCCCATGTACCATGATAGAGGTTCCTGAAAAATAAGAAACAGCCCCTCCTTGAATCCTGGATCTTTGTGTGAAATTGAATCTCAGTGAGAAACAACAGAAGGCAATAAAAAAAGCAGCGTTCCAGGTCTAGCAAAAATCTCTAGCCCAAGGTCTGCTTAATATACACCCAACGGAAGCCGAAACTAGCCCAATATTTGAAATCCCAGTATACTGTATCTCAGAGAAATAAGCCAGTATTTTGGATGCTGATCACATTCAAATGTTCAACATTTTACAACCAAAGTAAAACACGACATCACATGAATGGACACACTCTTTGTTCAACTGGCTGGAGCGTGATTTTCAATTCAAGACTAAGTCTATATATACTGTACATTTACGTGTATGTAACAGTTTTATCACCTTGTAAATAATATGTACAGCTTGCAAACTACCCCAACACTTCTGAAGCAGCAAATTTTAGGTATATAATGGAATAATATAGATTTGCCGTCGGATTTCTTGCGTGAGTCTGTAAGTGTGAGTGTCACACCAAATGTGACAGAGTTGGCAATCCTGCTTTCCAAGTGTGTCTGACTGACTTTTGGTGGCTATAAACAATAATAATTGGCTTTGGTTATGGTGTCAAACTGAGATCAATGCTGCGTCTATCACTGTTCACTTTATGTATGCTACCACTTTGTAACATTATTAGAAATCATGGTATTAAATTCCATTTTTATGCTGATGATACACAGTTCTGTATATCTGTCAAAACAGATTATGCTTCCAGCTCTCTGGGTTAGAAGGCTGTCTACTAGACATCTTGTGTTGGATTGCTAAAAATTACCTTATGTTAAAAACAGAGAAAAAGATAGTGCTGTTAATTTTTCCTAAGGCTGCTTGAAGTAAATTTGACAGCCTAAACCTTGGTGGTCCTCTTATTCAACCGAGATCCTGGTGTCCTTATTGATTGAAATCTACATTTTGATGCTCATATAAGTGTTCTACTCTCTATGGAACATAGCCAAGCTTCAGATGATGCTTTCCTTCCAAGACACAGAAAAATTACATTAAATAATATCATTAAGTTCCAGGCTGGAATACTGTAAATCTCTGCTTAAATGAACTTCAGCTGGTCTAAAATGAAGCAGCCAGAGCACTTACAAAAGCTTAAAAAATGATCATACCAGTCCTGTTCTGTGCTCCCTTCATGGGCTTCCAGTCAAGTCTCAAATTGATTACAAAATACTGCTATTAACTTGTAAACCACTGAATGGTCTTGCATCAGAATATCTTACTGATCTACTGGTCTCTTACAACCCTCCTTGCCTGCTTCGATTTTAAGGAGCAGGATATCTAAGACCTACAGTAGTGCTGCCAGTATGACTAAATATTTGGATCACAGTATTTTTTAAGATTCTGGCGTATTAAATTTATATTACAGTATTTTTTTTTTTAAATAAATTCACCTTTACCATGGCAGCAAATGCTTATATCAATAAAACGCTTCTTAATGTTTTTAGAAAGGTGTGTTTTTATTAGTTAAATAATGTATTTGCATTTCTCGTGATAGTATCACCAACATCTTTCATTAGATTATCACTAATCATATTCAGCTTGATAGTGAGATGCTTTACTGATTATGCTTGTGTACTTAGCTCAACATGATTTGTTTCACTTATGTGTTTTACTCGATTAATAATGTACTTTTAACTAGATAGGCAGGCTGCAGAGCCTTCTCCTACAGAACACCCTAGCTGTGGAATAGTCTCCTTGAAGAATATGAGAGGAGAATACAACCCTGTTACCCTGGTTTACATTAGAAAGTACGTCCAGTTATTCAAGGACCCCTTATCCCCCCCACATAAATTCAATGGTGTCTCTCATTGTTACAGATCAAGGATCCAACAGCATGTAAAGCTCAAGGTACTGGCCTTCATAAAGGTTTCACTGTAGACAGAAGAATCCAAGTATCAGGAGAAGGAGAAAGCAGTGGTATATCTTGTCCTGCCTAGCTCTCTAATCAACCCATCTGCAGTATGACTCCAAGTTTCCAAATTTAAAAAATTTCAATAAGAAACTGTAAGGTAAAAACTATAGCTGAAAACTACTTAAATTGATGCACAAGTTTCAAATCTTTACAAAGATTATCCAGATGTAAAGTCAACTGAATGAAAATATTAATAACATTTGTTAACATTTAAATATGGCCGCTAGTGAAAGCACTTCCTGCTTGTTTACATGAATAAAATAACACTCACCGCACAAAGTATGCTGATCTCAGCATTTGTATCTCCATAAGGATTGATATCCGTCACAGGCCATTAGTCTAAAAGGAAGCTAAAATGCTCAAAAATGGAAAAAAACTCCATCTGTAACTATGGTGTTTTACCTGCGGATGTCAGCAAGTAAACTGCTCCTACACATGATTCACAGTATTCAATACGTAGCATTCGGCCTACTAAATAAAATGGGCCCGCATACTGATTGTTGCATAGGGGTAGAGGCTTTCAATAGAATATGTTTTACTGAGGGCAGAAGTCCTCAAAATGCTTATAATGGTAAGGGAAGCCCACATTAGTATGTATGTCAGCTTGTGTTCGTTTACAATTTGAGTTTGTTTATCCATGTAACTGATAGTATTAGAAATCGACGTGTTTGGTTCGCTTCTCATATTTGTCAGGATTAAATCTGGAACATGTTTGAGCAACTTATTTGGGGTTTTACATGTTTTATTTCAGGAAAGTCTGACCGCTAATACTGTTTTAAAAAAAGGCGGGTGCAGGCTATAGGGCGACAATTCATATATACTGACATTTAAAAACATATAATAATGAAATTGTATATCGAAAAAGCAACACACTGTAGTATACTTAATGGGGATTGCCGTTTGCAAATTGTAAATGTACACTACAGGCCAAGTTTGGGCTCACCCTCAGATTTTGTCAAAAATAAAAACGCTGCTTTGTTACCCTTCTATTACAAGAAAGTTAGAAATACTAAAAACAAATGTGACTGATTTTCAGTATTTTATAGCTTATAGTATCATATTATTTAGCCACAAATCTGAAACCATTGGTTTTGAAGACATATCAGGTCTGTTTTTAGTGCACTGATATTCACTCTGTGTTGGAATTGCATTTTATAATGTCAGAACTTGTTTTACTCAAGGCCCCTCTCGACTGTGCCTTAATAAACGAAATGATAGCCACTTGTCTGTCATGTCTTGAATTTGAGAGGTTTAATGCACTGTCTGCTCCTCGTTTCAATCCACTGTTGTACTGTATCACAACCAATGTCAGAATTTTTGATCAATATTTGATATTTTTATGCTTGTAATGGCTAGAAAGGCACAGCTGTTTCTAATGTTTCTAAGCATGGAGTGACCTACTGTTTACAGAGAAAAGGTTGGCAGCTTGATTGGAAGCAATAGCGACCGGAAACAGTCTGGGGCAAGGAAAGTGACATCAAAGGATGAAAACCAACAGTTGGTTGTGATGTGCAAATAAAATTGGAAGATGACTGTCTGAGGGCTGCTTATGATGAACAGAGTTAAATTGGTATCTTATAATACAGTCAAGCAAAGACTGAGAGCAGCTGGACTGCATGGTTGAGTTTCTGCCAGAAATCCTTTACTTCATGGTGTTAACAAGAAAAAAAGAGACTATGGCTAAACAACAAAGACTGGAGTATTCAGGACTGGGAGCAGATCTTGTGGGTGGCCAAACGTCCATCCTTGGGATAATTTGGGCCAACAGGTTTAAAATAAGTGTCTAGCAAATGTGACAGAACTGTTTGCATGCTTGGAGGAGGGTTTGTACACAAGTTATTTCCAAAAATTGCTGGAAAGGATGCAGTGAATCTGTGCTGCTGTGATAAAAGCAAAGGGTGGTTAATTCGGTGAAACTCATACTTAGACCCTCACATTCATTACATTTTACTTACAATGCACAGTAAAGTGTTAAAATTACACTTCAAAACCAGTCAGTTACATTTGCTTTAAGTAATTCTAATATTTTCTTGCAACAAAATTTTGAAAAAACTGTGAAAAGAGTTTATTTATTTATTTATTTATTTTTTAAATCAGAGGGTGGGCCCAAACTTCTGGTCTATAGTGTAACTGTAGCCCTGTACCTTTAAGATGACAGTAGATCTTTTTTCCCCATTTCTGTCCCAGCTTCCTCATGTCATTTCTGATTAGGAGGAAGACAGCTTACAAAATGCAATGTACTTCAACTGGCATCAGGATCACCAAGGTAGCATATCTGGTTTATGAACAAGTTAATTAACTTGCAAATGTAATTTGTGCGCCCTGTGCTCACACAGCCAATTCTGCTTCTTTACTTGTCTGTCTAGCGGCCCTTCAAAGGACCCCAGATTTCTGAATCAGAATGCCCATCTGGTCCCACAATTACATTACATTTAAAGAGGTGCCAAGGGGGACTCAAAAAAAACTATAGCAATAGGAGATGTATAGTAAATTTAAGGATAAGAAATGGTACAAATGAAGGCACATGGTGTAAAACACTGTTGATTTGCATACAACTACCGTTTCAAGCATTGGTTACTGATACAGATCGGAAACTTCCTTTAAAAAAATGATTTCATACTACAATTCATATTAAAGACATACCAAGTGAAGTATAACAAAGGCCAGATGTGCTGTAAATAAAATTCAGATATGAATGAACAATTGTGTCTATTGTGGATTGTGGAGTGGCGAGATATACCGTCCAACAAAACGTCATGGTCGCTGGTGGGAGGTCGTTGTTGATAAAACGTAATGCTAACAATAATACTGAATTCCTATACATCAGTTCAGCTGTTCATTTGTTGGTTGTAGAACAGAAAATCTTTGTGGATGGAGTGTTCCAGCTTTTCTTGGCTCTTCTCTGCTGTCATTGTAACCTTCAAAAGCAATTGTACCCGAAAGCAACCTTGGCTCACTGCCATACAATTTTCTGTGATCGTGCATGAAGAGGACTACTTAAAGCGCTAAGCTGAGAGGGAAGTGAAGGCAAACACCAGCAAATTGGAAGAGGCAAAAAATGTGGAAGAAGGATGTGTAAACTGTGTCCTCCTTACCAATATATGCATGAGGGTGGAGGGTGGGGGGTGGGGTGGTGACTAGAGCTGCTATCCTGGTGTCTACCACAAACCTAGAATGACCCCCCCCACTTCAGTATTTGTCTGTCCTGATGCACCTCCATGTGAATGTCCATCATTACCCTACTGCAAACGTTCCCCAAATGAAACAATAGAATATACTGGTAAATAACAAGTGTCCTCCATGTCAGAAGGGCCTCGATAATGCCGGCGATCTTACGTGTCATTTCTGCTGAAGCTTGGCAGACAAGTGTTTGTGCTCACATTGAGCTCAGCCATCTGTTTTCTAACGACAATTAGGACAGCCAACAGTTTTCCTGAAATGCTATTCAGTACGACCCAACTGTGTCAGCCCACAAGTAGAAAGGTTAGGCTCCTTCAGCTGGTATGGTAATCCATCTCATTCTTAACCCAGTCATGGTACCTGTCACTCCAGGGTGTTTCACCTGTATTGCTACATTCGTAATTTAGAGATTGAACAAGGTCCATGTGTTCTGGCTCTCAAATGAAAGTTGGGGGCTCCAAATTTTATGAGCACAAGGCTCATAGACTGTTTCCGTTCTACTTGGAGTCCTGTTTCCAGGTTTGCAGGCCTGTTTTTCTTAACTGAGGTATTGTCTCTCAGTTTGTGCCTTTTGCGTGCAGGCGTTCCATCTACAGGTTCGCAATTCTGTCTGCCAGTGTCTTGTTGCCGTCTTTGCTGCTCTATTCTGGTGAGCTTAGCTGGCATATTGCCTCTGGGCTCCTCATGTTGCTTGGTCGGTGTCTTGTTTCCAAGTCCACGGTTTTAGTTAGTCTGCTTGTCAGTTCTGCGCATTTTGGTATTTTTGGTGTAAAATCTCATTTGATCACCTGTCAGACCTGAAAGTCCCAATGAGCCCTTTTTTTCTGCGGCCAACGGACTCAGCGACTTTTGAGTAGATCACCTGGCACTGAGGTGGGATTGGGTGGGTCTGGTTTGGGGTATTCTTTGTAGTTATGGATTCATGTGCAGTATGGTGTGTTTTGTCATTTGTGGTAAGTGGTAAATGAATTAAATGAGTTTTCCTGTGTGCTGTAAGCTTCTTGTATGGCTCAGGGAGAATTTCGTTTAGATATATGACGTGTTCATTTTTTTCAATGAAAATAGCTTCTTTGTTCCTCATTAATTTTTGTTTATATACAGTGCTTTTATTTAATACTAATGAAAATAATAAGCCCAAATATATTTCAATAAGACACCGTGGAATTATTCTCATTTTGCAAGATGTGGTACAAAATGAAATAGTAGGAAGTACAATAGTTCGTTTTGGTCTGACTATTTTCTACATATATTTCCATAAAGGTGGACATTTAGTTGTGGGTGGTTTTGAGGAACATCAAAAACCTCGGCTGCAAGCAGAACCATCGCTCTTATAGATGAGTCTCCGTGTTTATGTCCGATGGATGCTTAGGTCCAAGAGGACCAGCTTGGGTGACAGCAGGAGCTGCTATGTTCTGACCATGCCAAAATTTGGGCATGCTGGCACCCACTGTGGCCCACCTGGCAGTCAGCTCAAATGTGTTTCAGTCACCTTGCTGCCCAGGGAGCACTCTGAATTTGTGTTAAGGGCAGTTGTGTGCCCTGCTGGCAAAATAAGGCACCTCTACCAAATTAAATAATTAGGAATATGTATGCATATATACACAAGAGAAAAGCACTGTTTGTGCGATTTATTTTAAATAGCAGGGCTGGGTCACACAGGGACGGGGGAAGATTTAATCATAATACGCCACTTTGTTTTGCCTTGTATTATATTCGTTTTAGTGACTTATTCATCCTATGGTATAGGGCTGCCTATTGGCATGCTACCCAAATGACCAACGTGCTTCTTTTGATCAGGCCAAGGTGTCAAGTACCTCCAGCTCCTTATTCTCACACATTCAGCAAAATTGCAAATGACCTGTAAACCAAAAGTAAATCAAATGATCAATATCACTTAGCTTTTACAGTGAAATTAGCTGAAAAAATAACTCTTGAATTATATTCAAACTGCCATGTATGCCGTGATTTAAAGATAATATAATTGAGCTAATGATGCTTAGAAACTCAAAACAGGTGTGATCAAGCTTAGACATGTATCATTAGAATTTATCTTTAATCGCTGGACTTCTGAGGTCATACTCTCTTTCTCCACCAGGTTCTATATCTATTGCTGTTGCATTAATGTCTGTTTTAATAAAAAGTTTAGAATTGGCTTTGAGAGTGTCTGTTTCACTGTGGATTTCAAAACAGATTATTCTGTTTTTTGTTAAATTCTATTTATTTTTTCAACAGAATATGCAAAATTTTCTACTAATATTCTGATATGAATCATGTCAAAGGGTGCGCTACTTTTTGCTCAATTCTACCAGGTAAAAAGCTTCCTTTCAGCTTTTATCTTTTTTGTATAGAGAAATTATTCAATATTTTGTTTTTAATAACCCTAACCCCCCCTAGCTTTAAAACTAAAGCTTCTTGTACATTGTCTAAACTGATTATAAAACCTCAATGTTCTTATAAGCTTAAGTGGCTTGGCTTTTGTTTTGCAATTTCATTTCCTAGCACAGTCCCATTGTGTCCACAATAATGTCTAAGAAAGGCAGAACAACCAGGAACTGTAAAAGTCCATTGTAGTTGGCGCCCCATAGTAATATAGTCCACCATTTTCCAACCAGAACAACTGTGACCAGTTGCACACAGAAATTTTAAAGGACTTTTCTGTGATCGTTATCCAGCTGGCTAATATATTTGTAAACTGGTGACATGCTAAAAAGTACAAGCCTGCAAAGAAACCTTAGTATAGGCATACTCAATAAGTGGAGGCATAAGGAGCACTGCAGGAACCACAGATCTGAATGAGTGGGTCTACACGGTATTATCTCAGATCATACCCACATTAGCAAAGGATAACAACCACCACACTATGGGAAACCACGAAAACAGAAAAACATATCATACATATCAAAAGCCAAGATGAAGAGACTGACCTCAGATTCAGTCATTACACACCTACTAAAATCCAAGCATGAACTCAAAAATGTAATCATAATAATAATAAAACAGAATGCAAACCTCTCAGGCTATAAAACGGCACAATGAATTTGGACATCATTAGCAAATAAATTAAAACAACAAACAGAATACTTTATCATACTCCTTGCAGACCTATCTGGTAATATCGCTGACATCCCTTGTTTCCAACTCCATTACATCTTTGTATTAAACCCCTTATACTCAGAACACTACCTCTTGAAATTAAAATATATTTCTGAGGAAAATCCTCCTATCAATTTAACTAAAGCTCAGTTCAAAAATCTGAAAAAAACCCTCTCCCTAGTAGAAACTTCTAAGGATCTTTTTTTATTTGTCTGCATCTTTGTCATAACTTTCTTGGCTTTCAACTATGTTTCGAATGTCCATGTACTCTGTGTGACGCACAAATTTCCTCTGAGTATGTAGGTTTACTCCCATAATCCAAAGACATACTATTAGGTAAACTGGTTCATCTATATTTGCAATGGTGTGTGTGAGTGTGGGGGGGGGGGGTTGCATAGATCACATTTGAGGACCAAATTGTCTCCAAAGTGTAGTAAAACTTGAAATTTCCCTACTTTTGGGGACATCTTTTGGAGGTCCCCATTTGGATAACCTCATTTTTATAGAAATCTGTGAATGCAATCAAAAAAGTAAAAATGTGCCTTTAAGGGTTAAGGGTGTCATGATTGGGATTATGGTTTTTCCCATAGAAATGAATGGACAGTCCCCATTTAGATAGGAAGAACAACTTATGACCTGTTGTCGTATCCAAGGCATTACTATTTCTCATACCCTGTCTGAATAGATTCCAAGCCTGTCTTTAATCATGCACTGGATAAGCAACTGATGGATGGATTCTCTTATATTTATTTTTTATTTTATTCAGCAAAACATTAATAGCTACAAAGTGGGTAAGCCACAGTAACCCTATAGTCTGTATCGAACGCATTTTCACACATACAACAGCCTTGTCAAATTTCAATAACAAGTCTGAAATTAAACGAGCAAGCTAATGCTTAGTCCTCTGTCAAAGTTTGGGGTATGTCATGGCAACTGTCACATGACTGGATATGAAGCCATTGTTTTGTCATGGGAATGTTTAAGGTTGCATTAATTATCATACAAAACTCTATTCAACACCACAAGGGTCATCTTACAGCTATTAATGCACAACATACCTTATCTTCCTAGACACAGAAAGAAATCGTTTAATAATAAAGCTCATTATGGGAAACATTTACGAAAAAAGACATGAAATAATTACCTGTATATCCTAAAAAATACAGAAGATAAATGCACAAAACCAGATAATTCAAACCCTGATTAAATGCAGCTTCAGTTAGAATATTGAATAAGTCTGTTGTTTAATATAAACAATATATCCAATTTTCATTGGCAAGACTGGATATAAAACAAAAGTAAATGAAATACATCTGACTGGAAATGTTGTGATGCAGAAGTCCACCAGGATTTCTCCTCACACCAGCAGCTCCATGTTAATTGTGGTAGCCAATAACTGCCCCAACTAAGGGGCAGAGCATTGTTCCCCAGCAGAACTCAAAGACCATGTTGGGAAGAA
>JAABNX020000001.1:32319675-32331601 GCA_015163995.2 Mormyrus lacerda
CTGTTTGTAAGCTAGATGAGTAAATGTTGAACATTTTGGGAAAAAAATAAAAATATTCAATAGGTTAAAAAGAAAATGCAAGAACAAGAAAATTATGTTGTTTATTTGTTGAATTAGACTGTGTTCACTTATTACAGTATGACTTGAAGAGCAAATCGCAGTTTAAAAGTGAAAAAAATGCAGCAAATCAGATTATTCCAGAATTCACAATCTTTTAACCACAAATCAGTGTTACAGCTTCCAAGTTATGCTATTTAACATATAAACATCCAGTCACTGAAAATGGATGAAAGTATCCCTCAACTTCCTATCATTTATTTTTCTTTTTCATGCAACACTTCAACTTCTGCTAACCGTTAACATTAATTGTCAACAAAGTTTTGTAATTTCGTCTTGTGGTTGATCATTAATGTGTTCACTATTGTTATGTGTTTTGAAGTGTCTAAGAATAATTCTGAAACAGCAGAACCAAACCAAACAACCAGCCAGCCACACCTAGCCTCCCATGAATACCAGACACACCTGTAACGAATCAAGCTAATCAATTATCACAAGTTAAAACCACCCTTTGTGAGGTACACAGTATCTTACAGTATGATACTGGGCATTTGTCTCATCATTGGATTTCTGTACTGTACATGATTCCAGTTTCCTTTCCTGATTTTCTTGCTTTTTCTCTAGCACATTTTATCTGATTGTTTGTCCTGTATTGCCTTATGTTGACTTTTTCCTGTGCTTGAATGATTATTTGTATTACGATTCAGATTGCAATTTGGATTTGTTTACTCCCTTCTACCTGGTTTTCGACCATCTGTCTGCCCTTAGGCAACAAGCCTGGAAATAAACCTGCAGTTCTGACACTTGGATCCTCTCCCTGTCTAATCAGTACAATTTTATTATGACTAAGCCCTGCAACCTCCCTAATTACTACAGCTTCTGATCCTAAATCAGATGTTGTTATTTAAGGCATTTCCCATGTTGTTGTGATTAATCCATTTAAAATAAAAGAAAGAACAGGTAATATTTAATTTCTCATTGTTAAATTTGTTTAGTTTTTGTCTTCCGTTAATTCAAATAGTCATCCCTACCTCAAGCCAGCGGTTCTATGCACATTAACATTTCTAACTAATAAGAATTTGATGATCAATGGTCATTGTAAACACACCACAACGAAATGAGTCCTCTGCATTTAACCCATATGTGACATCATGGGTGCAGTATATCAAGGAGCAGTACCTTGCTCAGGGTACCTCAGTGATGCCTTACTGGTTGGAAATACCAACCCTGCAATCTTTCAATTACAAGTGTGCTTCCCAAACCATTAAGCCACCACTACCCACAAGTGTGAGGGGTCTACATAGCTGTCTTCAAAAACTGCAAATATTCTTGTTTCAAATATATATAAATCACTTTTAAACCTTTTCTTCAATTAAAAATTATTCAACATTTTAATGACCTCTTTACCCCTCATTCAGCTTCCTTCACTGTCAAAGGTCCAAGGCAGCCAGCAGGGGGCAATATGCATGGGAAATCTAAACAGGTCTTTGCTTTTCGGGTCTTTACAAGCAACCACAAACACTCTTACACCTCTGTCAGAGGATTAATTTGTATTGGATTCATTTGTATCCCCTATTCCCTTTTTCAAATCACATTGCCCCCTCCCTGCCCCCAATATATTCTACAACTTGGAACTATATCTCCACCAACCATTTATGAAAAATTAATAACCTTCTGGCAAACACAAGATGAGATAGGCCATTATGCCTTATTCCTCATGATTCTGTACACCTTATATATTTTTGTCTTGCACGCAGTACAAAAATTTTATGTACAAGTGGTATACAGTATGTGGGTGTGAATAAATGCATACATACATTTAACTTTAGATTTGGTATTTGTTGCTTTGGAGTACAGAAATTAATCACAAGCCATGATTTAAAAGTAGTTTGCTATAAGCAAAAATAACAAAACCTTCAATGTAAAGAGTAACTGGCTCGAGATACACGCTCAACTGATTTGTTTTTCTTAAACCTTGAAGCTGGCTGCACCACTTGTTGGTTTTGTTTTGTTTTGCTTTCCAAATACCTGGGCACTTGTTGAAATTTACAACGTTTTTTGGGAGGTTGCCTGGTAGCTTTAGCAACACACCACAATGCTTTGCTGCTGCACTGACACTTTTATGGCACTCTGCAATGAACTGATAGCCCTGCTCTAATGTTTAACTTGTGCAACAGGTCCTTAACAAGCTGGGTTGTCTGCCAACAAAACACTTAGACTGGAGCCAGAGAATTATACAGATCCTAGGTCAGTGTTTCAGTAGAGCTGATAGTAATTAGATTAAATTGACATCCTCTTACTAGCAAACACTGGTCGACACGTCCAAATATTTCAAATGACAATGAATTGAGAATGATCTGTTACCATGGTTCTGCCTTTTGTAGCATATAGCAGCATTTACATTGATAGTGTGTGAGTATGTGCAGTATTGCATGTTATGAAATGCCTGCAAAACTGGAGCTGCATGTCTGACAAGGATACAAAATTCTATGGCTCATTTGGATCAAATAATTTTTCAGTATAACAATAACCAATGATGCCCAACACATAAAACATTTTTATATGTGGTGCAGCTTGGGGGTTCGGTAGGTAGCACTGATGTTTCATGCCTCAAGCGTTGGGAGTTAATATCTTGCCTCCACTCACTATATGTTGAGCTTGCATCTCTCCATGTCACGTGGGTGGCTATGAGTGTTTGCATAAATGCTTGGAAATATTGAATGCTTAGAAAATAGATGGATGGAAGTTTGTGTGACACCGGTAAGTGCCACATAATCAGTCCCTCTACATTACAAGTTGCCAGATGTGATACAACGTTTGTAATGGGAAAGTATATTAAGACTGATGACTGTGTAAAACTCTCTTTAAATATGGATAGCAGTTTTTCACTGCTGGGATTTGAGTTTCTTTATTCAAGCTTTAGTGACCTGTGTACCCAAAGGTTTTCATAAGCCTGCAGCATAAAGAGAAACGTAAAAACTGATTATCAGCAAGCTGTGTTTGTGTGCGGTCTTGTGTGCACAGCCTTATCTCTCTGGCAGAGGTAGGTGTGAGGGCAGGTGTGTGCATGAGTTGACCTGCAGGTCAGGTAAGCCCTTTTAGCAGGAATTAAGTGAACCAACAAGGCCAACTGTTGAACTGTGAGTATTACCTAATAATACTGTGCAGTCAAAGTGTCATTTAAGAACCAAAATGTAATTTAAAACTTGGGTGAGACAAAAACATGTCAATCATTTGCACGTTTCACTCTCGGATTAGTCCTTTGATTATTTGCAGATTACAAATTCTTGGTTAGACTGTCACAAACTGTTATCTGGACATGAAACAAAACATGGTACCCTGACTTCCTTCTCAATGCTCAGGGAGTCACATGTACCTCCCATGCAATGCAATGACATACCCGTGCAAACATGTTCAGGTATCCCCGGAATATTGTAGTGATTACTCCATGGCTCACCTAGCTAGAAAGAGGGTATCCTATTGGCTATTGAACTGCAGCAATTTGGAGTCTGCAGGTGAGTTCTTCCAAACAGAAAACCATTGTCTTGTATGCAAACATATATTTTAATTCATCACTGATGGCTATACTACTGGTATGGGCTATGTTTTACTTATCAGTTCATCAGATATGTTCATGGGACAGTGCCAACTGAGGTGAAAAAAATTATTACAAAATGCATTAACTGGAAAGGTTTCCAAAAGGTATCCAAAAGGTTTGTAACAAATTATGATTTCCTGCCATATTAATGGTTTATAGTTGGGCCAACTTTTCAGGAAACCATAACTAAATATTGGTGATGTCAACAATGCAAAAGCTTGAAAATGACATTCTCCACCATAACATAACATTACAGCCTATGGTCTGAAGGGGTTAAAGTTCTGACTTCAGTTGAACAGAAACCAATCCACCAGGGAGGGCCTTTCATTTTAACTTTCTTTACCAGACAAGTTGCATATTTGAGTTGGCAGTGAGGACTAATTACCATCTTACTATTTAGAGCCATGCGGGCTTGGCTGGAGATTTTAACTCTTCGATGGGAGGCAAGTAAAATGATTTAAAAGGCAATAAATCATTCAAACTTATCAACAACTTGAAAACACCCTATCAAGATGACTGAAGTGTACGCGAATAGATGCACTCAGTGCAAACTACGGTTGGACCAGTATATATGGTGGCCGATATAATTGAAAAGTAATAAGGTTCCACAAATTTTTGATGAGAAAAGCTGCTCTCTCACTGGAAGAAATTATGAGAAATTATACTACCTGCATCATAATTTACTGCTCTCAGAGAGTACTAGTACTGTAAGTGTTGTGATACAGTCTGTCTAGGTCTGAGCCATGAAAGAATGCTTGTGTAGTTATATATAGTAAAGGCCGAAGGGGAATTCTGTGCACCTTGAGTTTTATTTACATTAGTCAGACATGTGCAACACAAGAGACAGATAAATGGTGTTGGGCGTGGATTTCACAAATACAGTAAACAAATAAATCTAACTAATGTACAAACGGTCTAGTGTTATTACCAAGTAAGACAATACATTACAACTAACTCCCTAAGTCAAAAGCAGGTCCTACAAGAGTGAAAAACAAAAATTGAATGAGTAATTTAAAAGAGTGGAAATACTGTATTACGCCACACAAATTTAAGAATGCAAGTATTTTTTTTTTTATATGTAAACATACATCATTTGTAAGGCTCTTTTGTGAAGACAATGTACAGACAATGTGCTTTAAATCTGGTCATGTTTGACAGGTGTGAGAGATCATGTTATTTTCTTGTTTCTGCTGTTTGAGTTTGACAGATTGTCAGAGGCTGATGTGCCAATCAGTGCTGAGGTAACTAAATAGGGTAATATTGAAAGTCATTTTCCTTTTACCTGTTTTATAAAGAATATGTGTTAGCAAAAATCATGACCTTGACACAAACTGCACATTAGAGAATTGTTTTAGATTATATTCAGATTATGTACTGTTTATTTTACTGGTATATACTAACACTTTTTAAATTATTTTTCAGGCTGCACCACAAGATGCGGGCATTTATAATCTACCTTAAGCAGCCATGTACAGGTTATATTTTAGAACCATAGTGTCCATAGATAAAATGAGAAGATTCCACATCGGGAAGTTCTTTTTATGGTACCTTATTGACACCTCCACACACCACGACCAGAAACAGCGACCCCAAGACTATGGCAGTCTGATGCCTTGTGTCTGATCCCTAGCCCTTAAAACACTGCATGCCACGTGACTTTTCCACAATATTTTAATAGCTTGATTTAATAAGATGACATACTCCATATATAACACAACATATTCCAGCACTGCAGTCAATTAGAATAAGACTGTAATCTGCTTAAACTAACTACAGTAAATTGATTGAGTTGGAGCCCTTGGTTGTTTGCAAGACAAAAATTGATGTTAGTTGCAATCCATCCTGAAAGCACTGTCCTAAAAGCACAAATCCTCAACAGTGATTGTGCCTTGTCTCTGTGTGTGTTGGCACTTACACAGCAAAAACTTGAGCAGACAATGAACAAGTCATTTATACATTTTTTTTTGGGGGGGGGGGGGTAGGAGGTGTTTAGATTTAGCTATTTCTTCTCCATCTTTGACATAATTCCAACACTACTGTTTGTTGTGCAGAATGGCCATGTCCAAGATGGCTTTCAGTCCATCTGGATGTTCTGCACAGCACATTTAACAGAACAGTATATTTTTGCATCACAGCAGGAGCAAAGACGTACCAGCAGGTAGCAGCTTAGAAGCAAAAGTTATAGGCTCAAACACCCTGTGAATCTTGGAAATTACAGCCCAGGATGTGATGCTTTCCTTCAATTGCTGTTAACAAACACATTTTATGTGTACTGCAACACAACAGATGCAACAGGCATCTTGCAACAGGCACACACAGTGTGGGTAGAGTGGTTCTTGAAAAAATTTCTAATAATGAAATATTTTTAGAATATATCAAAAATGTTTACCCCATGCATCACATATTTTCTAATGTTTTCCTTGTTGTGAAATGTACTGTTTTGTTTTAAGATAATATGACTGATTTTAATGGTTGCCTGAACATCCAAGAGACAAAAATGAAAAGTCTGAACTGTCATGATCTGCGCGTCGAATCCTCCTGTGTGCCACACCCCCCCCCGTTACCTCGTGTTAATCCCAGATTGTGAACACCTGTGTCCTGTTATTTCGGCTAGTCTTGTACATATTAGTCCGTGTTTAAGTCCATTTCCCCAGGTCTGTCATTGCCGTGGGTTACTGTGTGCTCCCCTGCTGTCCTGTCTGCCCAAAATAAACCCAGTGTTGACCACTTTTACGGCTCCCTCGCCTGCTTCGCCGTTTGCCGCACGCCGGTCATCACATAAATATTTGTGCCTTGAGTGTTCATCATTAAAAGTCCTTCACAGCAAGCTTATTCCAGAATACTGTTAACAGGATACTGTTACCACTTAAGGAACGCTGTCAATGCCATTCTTGAAAAACTGATATAATTCACTTGACTCAGTGATTAACATTAAAAGTCTCTCCAGTTCACCCATTCGCCATGCTTATTGGTCAGGTTTGGATGCCCTTTCACTGTGGTGGAAGTAAAATTCGTTGAGGAAATCCAAAGGTTCACCAGTGACCCAGTGATGACAAAGTTAATTCTGTTACTGGAATTTATGGATGCGGCATGTGCCCTGAGGCAGTGTGTAGCACTATGGGTAAGGTCTCTGTGCCTGTGATCAGGTCACTGGTTCAAATCCGGCAGTCAGCTGAGTAGTTGCATCACTGTTGGGCCCTCAACCAAGCCCTTAACCCCAAGGAAATTCCCCAGTGATGCTGGATGAATGTCTGTTTCTGTGCTCTATCTGCAAACGTTTCACTCACTTGTATATCTCTCAAAGGGGAGCAAGAAGGGATATGCAAGAATGTAAGAATTCTTATGTACCCCTACAAATGAGAAATAATGTGTGATCTTATTTCAGAGTAAGTGGGGAGGAGGTTAAAGGAAGGCGAAGCTGCTATGTAAATGTTTAACAACACACTACTCAAAGGCAGGTTAGTCGTACCAAAACAGTGACAGCAGCTGTTCTGCTCCCTGACATATGCTTAACACAGCCAGCAACATATTACTGAGGATTCAGTTTGAATCATCTCACAAAAATAGAAGCATACAAGACTCATAACATGCATCTTTTATAATAGTCTCGAGGCACAGTGGTTATCAATCATAAATACAAGATGAGTACCAGTCTCCTGGAGCTTACGTGGAAGCTTATGTGATTCTCACCACACTTTATCTGGAGATCTGAATTGTTACTGAGCCATAACACTGGGGATGCTGCTGAAATTGCTAAATTCCTATTTGGATTTTGTTTGGAGGTGCTACAGCGTGGTGATGTGCCAGCTCAAATCACCAAAAACAGAAAAATGGAGGGTCCCATTCTCACACCAAAAATACTGCAGCTTTCTAAAAGTTTTCAGCCAATATAATAATTCATTTAAATACCTTAACAACTAAACTCTGTGAGCTGAAAGATATTGCCTAATAGGTGGGGTAGTCACGGTGTACTTTACTGGGCTTGTATGTCATGCCCTTTCTCTTTAACAGTTTTTGATGACCTGCCATAGAAGCAAAGGGGAAAAAAACAAACTAACTAGCTTTGTCTGCTAATTGAGTTGAAATTGTACCCGGGATGCTGTGCTTTCCCCACATCATCTTTGTGTGACTCAAAAAAATAAAAAAGGATAGACATGATCAAGACACCTGTTGGCCTTATTCTCCACCATAACATAACATCACATGAATGTAAACCAAAAAGACTATGAGGGTAACCCCCCACCACCCAATACAGTATATTTACAACAGCCAATAGTCATGCTGGATGTGTTAAATTATTTGTGCCCTTAATCAAAGCACAAGCAGTCTTGACACTGACATGTAACAGACTCACAACTGAAAATATTCTGTTTCGTTTGAGTTATTTGCGACAGACTCATAATTAAGCTTTAAAAAGTACATGTGTCAGCAACATGTAAATCTATGACCGATTTACATGAATACATTGACTAACATAATGGTTATATCTCTCAGTTGCTCTGGGTATTATTAGCAATGTCAGCTAGCGAGTGAGTTTAATACGATATCATTAGGAAAGTTTGTAGCAGGCGTAAGTGGCCCCGTCCTCTGACACCACTGAGCATGCTGTGATCCTGTAGTGAAAAGACACTCCATTTATGCTTTATGACGTACATTTTTGCGGTGTGTTGGCGCCTGTCCAGGGTTGGTTCCTGCCTCTGCCTGTTGTTCCCGGGATGGGTTCAGGTCCCTCCGCCTGACCCCAGTTGAGATTAAGCAGTTACGGTGATGGCTGGATGGATGGATGCTTGCTAATGATTCACTGTGCTTTACCAAGTAAACAGAGGAAACATAAAAACATGCGGCTGCAGGCACATCCTTTCCTGCTTTTTGACCTTGTTACTTTTGCCACTCACATTATTTAATAGCATCATATGCCATTATTAAGTTATTGTTATTTATGTTTCAGTCATCAGCATTAAAAGTGCATTGCAGAAAGTTAGACAGTAAAAGAAATATTTCCCTAACTGTATGGTCAAAGGCATCTGTACTCTTTGGTATCTTCATTGAGTTGGTAAATGTTCACTTAACAGCTGTTTTTACATTGTGTCTGGTGATGTGTATTAACTTAGTGGGAGGAATTTTGGGAGTTTCTGTTTCAAGAAGAGCAGATAGCAGTTGTGTTCAGATGTAATTTGTGAGAAGTTCCTGGTACTCTGAGGCCACGCCCTTTGCCTTTGTCTTGGTAGTTGAGCTGCTGCCCTCAGCGCTGAGCACTAAGCGAGGCACATTATCAGAAGGCCATGCTATAACCCTGCGTTCGATTCTCTCTTTCCAAGTCGGAACTCAGATGAAAATGTCATGAAAAACGTCACTTCCTGTCGGAAACACGCGTCTTATGTCATTGATGTCGGACAGAGTTTTGTTGTCCGAGTTTCCCCTGTGACGTCATTTCAACATGGCGGCTTACACAGTCTACAGTAAATCTATTGTATAAATATTTAAAAATGTTTATTTTGTTAAATGTATTAATAGTTATAAATGTAATTGCACATGTTTGATTTAGAGAACACCATATCATGACCGTAAACAGTATCCTAGCATGCAATATCAGAGCTTTTCCTGGCATTGTACATATAGGACATGCAACCCTCATAACCTACGCTGTGTCCCTACAAACCTCTGGCACCAACTCCCTCAACAATGGGTTATGAAACTGCCACTCCATTGTGAACAAAGCTGACTTCATCCATGCTCTTGTTATGCATTCAGGACTTCACATCTTGGCTCTAACTAAAACCTAGAGTTGCCCACAGTATACTGGCACTCATATCACATTGTTAACTCACAGTTCTGCATTCCTATTAACCATAGGGCTGGACACAAACTGGATCTCATTTGTATACTGAACTGTATTCTTGACAACCTGTTTGTCACCCCTTCAGACGTTTCTGGTTGCTTCTTTGTTTAGTTCTCCATTTCCACCGCCACTGACACTCCCAAATTATTCTTCACTTTCAGTACCCTCCTTAAATGTCTTCCTCCCCTTTGCACCCACCACCTTGTCTGCTGCTGACTTTGCCACTATCTTCCACAAGAAGGTGGCAGCCATTGACACCCAGTTCTCCATACCCACCACTCACTCAAATCCCTCAGTCATAGGTCTTCTTCTTCCTTATCCTCCATCATCTATAGTCAGGATGGTCTCAGACCCTATTGAGTCTGATTTCAAACTTGGACACCCGAATGAGACTACCCTACTTGCTGTTGTGGACACTCCGAGAGCTACAAGAGCGCCATCCCAGTCCTGATCTTGCCAGACCTTGCTGTAGCTTTTGAAACCGTGAATAACCCAATCCTCTTAGCCACCATTTTTCAACTTGGCATCACAAGGACTCCTCTGCACTGGTTTAGCTCATACCTGCCAGACAGATCATTCCAATTGGCCTGGGGTACAGAGCTGTTAAATCACATCAGTTAACAACCGGTGTTCCTGAAGGCTGTATCCTTGGTTCACTCCTCTTCTCTCTTTACATCTGCCTCTCTAAGTCAGATCATCCAGACTCATGGCTTCTCCTACCACTATCCAGATCTATTTGAACTTCTCTCCTGATGACGCTAAGATCTCTGCATACCTGGCTGACATAGCCTGGATGAGGAACCATCACCTCCAGTTTAACCTCTCCAAGACTGAGCTTCTGGTCTTCCCTACCACATCTACCGCCCTGATATCACTGTTCAGCCTGGATCATACACACTGTCTCCATCCAGGGCTGCTAGGAACCTTGGGGTAATGATAGACAACCAGCTGTCCTTTGCTGGACACATAACAGCGGTCTCCCAATGTCGCAGATTACACTGTATAACATCCGGGCAATCAGGCTGTCTCAGTTTGGAGCTCAGCTTCTAGTCCACACACTTGGTACCCCAAAAATTAACTACTGTAATGTTCTCTCTACAGAATACGCTGCCAGCTTGTTCTGCCAGACCACTGCAGACTCAAAATTCAACAACACATCTGATATTCAGTCAGCCCAAACCTTCTCACATCACTCCCCTGCTATCTTCACTGGCTCCCTGGTGCTCACATCAAGTTCAAGTCCTTGGTGCTGCCTGACAGGTCCATCATTGGACAGACACCCATCTCCATCACATGGCTCCCCAAGACCTATGTCCCATCCCACCCCCTTCAGTCAGCAAACCAACACCATTTGGAGCTCCCTTCACCACATGAGAAATGTTACTCCAGATAGTTCTCTTTGTTCCCTGGTGGTGGAATAAGCTGCCAAACCATGCCCAGTCATCAGACACTCTACCTTTAAATTATGCCTTAACACCCACCTGCTCCGTGAATTCCCCAACTAACCTGATTATTCTCTTGAATGCTCTTGAATGCTGGCTCTTGAGTAGTCTTATTAGGCTCTTACTTCATTAATAGTTATGTGTAGTGGTCTAGCTGTTGGGTAGTTCCTACTTCAATACTGCATGCACTTGACCTAGGCATTCATTGTTATCTCAGCATAGCTGCACTTATCCCTATTTGACTCCTTGACAACATGAATCTTTGTACTATTTTCCTCATTTTTATGTCACTTTGAAGAAAAGCATATACTAAATATTTAAACGTAATACAAAGGTTTGCCTGAAACAAATACAAGCTATTCAAATTTGATACTGTAGTATTATTATTATTATTAAAGCACTATGGGTGATCAGGCTTTCTGTTCTGCTCCCCCTCGACTATGGAACACCCTCCTTGATCATCTGTGTGCTTCGCAGACTATTGAGAGTTTTAAAAAGGGATTTAAAATATTTCTTTTTTGCAGAACTTGGTAAAAGTTGGCTTTGAGTTAATTCTGTGTGCTGTGGCATTTTTATAGGGGTATTTATGTCCTTTTATTATGATGTTTTTATTTTATGGCACTTTGAGATTAGCTACAAATATAACGTGAATTACAAATAAAATGTACTATAATTATAGCACCCTCATATCCGGTTATCCAGTGCTGGGTCACAGGGAGCTGAAAGGGAAGTAGAAGAAACTTGCGACATGAAGAGAGCATCCAAACTACACACACAAAAGACAGATGGGATTTGATCCAACAAACTCTTGTAGTCCAAAGACATGGGGTTCAATGCATTGGCGTCTCTAAATTTCTTATATACTTCATTCATGTTTGTGGGAGTCCTGCAGTGAACTGGAATCCCGTTTATATGACTCAGGGAATGGCCTTTAGATCCTATACAATCCATTGACTAAGGAATTGGATGGATGGATGGATGGATGGATGG
>JAABNX020000001.1:32331701-32348333 GCA_015163995.2 Mormyrus lacerda
TGGATGGATGGATGGATGGATGGATGGGATGCTAAAATGTTATATGTAACTACTTGATAAATGGAAATGCTAGTATGAGTGTATCATATCAAATCTGATACAATATTCAAAGACACAGGAAAAAAATATTTTTGACCAATTTGCCAATATAGCAATAAACCTGTAACTACTTTGTCAAAATCAATTTAATCAATAGTAGATGCCATTGTTGGGAACATGAAAAAACATAGGTACCAATATTTAACATTTAAGACTGAACATACACGCTTATTGAAGATGATTAGCATGTAACACTTTCCATAGGTCGTAACCAATATTTATCATTCGTTTAAATGTACTTGAAAATCTGCACTCCCACAACTTCCCCCAAATGCAGTATTTCAGTTTCCTGCAATTATTTAATGAATACTTTAGATCACTCAGTACACATTTAACCAAGTAATTACTTAGGGAGATGCTTGGCTTCCTTCCTGCTGGATGGCACTAGGAAGGTTAAAGTCTAAATGAGACAAAGGTGCTGCAGCATTCACAAACTGAACAGCACACCACTGAGGTGCCAAACTACCCCGAACCGAACGCCTCTCAGATACTTCAGCCATCAGTCATACAGGGGCAGCCTTACATTCCCCAGGTTGCAGGGCCTGTGCCATGGCAAGAACAATGGGAGTGGTGAGAGAATGAAGCAGCTATGCACGTCACTGTTGTCTCACAGAAATTTTCCTTTAAGTTACACACCTATTGTTTACTCTGATTGCTACTGTACTGAAGGTGACAAATCACATAATGAAAACAAAATACTTAAAATACTTTGATATATAATATGCTTTGTACGGTAAGTTGTAAAATTAAAACACATGAAGGCATTTATTTGTCTTCGCAGATGCCTTTGGCCAAAACAACAAATATTTTTGTGAGACCATAGTTCGACAATCTCTGGAGCAGCTGGGATTTAGGGCCTTGCTCAGGGGCCGAACAATGGCCATAGGATTTGAACCAGCAGCCTTCCAATCATAAGCACAGCAGCTTAATCCACTGAACCACACAACACCCTCCAATGAAAGTCTACATTCTTTTAATCATAAATCAAATCAATTATCAACTGGACAGCTCACAGCAACAAGAACATTAAACTCAGCTGTAGAATATCATCATACTTAAAGATTTGTTCAAAATGAACGACATGAAGTAAGGAAACGACTGGGTTGATGTGAAGGTGAGGTAAACAGTCTCCTTAGTTTTACTTTGGTGAAGTTTCTACTTGTGTGATAATGAGCCATATTAAGAAACCCCAGACTGAAGTTGAAAAACAAGTTCTGTCTTCTTGCCGTGTGTTTTATCTTTCAGCAAGACTGCATTCACCCGCCCAAAGCCCTCGCTCACCGTGGCCCCACACACCCACTGCCTGTTCAGGACAGACCTGTTTGGGAACACCAACGGTTATGCAACCTGCGCATGTTGGGGAGGTGGCACGTTCATCTTCTGCATCAGCAACTTTCAACAGGATTGGAATTAAGTGCAGTAGCCAGGATCCTTGGGGTGCCAAGGGTCAGGGGGTAAAGCCTTTGTAGAACATGTTCCTAAATGCCTCTGAATCCCTGCCTGTGAATACCGCATCCTTCTGTATTGTGGCCTAGGAGTACTTGAAGCAAGAAGTTAGTATGTTATATATGCATGGTAGAAGTTATTCATATAGGACAATATCAATATTTAAATAGTTATTTAGTGATGGAAAAGGGGGGAATGCTCAGTCTGATGCAAATTAAAATGGCATGTTTCTCTCACAAGAGGTGAGATTACTATGTAGGTATATTAAAAAATAGCAGTGCAGTATGATCTGTCAGAATTCATGCTAGTAATTTACATGCAACTGCTTGTTAGATTAATACCATCATATCCATATTTCATATCAAATGTGATATTATATCACAGAATTCATGGAGACTTTTTATTGAATTGAAAGCAAAAGTAAGCATGCAAGAACCGTAAAGGATCCAGTGATACCATGCAATGCTTTATGACACAGAGCCATGTCACTTGGTTATTGATGTGCCCCCAAGACTGTAGCTATGTAATCAGTTTGCAGGGTATTTCCACTCAGTATACATTGATGACTCATTTATAGCTCTTAAACGTATTATCAGAATGCAGAATGAGGAAAATAATTATCAATTCTAATTCAATTCAGTTATACAAAATGGTGCATGAAACAATGGAGGAGAGGAAACAAAAGCACTCGAGTACGGTGAAAAAAAAGGTCAACTGACAGTCCAAGCCCCCCTGGGCATGCGAACACTGTAGAATACTAGGAAGAAGAGGCTGCTTTAATAAAAATAAGGGTTACCTGTGATCATAATCAGAGTCCATCAGGAAGCTAGTTCTGCATGTACCTGTAGGTCTGTGTAAGGGCAGCAGATCATAGACCACACCCATGATCAGCTCTAAACACAACAAACTTATTTAGCATTTCAATCAATCAATCTCCATTTGTACAGCACTGTTTTAACCACAGGGATTCCAAAGTGCTTTACAACCATTTAAAAGTATGGAATTGTCCAAAATAAGCATATACAGATCTGTTAAAAAAACAACAAACTACAACAACAATAATTATTATTATTATCTGGTCTCTGTTGGGGACCACCCTCTCTGGTCCTTGTGCAAGAGAACACAAACCCATGCCATACTGGGACCCAAATGCAGTGTCCTCTGGGGGCCTGAAGCCCCAGAGTATTCAGGAGAACCACCCCCATTCGACGCAGGAGAACCACCCCCATTCGACGCAGGAGAACCACCCCCATTCGACGCAGGAGAACCACCCCCATTCGACACCAACAAATGGTAAACGCTAACCCCTACCACGCTGGTGACCTTCTCCAAAATAAAATAATTGAACAACAGATAATAATACATACATAAAGTAAAATAAATGATTATGTTATTATAGCGATGTGGACAAGATGCATTTTCAGCATAGATTTGAAAGTACCAAGACATTCAGTAGCTCTTAAGTAACTATTCCATATTTTGTACACATTTTTAAACATTATGTGTTTTTTCCTACAGTATCTTGTGTTTTGATTGCACAACTTGTGTTGTTGGAATAGAACACAGGGAATTGCTATCCCAGTCTTGTACTGTCATGTACAATGACAATGAAGAATTTATTCTTGAATCTTGAATAACTGACTGCAATAAATACAAATATTATTAGCAACAATGAACATTTTTACTACATTTTTTAAATTTTCTTCTTCATTTCTGTCCCCAGGAAGCATGGTTTTCTGTGTGCCTTTTCCTAAGCCTGTCTACGTGCTGTCATGTACCATTTGGACATAAGGCACTTCACGGCTAAGAATATCTAGAAGCTACAACGGATTTTTTTTAACTAACATGACAGACAGCCTTATGAGCAAAATTTCTTCCTCAGACGCCCCATTCAAAAGTGGTATGCAGGATTCAGAGCATTTACATGACAATAGCACCCACGACATACATCTGACTCAACGGTCTTTATGAACCTGATGCAGAAAAAAATGAGGGGAGGAGAATTAAGCCCAGATACCTCATTCTACCCCCCTCCCCCTTCCGCATTTTGACTTTCCCTAAAATGAGGCTTCATTTGCCAATTGCACAAGTATGAAAACCGGATGCATTTTTTTTCTTCATCTATTGCACCTTGCACTCCTTTTTTAAGACATGCAGTACACATGTATAGAGGTGAGAGCAACGGTTGGGGTGTGAGCTCAGAGTCAGACATTCATCCAGTGCCCCAGAAGAATTTTTCAGGTGATTGAGATACTCACTGAAAGGTCCAACAGAGATGTGGGTACTCTGCTGAGCACATTATTTGAACCGACAACCTTCCAATCACAGGCTCTAAGCCACATACGCACCCCCCCCACCCCAATCAATACAGTTACAGAAGAATTAACCCAAGAAGAATATCTTGCTCAAGGTTACAAAAGTAGTTCTCTACCTGCGATTTAAGATCCAGATTATAGACCCATTTTCACAACCTCACAAGCTAGTGCCTTATGCAATACACAACTGTCTTAAGTGAAGCTGTTGCCTCTCAAATTCAGATGAAAATCGTTATACAAAAAATAATACAAGCAAGGTGGCACACACAATGTCACGGTCCAATATGCAATTTAATATATTTCTCAAAACTGTGAAGTGCTACATTTTAAAGTCTCTCCTCTTTCAAAAGTCAAAGATTTTGTCCATAGTGTATCTGTTGTGTAACTGTCACTAAACTGAACGTAGTACATCCAGGCATTGTCACCAATATAGATTTTTTTCCCACCCCCTCTGTTCCCTCTGTCACCCTGTCAAGACTGCATGTAATCATACTTTTGTATCTTGCTCCCATTCCATCCAGTGCTGATTCATAACTCTGGCAGAATCAGCACTAGTTCATTGCTAGGACTTTCCCTCACTTCCTTCACACCTACAAAGTGGAATATATACAAGACACATCTACAACACACAAATATAGACAAATCCAACAGTCATGTAAAGTCTAGACACACAGACACATGTATATGCAGCAGTTTTATAAGTGTAGCCTCCAGCATGTACATGAGAGAATCCAGGAGTTTGCATTAAAATGTGCCTGATTAATATTGTATATGGATGATACTCAATAAATACTCACGCACAATCAAATCCAGCCTCAAACTATGTGTGATAAGTCACAGGGGCATTTTATTAAAAAGATGGCATTGTGTGTTATGATCTTGCTGTCCCAGGTTTTAATTGCTTGTCCACCATTTTTTTCTTAACTTAACAGGAACGGTGAAAAAGTATGGAAGCTGAGAAAGGCCATGAAATATCTTTTTTTTTTAACCATTCTCTCATGATAAAATTATTCTCATGATCTCTGTAAAACGAATGTAGTTTTTCTGTGATAATGGACTCATTTATTGGGGTGGCACAGTGGTAATCACTACTGCCTCACACCTCAGGAACCAGGGTTGAAGTCTCTGCCCCAGCTCTATGTGTCTGGAATTTACATGTTTTTCCTATGAGTTGCCAAATTGTCCATATATACAAACAGTGTATGGGTTGTGCAATGGGTTGGCACCCCATTCTGGGTTATACCCTTCCTTGCACCCATACCTTCCGGGATAGACTCCCCAACCCTGCTTAGGACAGAAAATAATTGGATGGAATCACGGGGAAGCGAAGACTACATGTTTCATTCAGTCACACCATGGATCCCTTCATTACGGCTTTGAAAGATGGAGGGATACCAGAGGAAACCCTAACTAAAATGTTATAAGACAAGTAATGCACAATTAAATCAAGCTCACTGAGACTACAGCACCCATAAAGTTGAAGCGTTGCTAACTATCTTAATGTTAACGTTTTCTAAAGCAAGGCATTAGTTATTTCAGCCTGCATCAAGCCTTAATTAAACAAAAATGTAATTCTCTGATTAGTATATTGTCATTTTAAAAACAGGATAACTCCAACAACAATTAAACATTTATCCTATGACACACATTATGTTTATCATTATAATTATTCCGGACGATCCTCACTTTGGGAAGCCGTGCTCTGAATCAGTCTATCATCAAAGAGGGTGCAGTTGGGGCACTAAGGCCCTTATCAGGAAGGATTCTAGGAAAATAAATCAAATCGCTAGATGAGGCTTCAGCTGGAATGTCAAAAATCTACAATTTTGCTGTTTGAAGTAATACAGCCCGTATTACTGTATTTGAAGTAATACCGCCAGTAATATACTGCATATAACTATACTGCATAAAACTAAATTTTCTGAAAGTTTTGGAAAGCAGCTGAACAAGTTCCGTGTTTGCCGCCTTTGTTACATACCCCACATCTTTCAACTTACAGGAGCAGTTGAGAGAAAAATTAATACACATTTTGTTAGGTAGACTGTAGACCATGACATAGCTATTCAGACTTACCGTTATGGTTAAGTCAGCTTTGTGAGAAGCACTTTTAATGAAAACCCTGCAGGAGAACTTTCTAAACCCTCATTAGACGCACTATTTATAAAAGGTTACGGAATGCCTATGAAGTAAGACTTCAAAGTATTGTTGGACTTTATGATAGGGCTTTTATAAAAAGTGAGACCTTATATATGAATATGGATTTACGAATGCTTATGTATATGGTATTTAAATGTGATCCTTTATCCGTTATGAATGTGATTTTCCTGATTACATTATGAAATCTTAGACTAGATCGTGGGAGTAATCCAGTAGTGGTAACCAGTGCATGTATCTGCTTCTGTCATTCACTGCAGTGTAGGTAACTAAAAAAATTAATTCTCTGATTAATTTCCAGGTCACATATGGTACTTGAAGATAATTGGTCTGGGTTTAGAATGAGACTCACTTTCTACTTAGGGGGTGCTTGGATTTAGGCTTACTGTTCTAGATAACCACGTATGGCAAGTGGGACCAGCTTATGATTATTTTCAAAACTCATTATTATTACATGTTCAGCAGAATTATTCAGAAAATAATCATATTATAAATGTAGTGGTGATTTGATTATGAAACCAGATAAAGAGAATTAAGCAAGTTCAAAGCAAAGGTAAAACACACTTGTATACAAAAAAAGGATCTCTCACATGTTGACATCATATTGCAGATAATAAAACACTATTTGATGTGCCTCTGGCAGAAGTGGTTTAAATTTTATCAGCTGATTGAAAAGAAGTACAAATGTGTCTGTCAGAGAGAAGAAATGTAGGACACAAGATGCTACTTTTTGCAACATGAGATGTCATAGCTGCTCTTTTGTGTGACTTTCTTACCTGGCATCAACTGGGAAGTCTAGAGTAAATCAAGCAAATCAATGGACTATCAAATGGTAGAGCTTCTTTTTGTATATTAGGAGAACACATGCATTTCTGTATGTGCTGACAATATATCTACAGCAATAAATCTCAGGTGTTTATTTCAAAAAGTAAAAGGAATTGTTTTTCATGGTTATATATTTTCCTTTAATTATTTACTTTGGGTGGTTCATTCCATTAGTGTGTAAGAGCTGCCCTACCAAGAAAATTGATGATCATTTCAGTTCCTCCACAATGCAGGTAATTCAAGGGCTATAGGCAACTGCGCATTCTGCCTATAGTTAGAGCCAGCCATATTACCTCCACAGAAAGTGAGGGGTCTGGGGGCAAACCTCTCTCCAATGTTAGAGTTCCGTGTGGTGAAAGCAGTCAGGTATATATGCATGTATGTGTGTGTGTGTGTGTGTGTGTGTGTGTGTGTGTGTGTGTGTGTGTGGAGGGGGGGATCCTTATAATGGTACCACAGCAACCTAGGTAATGTAAATGATCAACTTATATATAATAGTTGTCTCACCCGTTACCAAACAATGATATTCAGCGGTGAGTTGGATTCAGTGAATGGTGAGGAGGCTAGACAACCCAGAACAGCAGTCAGGCTTTGCTTGGAACTGAAAATTCAACTCACAGCTCCAGAAATACTTTTCCTATTTGTGTGAGGCCTGGGACATTGAGTCTGAATAAACCATGTTCAAGACGTCAGTGATTGGTGCAGCAGCAAAGAGCTGTGGGCAGGAGACAGCTGATGTCGATCTTAGCAGTAGCCTCAGACCTGCTGATGGACACCAGAGGTCAGAGAAACTGTCAAGCTAAAGGAGGAGGCCTTCAGGGGTCTAAGACAGCTTAACAGTATAGATGGACCAGGCACAGTGAACTACAGTGAAGGCAATCATGAAGGTGAAAGCTCATGCCTAGCAGACTCTAGAAAGGCCCCAGGAGGGGGCGATAGGACTTTGCCCATGCTAGGTTCAGCTGTAGTGTAGATGGTCTGATAAACTCCATGCACACTGTCGAGGAGCGAAAAGATAACTTTGAGGAACTCATCGAATCAGTAAATACGCCCTCTCATCTGGAAGCATTGTTAGAAACTTCTGCCATAGCATATTACTGCAGCTGGATCTGCTATGATCGTCAAATGCTTCAATGGTAGAAAGGTCAGCAGGGGTACTTGAATTCTGTTCAGAGATATTGAAAGCAGTGGATTTTGGTTGATGCACCTCTTTAGTGCTACATGGAAGGCAGAAACCTCTGAACTGTTAAATGGGGGTGATACCCTTTATTTTTTACAGAGAGATAAGGAAAGTCTGGCTTTACTTACTTAGCCTTCAACGCTTTTCCTAGTAAAGTTGAAACATTCCATTAATGTTTACTTTTTCATTTGGGTTCAAAAGCAAGAAAGGAACATATAGATCTGTTAGCAGTAAAAGTAAAGAATTTTCCATTACATGAAGCTGCTTCCACATTCTAATGCCACCACTAAATTCATTCCTTCAAATCATTTTACTAAATTAAAGAGTATGATTTGGAAAAGTTGGTGGATGCGATGGCCATTATTTGTGGACGATTTACACCTGCAATGCATTTTTTGTGTCATCAAAACGCACTGAAAAAATATTTTTGAAAATCAATTTTCAGCAGTATTTCACTCAGTATTTCAATCAGACATTTACATGTCTGATTGTAGATGACAATATTTTATAGTATATATTAGTATACAGTAAGCACTTTTTTCTACACTTCTTTGACATAATTTGTACATCCACAAGAGGCATTAGGTGCAGACAGACACGGAATTAAATCTTGGTAACACTTTACTTAAGGCCATGTTTTTAATTACTTTTTAATTTATAAATACATTCATAACGAATAATAATGCACTCAAAGCATTTTAAACAAATATGGTGGTTATAGATATTTATCAAAAGGCATAACACTTTATTGACATGCTTATGAAATATGAATGCTTAATGAAGCTCTCTTCTATTGATGCCTTGATAATGCATTTTAATGGTTGGTATAAGCATTAAAGGTGGTTTGTACTCAATTCTATAATGCATTATAGATGAGAGCTTCATAAGGCAGTCTTAATTCATAATGAACAAAGCTATAATCTGTTATGTCTTTTTATAAATATTTATAGCCATGATTATAATGCTCTATGAATGCATTATGAATGTTTATAAATTACTAAAAACATGACCTGGAGGCAAACCTCTCTCCAATGTTGGAGTTCCGTGTGGTGAAAGCAGTCAGGTATACTGTATGTGTGTGTAAGTAAAAGTGTTACCCTAATGGGTAAACAATTTGAAGAATTTGAAGAACAGTTTAGTAAAACAACACCTGAAAAACTCAAGTAGGCTGAGGGAGATTGAGGAACAAGACTATGAAACACCCAGGAGGGAACACCGGTGAATGGAGGCACACATGCATGCAATTATAAGACACCTATTTGCCTAACTACACATCTCTGGACTACAAACTTTCAAGGATAATTCAGTGGCAAAATGAAAAATAAAATATTATCCATCATGTAGCAGTTACACTGGATGGAGAAGCTGGGCACTGTGCTCTGGCACCCTCTTGGATCTTGGTCATCCTCCCCCAACTGTGACAGGTGGTACAAGGAGGGGGAGCAGAAATGCAGCAAACAGGAAGAGCAGACACTGCCAGTTTAATACAGTATGTAGCCTTGTGTAGTCTATGGTGCTCCGAAGACAAATCATCAAGTATGTTAAGATTCCAAATTATTTGTTGGAGGATAAACACCAGTATGAAATGATATCATTGTAACTCACTATAGCTCATGCAATAGTAGCCCATCATATTTCTACAATAACCAAACAGCTTTATTAGAATGCAGTTTCAAGGCTCTGTTTTCCAATCAATCTATCTTCCGGCCCCCAAAAAATGAATTGAGTGGTTATATGCATAAATTATTGCTTTCTACTTTTTGTCTTACAAATTTTAAACCTCTGTGACTTAAATGATTAAAGCACTACAGAAAAAGAAAACTCTGATTAAGTACCAAACTCATCCTTATCTTTCATTTAAGAAGATTGGTCAAAAGTAACTCACAACCTGACTTCACATCATAAAAACCACCTGAGTGATCATTGTGAATCAGATATTTAAAGCTTCTGTGGACATCTGCCATTCCATGTCATTATCAGTAAGAGGCCTTCTTGATTGGCACAGCATGATCTAAGGTAATCTTTCCTCAATATGGCAAAGGCATAATATCTTGACAACACATGTAGCATGAAAGCCAGACATATTCGTGGGAGACAGAATATACCATGTTTCTGGGCATGAGGTGCACCAACCCAATCATGGAGGGGATGGGGACATGCTATCTGTGAAACAGATTGCAGAGCTGCTTGAAGCCACAGGGGCATCCTCCTCCCTTCTCTGTCTACCTGACTATGGGCTCATTCACCAGCATTCCTCTCCTATATTCAAAGGGAACACCCTCTTGGCTGGGGGAAGGCACATTAACTGGTATCTCTGCTATAATCTTTGTAAATGAACAGATTACATAATGGCCAATAATTTGTTATGGGCACAACATAAATATTCACCCATAAACATAGTCAATCAATTATCACACTCAGCCTAGATGTACACACTAGAGATATTCACTTTGCCTAATGGGCAAGATAGGTTCCTTCAATGCCACTTCCTTCAGTGATCTAAACCCAGTCTCCAAGATATCCCTCTGAAAAATGAGGGGAAAAGAAACCTTTGGCCGCATTGATGGAATCCCCGTCTTCCTTCATATGTGTTCAACTTTTTGTACATTAGAACAAGTGGAACCTGCTGGCCAACTCATCTCTCCAAGACATTTCTCAACTACTAGGATCAACTAGTACCTGGGTTATATTCTTGCATGTGTTCTTAATAGTCCGAAAAGCTTACTAAACATTTTATAAGCAAAGAAAGTGTGTTTTCATAAAAACTGCAGGTCAGTTGTAAGGGCACAGGCAAAAAGGCGTGGTGACGTAAAGAACAAAAACAAATGTCCGATTTGTCTTCTTCAGCTTCTTTCGGTTTTTATAAATTAATCATACAGTAAAATCAGCAGTTAAGGGGAATGGATAGGAATGATTTTTATGGAAACAGGGAATGATTGCTTTGGACCGCACAGACTCACGCTCTTCAAATTTTGAAAATCTAAAAGTTGATTCCACAAGAGCTACAGCCATTGACATGTTCAGTGAAGGCATTGAAACCATTTATTGATAAATTATAATAATGTAGATTAATTCTATCCAGTCAAATTTCTTCCTGTGGTAATCATTGCAGTTTTTCTCAATTGCTTATGCACAATCCTCGTATGACATTGTTCTTTGAACACGATGTGTAATTCACCACATACTCATTGCATTTATTCACAGCAGGTAAGGATTTTCCATTTAGTTCACACAATACTAAACTGTAGAACATTATTTATGCAGCTGTAGGAGTATCATGTCTTTGCCTTGCAGTAATCTGGCATTGATACAGAACTTACAAACAAATGTATCTTTTGATAACTAATAAGTTACTCTTCTCACGTTATACAGCAACCAATGATAAATGAAACTGTGTTTTGGGAAAAGATGCTTAAATAGTTAAGACAAACTAAGTGAAGCAAGCCTTTTAAAAATCTCTCTTTTGTATTGGGAGAATCAAGTGCAAATATTTTATGAAAAGTAGACTCTCTAATAAAATGACAAAATGGTTCTAAAGACCTAGCAGCCAAGAGTGCGTCATGAGTCTCATGCTGTGTCAGAATTGCTATTTTAGGTCCTCTTCATGCTATGTTCAACAGGAGGCTGCTGCTATTTTGAACAGCTTGGCTTCCACAGCTCATTTAACTGGGAAGCCATGTTGTTGTTTTTGTTGTGTGTGTGTTAGTATGTCACTCAAATAACATGAACAATTGAGAAAGAGGGACAGAACGTTTCTCACATTTTTCAGTGCTTGTCTGGTCATGACACACACAAAGCTCCATGTGTTTTTGGTGTGTTTGAGAGCTACAATTTATCATAACTGCTCAGAGCAAAATCCTTGAATGACAGTTATTGTTCTTTGAATACGACGCTTTAAACTCAATACTGAATACTACGCACTAAAAATTGCGTCTATTCACAATATTACAAGCATTTCTCATTGTGTTCACAAGCAAACTATTGACACGATTTATGCAGCACAGTAATAAACTGATTTGGTGAATGCACTAATGGTTTTGGAAATGTTAACAGTGTTTCAGAAAATGTGTTTAAACAATTAAGAAAAACACCAACATCTTGTTATTGCTACAGGCATTTATATGGGTATAAAAGCATGCTTTTTTCCTGGACAAAATATAATTAATATAAAAATATTGCTGTAAAAAATATTTTGGCCGTAAAAATACTGGATTTATATTAAAAACTGATAAAATACATTTTAACAAATGTGACACACTTTCTTTACAAAATGCTCTAAACCTTACAAAACATTACATGCCACAAAAGCTAATTTTGCCAAACAATAGACCTAATACAATTTGTGATAAAGTAATTTTCACTCCATCACCAAACAATGGCCAAGAAAATGCAATTGCTGCATTTCAGTTTGAACTTGTTCAGCCATTATTGGTGTTATGTGCTTTCTCTGTGCACTGAAACGTACAGCTTGGATTGTAAACTCCTTCGGTGGGTTTACTAGAGATAACCAACCCCACTGCACTAGAGATAACCAACCCCACTGCACATTGCATTTTGCAACTCTGCAATTCTTTTCGGGAATATGAATCTGTAGTTTTTGCAATGCAGTAAGGGAGTCTCCAAACATTTGCGCTTGTCTGCAAGTCACTCTGTTCCCATTAAGCAACAGCTCTAAACTCCCCTCTTAAAAAAATCTTTTCACACCTAAAACTAATATAAATAATTTCCCATTGTCTTATGCAAATTCTGGCTGAACTTGTATAAGATCCTTACAACGAGGTATCTTATTCTCAACAATATCACACTGGATGTCTTTCCTTACAATCCCTCTAGGGAAATATCATCTTGCATGGCATATTCATTCTTGGCAGTCTTTTGCGCAGAGACATTTGGTCATAGGGCTGGTGGTAATACCCTTTCCCAGCAGATAAGAATTCCTCAACTGGATTCAAAAGAGAATAGACGGGGAGATATTGCACCAAAATATGCAAATGTACTGAAAACCACTCATTGACAAAGTTGAGCCTAATGGAGAGCAACACTGTCCACAGTTATGACCAACTGAGACATGCCAGGCCTGAACAGCCCACTCTCTTCTGCTTAGTACTGATGTCTTATACAGTTCACCATTGGCCTGTGTCACAAGGGCCAGTGGTTTGTGTATGACAATGGATACCAGCCACATCTTAGTACAGTTGGCATTATAACAACAGCCATCTGACCACTTTAGATAGCAACCAATGCTGTTTTATATCTGTTATGGATGGATAAGAATGGTGAACATGCCGTTTCTCCCATGACCCTTTTGGTATTTATGAGAAAACAACTATAGCTTCCAACAAATAGAGCACTGTGCTGCAGTTAAAAATCCCTGAGAGCACATATAAAATTTAACTCTTCCCTGTACTGTAAGTTGGATAAGAGCATTGGTTAAATGTACTGTAATTGACTTTCCCAGAGTGATTGCATTATACTTGGTTCAGTTTTCCAGTGAAGTTTTTGTATTTTTCGGTGACACCTTTGTTAATTGTTTTTAAACTGCGTGCAAAAATGAGTGAAAGCAATAAGTTCACACATCTGCAAGAAAACATTTCTGCTGTGCTAAGATTAAGTGCATTCCACAATTAATTAATTGTTTACCAGTTGAGAAAAATTGTAAATGTTATTATGTGAGACAGTAACTGAATTTTAAGAACCAATCCCATTGCCTTTTAAAAATTACATAGCACTGAAATGCATTTCAGTGTGACCAAAGTGAATATTGACTTAATATCAAAAAGGTTACAGTATCCATAAAGCATGCACTATTTATCTAGTAATTGAACTAATAATCTATCTACCTATCTGTAAAAGCAAAAAGTTATACAAAGTGTTTTATAAATTTGCAAACCGAGAAGATACAAGACGAGATAAGATGACATAAGATGGAGGTAGGATATAAGACGAGATAAGATGACATAAGATGAGGAAGGATATAAGACGAGATAATATGACATAAGATGAGGAAGGATAAGACGAGATAAGATGACATAAGATGAGGAAAGATAAGAGGAGATAAGATGACATAAGATGAGGAAAGATAAGAGGAGATAAGATGACATAAGATGGAGGTAGGATATAAGACGAGATAATATGACATAAGATGAGGAAGGATAAGACGAGATAAGATGACATAAGATGAGGAAAGATAAGAGGAGATAAGATGAATGAAGGTGCTCCTCATCTTGAATCAGCTCTCTTTTGACAGGATGGGATTTTTTCAGATATAGGGTACAGTTTAAACACCTTCTCCCCTCCACCATCACTGCTAAGGAGTCTAGACTTTGTCCTAAAACACATCTAGCCTTCCTCTAAAGCTTCTTCAGTCTATCAGCCATCTTTGCCTAGACATTATCCCCCTTCCTCCAGTATACAGCAGCGAAGAACTTCCCAAACTTATCAAACTAAGCTACAGTACAAGCTCTACATGGAGTTTTCTTTTTCTATGAGTCCAGTCACTATACTGTATGTTCAATATTTAATTGACAGCGAATTTGATTCAGTAGTGTAATGTAATTCAAAGGCTCATTAAATAAAGGCATAAAAGTTTTTCACATAACCTGTCTCGAGCAACAAGCGAATACCAGGACAAGTATGCAGGCTAATTAAAATAAACTTCTTTTGATAAAAGAAGTAATTTCACTTCAAACTTAATCCAAAGCATACAACAGACAAAGAATAAATCCCCCAGCTCTAAAGCTCAGACGTGTTTTGGGAGAAATAGTGAAAAAGTTATACATGCATAGCTGTCTATTTGACTTACTACAGGCAACTCCTTTCAAATTAATTCTTTAAACACAGCTCCCACCTTTTTGTATTTCATTAAATAGTAACACTGTTTACTAAAAGTGGACAGATGGTAAAAACAAATTTATTGAATAAATAATTATGAATTCTGCCTGTACTTCAGTACAGTATTAATAGTGCCAGCCAGTACAAAACATTTAGGCTATTTAGATCTAAATCCTGCATTTTAATATTTCATTGTAGAGAATAATTTGCTATACTGGCAACACTTTGATCAAGCAAATTATTGCATGCAGTGTTTTCTATTTTGTTACTAAAAAACTAATTTTCAGTGGAAATAGGGGAACGTACATGCAGAACTGTATACTGTAGTAAGCCGGTAGCAGGGTACAAGGGAATTCTAATTATTTGTAAAAATGTGTAAAAACCATAGGTTTATATTTTGACACATTTACTAAACCCCTGAATCACTTTTCCCCCCACAAATTAAGCCTTAATGTTCTTAATGTTTGAGCCTGCTTATAGGGAAGATCTTAAGACAGATTAGAAGGGGCAAATCCATGAAGAGCTTTATAGTTAAGTATTACGTTCAGAATCAAATATAAAGTAACTGTCAGCCAATATAAATTATGAAGAACAGGGTAATGTGGGTGGATTTTTAGTAGATGTCAGCAAACTGGCAGCAGAATTTTTAATGTATCTGTGGAGATGCTTAAAAGTGAGGTCAATCATCAATGCATTACAATAGTCAAGGTAAATAGTGATGAAAGCATGGATTAACATTTCCGTATCAGCAACTGAGGAAGAGGCAGCGAGCAATGCCACAGAGATGGAAAGATACCTCTATACCTTTGTACTTACCTGTACCTGCTAATGTAATTGTACAAAGTTAAATATGCAGCTGCAGTTAACTGTACGAAGAACAAGGCTATCAATTCATGTCATGCTCTGTTCATGATTTTTGTTGGGAAATTGCCATATCCAATAGAAAGAACTAAATGGTAGGTAACAGCTTTTGCATCTAAAAATCTGCAATGTTAGAACTGGCTTGTTTAAACCAAAATATATTCCTGGTGTTTAAAACTATGTGTAATAGACTATTTTTGCTGCCTTTCAATGTATTTGCTATGAACTTGCTGCACAGTGTCATCAAGGATTACATAAGAACAACTATACTCAACATGCTTCATCTATGTTTCAGAAGATCACTGAGATGAGTCCAGCTGTCAGCAGTGAAAGTTCCACTAAAGTTTTCATTGTTATCAAAGGCAGAGTATTGGTAGGCTGCAAGAATGTTGCCAAGGCATGTACATAGGACTTGTTCAAGCTTGAATCTAAGCCACTTGTGTCTTTTTGAAGTATTCTAAACTTTTAATTTAATCTTAGAAAACTTAATTTTTTCCTTGAGATGATGCTGAAAGTGCCAACAAACTTCATACTTCTATAGGTGACGTGGCGCCTCAGCATGTAGCACGGTGGCCTTATGCCCCTGAGACCATTGGCTTGAATCTTGCCCCTGGCTCTGAGCAAACTTCTGTTCATATAGTTTGTATTTTAGGGCAGACTGTGGTTCTTTGGGTTAAGAGTCTGTGCCCTTGTCCTGACATTTCCCGGGTCATATCCCTTGGCCAGCACAGTAATCATATCACATTTGGACCCCTGAGCAAGTTCCTTAACCCCGCAAACTGCTCCAGGTGCTCCAGAAAAATGGCTGACCCTGCACTCCGTCCCCAAGCTTTGCTCTCATGCCTGTGTGTGTGTGTGTGTGTGATTAGGTTTATTACATTGTGGGGACCAATGTGTACTATTTTCTTGAAGCATGTCTTT
>JAABNX020000001.1:32356095-32376602 GCA_015163995.2 Mormyrus lacerda
CACACACACACACACACACACACACACACACACGTGACTGAATATGATGAATTAAATTACTTCTACAATTAATTGCAATAATAAAATTATTTTATAGACTGCAGCAAAATTGATAAGTAGGCCTAAATGTTTTTGGTTTTTACTATATTATTCATTTGTTGTAGAATGACGGTTAACTTCAGTCATTCATACATACAAATAAATGCCGTACAATGTATACCTATAATCTTAGCACAGAGCCATACAGAGATGCAAACTGTTTGTATTACACAGGCACTTGCATAAACACACACACACACACACACACACACACACCACACTGACTTGTCAGAACAGCAGTGCAACCTGTACTACTGCAGAGGTTTGCCTTGTGAGCTGCCATTGGGCTGACAGAAACTGGCAGCTGTGCCCAGTTCAGTTAGCACCATGTTACACTAATTAAAAGAATTCCAACATCTGCAATTGAAGAACTTGGATAATTGAATGCTAATGAAAGGGGACCAGCAAAGGTCTACATTTCAGAAATGGTTGAGGGAGCAGCCAGGCCTTGCATAATATGGCTATAACTGGTCACAGTAGAAATCCGCCATCATGAAGAAAAATTAAATGAGACAGTGTTATAATTAAATGTGAGATGGAATGTGCCCTTAAAACAATGCCTACAAATGGGAAGACAGGTACTTTTTAGAGGGCAGCTATGCGCTGAATTTAAATAGGCAGCATTTTCAAAAACCACAACCAGGATTCTATCATTAATGCAAATTTAGATACTGTACAAAATCACTGAGAGTCTGTCATCCAATAAATGACACCTAAAAATGGCTGATCATAAATCATTTTATTCCAGGGTCAAATTGTGAGCACAAATGAAATTAAGGCCATAAATAAAAATCCTCAAGGTTGGCAGGCTGAATGGAATTTTAGTGGAAGCTGAAGCATGTTTATTTTGAATTAGGAGCATGTTATGCTGAACTTGACGGGACACCAGTATTTAGTTTCTGCTGAACAAATGTAGTCACTAGAGATAAAAGATGCATCACGATTCATTAATGATAAACAAACAGGAGATTAGTATTTCATTTGTGTTATTCATTATGTCTCTTCAGTAGTTCACAAAGGAGTCATACCCCGCTCGTCCGCTCCTCCCATGTGCCACGTCCTGGCATCCAACCCATGTGGAATCCCCGTGTTTACCAGTTGTTTCTTGTTGCTGTCATTAGTCCAATGTCTTATCAGTCCAATGTATTATTTTGTTTCAACCAACCAGTTGAGTACTCTGTGACTGTGACACTTTATGCTTAATTGGTTGGTTGAAACAAAATTCTGGTTTGGATTTTTACTTTCTGGACCTGAAATGTCCACCTCTGTGTATTATAGTCTGTTAGGTATGCTTTCCCCAGTCCGGTCATTGATGTTATTGTGTGTTTTAGAATGTGTCAGCCCAGAATAAACCCTGTTCATTCGTCTCCACGGCTCCCTTCGCCTGTTTCCTGTTCTGGACGTGACAAAGGCTTAAAGAATTAACAGATACAGCAACAAATTCAGTAACTGCTTGGGATAAGAAATGCATCATGTTTCATTTACGATGAACAAATATGAGATCAATATTTAACTTGTGATATTCATGACTTGTTCCTTCACTAGATCTTTCAGTAATTCACAAAGATTTACAGAATTAACATACGGTAACTAATATAATAATAGCTCGATAAAACACATCATGATTCATAAATCATTCATTAGCATGAGAATGGTATGTACCTAATGTACCCTGTATGGTTAATTAATACATAAGCAATAGCATAATACTAAATTATATGTGGCCTGTCAAGTAACATAGTACTGCTGAACTCTATGTAAGCAGTTAAAAACAATTCTCCAAAACAAAAGGGCACATCCTCAAGCCAAGTTCCCGTTAATGGATTCGAGGGGTTAAAGTCACTCAAGCGTAGTTGTTTTTCCTGAATCCCAGAAGTTTGGTCAGTTACAAAGTAGGGTGGCACTTAAAACAGTTACTCTACTGTATGCAGCCAAGCATTATTTGAGGCATAGTTCAATCAAGGATCCCCTTTGTCTAAGGGACTTTCTTATAACCAGCAAAGAGCCATTGTTGAACCCAACAGTTTGTGCAGTAACAAGGCAGGGAGTATTGCTTGACTCTGAAAGGCCATTGAACCCACTCTATCTTCTTACCCAGTGGAGCCAGGGGCGCCTGGAACATACTACATCATGGGAACAGGCCAAGTTAAAATTTTCATCCCTTCATCAAAACAAAAAAAAACAAATTTTACACATGTAAAGTATCAGACCCAAAAATTTCAGGAATTCAGGGTGAAGTGAAGCCCAATGATACCAAGATACTGTTCATCTTGTAACTCTGCTGGTGATACTTTCTTTGTCCAACATTCTAGAAGTGCTTCCAGTTCTAATGGTGAGGGAAATATTTTCTTTCAACCGTGTGGGTGGTCAATATCTGCGAAAAGGTTCATTCTGCTATCGTAATATATGGACAGAAGTCTGGCTGCCCAGCTAACAGTCGTAGCCATTTAAAATCAAGGCTTCCTTGAGGCAACGGGGAGGCACACCTCCTCCGCTTTTTTAAAATGAGGACAGGCTCAGCGTCATGTTGCACGCCGCCGTAAAATGTCCCTGTCACTGCCACTACTTCTGGGGGTGTGGGGAAGTAATAAATTGGGTTTGCAAGTGGAATGTAATATTGGCACTTGCACCCACACTGTAGAACCTCTTCCTGTTCCTTCCTGCCCACTGATTCCACATGCCAAGTAAAACCTCCCAGTTACCCTTGAGTTATCCCCAGAAATGTCTGCCTTTCTCTCTCTTCACTTGCCCCTTGTGTATATTACCAACCATCAGGCAGCAGCAACAATGTCTCACCTTGCCAGGGGAAATATTGTGTCTATACAAAGAGGCACAACATGAAGGATTAGAGCTGGAGAGTGCAGCGTTAAGGGAACAGCAGGCTCTGTGCTTGTGGCCCTTGTCTCCTCCCAGCAGTAGTGGTCATTAAACCCTTAGCAGAGCATTGTGCTTCAGTTCATCTTTCTTCAGTGGTGGTGGCAGAACTTTTTCACTGGAGTTTGTTCCCCCACATACTCACAGCAAGTGAGTAGGTGATGCGTCACTGTCAAATGTAAACTCCTGCTACGGCACTATACTCATCAGCAGGATACTGGTGCAAATTCTAAATGTATAGTATAAAATGTTGCCATTTTAAGATAGTGTGTTTCAATAAACTTAAGATGGTGTATGGCTTTTCCATGAATGGAAAGTTCAATCCGCTGGCTAGCACAGTAAGGCCGGCTACAACGCCAATTGCTGTTGGAGGTCTGGAAGCTGACTGACCATGGTCTGCGTACACTTGCTTTCATCTATTTGTGCATCTCACGAATATCAAGATGCAATAGGCAAGGACACAATTATCCCATGGGTATGAATAAAATACCACTATTCCGCACTGGTAAATATTAACGTACTTTATTTCCTTCTCTGTGTATATCACACGCGTTTCTGGTTCTACCCAGTCTGGCCATTAAATGCTGAGGGTATACACCCTCATAGGCAAGCATTTTAAGTGACCTTAAAGCTGTATTACTCTTTCCCAGCTGCAAGGTGGCCCCCTACCACTGGGATGCTGAAAGCCACATCATGTAGCGGCCCATTAATAAGACCCTCCGTGCAAAAGTCACACATGCAAACATACAGGCGGGCAGAGTGCACCTCTCCTTCTTCACACACAGAACTTCGCTGCCCTCACTTGTGGGCCTTGGTGCTGTGTGGGGCACCAAGGTCCACAACTATGCACGTGTATATTCTAACAGCTGCTAATGTCAATGTGGACACACCGGAAATCTCTTGCATCATACTTATTGAGCCTGTTTGCAATTGCCTAAAGACCGCTGTAAAAAAGATTATGCCACATGCATATAAGCAATGTAATGCAGGAAACTAATGCTGTTAAAGCCTATTTCACAAAATCTATCCATATAACAATGCATTGAACATTTTTATTGTAGCACAATTTGTAACACAAAACATCAGGGCTGGAATAAGTCCATTGCACATTGTAACTGCAGTTTAGCTATGAATATTTTAAAAGGGGATCTAAAGTCATAAGCAAAAATCACCAATATAACAACTAGTACAAAGCACAAGAAACATTTTTATGATGTCATAGGGTGCCTTTCTACCAGAGTTGCCAAGCTATGATTATTCTTTCATTTGTTCATTCATTTACTCTGTATGGAGAAGGAAAATAAAACAGATCACTTAGACTTGTCAGCTGCTGACATGATTATCATGCATTTAATTCTGTATATTGCAGTAATGAATGAGCCGTTGTGGAGGTTAGACAGATGTCACTGTCATACTGCAGCATTTCCTTTGTCGCTCCTTCGAAACTTAGAGAAGGAAAAAAGTTGAAGCATTCAAAGTAGAAGAATCAGTAAATTGGTGTGTTCACAATTAAGGGAGTGATGCTGTCAATCACAGGAAAGCTCAACTCTGATCACATTTTCATGCTGGTTGCCTCTCCAATGTTAATAAAATATCTTACAGTATAGATACCATTCTCCCCAAAACAACAACAACAACAACAACAACAACCATAGACAACAGATGGTGCGGTCTTGAGTATTTATACCTAATTTAGATTTCAGCAGATAAAATAAATAAATATGCCACATGGGTAAAATTTGACATTTAATAATAAGTTCAAATCTATGAATCAAAGTGTCGAACAAGCAATGCCAACACACAATAAGATATAAAAGTTATAATTTAAAGAAAGCTTCCAGAATGACCCATGTGCATGCAACCAAAATGTTATAGGTTCTTGGCCCAGAAGAGTATTTATACTAGATGCTTACAGAGCTGGCTTCTTCCCCAAACATAGAGTTATATCCTAAAAATGCATACAGTATGAGCATTTCTAAATACAGAAGTTAATTTGTTAATGTTAATTTACAGGCACTATATTCCTTATGTGAAATCCAAAGACAGAATATAACATATTTAGCAGAAGATCTCCATATACCATTAACACATTTCAGCTGTGATTGTTCTTTTTGGTAAAGCTCTGAATGTTTATAAGCTGTCTGAATGCTAGTAACTGGGAGACTGCCTTTGTGCATAAATGAATCCCACATTCACAATGGAAACTTGGAAAATAATTTTAAGTAACTGTGAAGTAATTTAGTTTCCAGCTCTATTAATAAGTAAGTGTAAAACTGTAAGCTGTGCAACTAAAATCATCTGCTACTAAACAGCTACATTTTAATACTAAGCTAAAGCAGAGTGCAGTGTCAGGCCCAGACAGGCATTTGCAGGGTATAGATACCAAGCTGCTCTATGCTTTCACTACAGCATAGAGGCTTTTCAGATTAGTGTGAGCCCTTTATGTGTGTCTGTGGTATTGACAGTTTCTGATCACACAGTGCCAGGACTATATCTTTAGCGTGGCTTTTATAGTAAGGTTACTTATATGTGTGTTATCAGTATGCACACAAACATAACTGTACACTGTATGTACAGATACAAACACATTCTACACATATAGAGAGGCATGTAAAGGTATCACACATACAAGAAGCAGTTCTCAGACAAGTAACCTGTGTCATGAGATCAGCTAGTTAAGACATACAAGCCTCTTGCAGGCACACAATCACACAGTAAAACAATTGGTTTGAATCCTGACCCATAAAAAAAAGCTTCAGCTCTCTGGTTGGCAAAATCTACCAAATTAAGATTTACAAAGAAGGGATAAATTTTAAACAAGCCTGGACTCTTGTCTCTATTTTGTACCATAAATAATAAATATTTACTTATAATTAACACTGCAGTTTATACCTGCCAGATTTGCATATACCTAGGCCACAATTGCATATACATGTGCCTTCCATCCAAATAAAACACAATAAGGGTAGAAAGCGTTCAACTTCTTGAACATTTATTGTGGGTGATTTGTTAAAACGTAAACATCCCAGTTGCACAAATAAAGCCCCATAGTCTTTTTTCAGACAGGGAGGTCAGAATGAAGCCCAGGAAAGGGAAGGAGACCCTCACAGGCAGCAGAATACCTTTAATAATTTGAACCTCGCAGAGCAAACAGCTTTATCAGAGGCAGTATTGTGAAGTACCCATACTCTAAACACCAACAGTAAGATTTATGTTACATTTAAACAGCAAATGACTTTGGCAATTCATGCACATATTGGGCAGTTCAACGTAAATGATTATTAAATATCACTTAATTACAGTATAAGACTGTCAAAGAGCTAAAAAATTAAAGAAGCCATTGCAGCATACCTACAATTAAAAAAAAAACTTTTAATTGATTTGAAATGTAAGCTATCGGAATAAGTTTGCATTTTGTTTTAGAAATAATTTCATTGACATTAATTGACTGTAAAATGTACAGAAATGCCAAAACACATGGACTGTATTGTAATTAAAGTCCAAAGCAATATATGCAAAAAATTAGCATTTTTATTTTCGTTCCACTCCTTATCTCAAGCCAAGCAAGGACAGAGGATGCAATAATTGCAAATAGAAGCATGTAAGAATCTGAAATGGTTGTGTGGAGTACAGTACACATGGGACATGGCCCTACCTCAGCACAGAACAGCTGTAAAGAAGGCAAACAGCTGCAGAACGTGACATATTTAACTGCCCGTGCGAAATCCCAACGGGAGGGATGGCAGTGCCGCACACACATCTCCAGTGGCTTTTTCAAACTGGCACCAGCAAACATGTACAAACAGACACACGCACAAAAACAGGCATGCATATACTCCAACAGCATAAATTCCATGCTTTTCAGCAGCGAGACAGCTATCACAGCAATCACAATACAGACAACACTATGTAAACATCCCGATTTGGAAGTAAAAGGGTAAAAAAACTGCCAAACTGGTTGTCATTACAAAAGGAGAATAACCCAGCTAAAGAGGAAGATATTAAACATTAACTCAATATTATACTGTTATTTAAAATAGTTATAGAATATGGCTGACAAAATTGATTTTTTTTTGTAATTAATACAGTACTTAACTGCTGATAAATTAAAATGTGTTTAGTTTGACTAAAGTGGCAGTAATCATCTTAAGTTGAAAGAAAATATTACAGAACTTAATGAGAATTGAAAGAGAATTTAGCCCTTCTAAGTTTTCCCTTCCTCATACTTTGGGTTCCAGGTTCATGTACAAAACAAAAATACCAGCAAGGATACATCCCACCTCACAAAATGTTAAACATATACCGTGGTACATGACAAATTAACCCAAAAACTGCATGTGATGTTTAACTTAGTCAAACTCCTTGTCCATTAGTCAAACAACACTTTTGAGTTAATGACAACCAATAATGAAGAGTTAACATATATAATGGCTTTAGACAACATCTTACCTTGTGCCAAGGCCACACAAAGACATGGTTGGGCCCCTGAAATATTTATCCAAGCTCAAATGCTCATGTGTCCCACCTAGTGTGTGGGGTCCTGTACTGTATGTCTCCCCCTTATGGGCAGCCCTGCCAATACGTTGAAATATAACCTGTTTTTGAAATTCCCATATGTATTTCATAAATTTATTTCATAAATTTGACATATTATATAGTTGACAGACAACTGTACTTGTGACCAATTTTAAATTAGAATAACTCCAAAGAAATGTGATTCAGGGTGGCAGGGTAGCTGCCTCACATCTCTAGGACCAAGGTTTGAGTCTCCAGCATGGCTCCATGTGTGTGGAGATATCATGTTCTCTCCATGTCATCATAGGGTTTCGTTTAGGTACCGTAGTCTGGTTTTGCCTCACAGTCCAAGAACATGCGGAGTTTGAAGTTACCAAATCAGCCATAGGTGTGTGAGTGTATTTGTGTGTGGATTGTGTTTGTTTTATACATTGTGGGGACCATTGTTCAGGTCCCCACAAAGATCTGTGAATGCAGTCAAAAAAAGTTGAAATGCCAAAATCTTATATTTCCTTTGGCTACTTATGGTTACATTTAGGGCTGGGTAGGGGTTAAGGTCATCATGTTGGGATTAGAGTTTTCCCCATAGAAATGAACTAAGAGTCCCCACAAACATATAATTACAAACCTGTGTGTATGTGCAAGCGTGTGAATATGCTTTGCATTGGGTTGGTGCCCCATCCTGTGTTGTCCTCTGCCATGTGCCCATACCCTCTGGGATAGGCTCCAGACCCCCGTGACCCTGAATAGGACAAGCAATTACAAAAGGATGGCCTTTTTTTTGGCGATTGGGGTCAGAGGCACTACTGATCAAAAGTAGTAAAAAAGCACAAACATCTTGTTTGTTTTTCTCCATGGGTGTGTGAATGCGTGTGAAAAATACCAATTTAATATTCGACATGTATTCTACATGGTGTATTCCTTCGAAACCTGTAAATATCACATGAACTTCTAAAAACAATAAGCGCCCCAGCTGAGATACAGTATTCCTTGATCGGATAGACAGTATGGTGATGTTTTTTTATATATTCAGATAAGGCTTTGCGCCCATATGCTGCAATATATTCATATTCCCAGCCACACATCAAGTATTTTAAATTTTGGAATGCACAGAATGTTTGCATCAGAACTCTGATCTCATGAGATAGCATTAACACCTGAAGGACCCAAATAGATAGAAAGAGCAATAAAACATAATATAGGACATTCAACAAATTATGGTCTCAGTCTAGCTAAATTAAGTTAGCATTTTTACCCTTTTACTTACAATTGCTATGTCTTGGATATAGAAAAGTACAATATCAAGAGATTGAGATTGCTAATATGAAAATATTTTATTCCAAAACACATGACCCTTGTCGCCTCCAATGCAGAGAAAACATCCAGTAAAGCCTGTTTGTGGCAGTAACTTCATATCTTAGAACATGGCAATGATATAAATAAGTCACATGTCAAAGACAAACCTGTGTGCTTACTTTCTCTAGCCCATCCTCCAAACACTTCTTGTATGTTTAAATAGGATGATCAGAAACTGAGCTAGAATGGGATTTGTGAACTACCATTTCAATTAAAAGGACCTGGATGTCACTTAAGCACTGAGCTCTTGTTTCGTACTGATTGGTCAGTCTTACGTATCACTAATGTTAAGGTGAAACAGCTGGATGAGTCTTTCAATCAAGGAATGAAACCAGGGAAGCACAAGAAGAATTGAACTAATTAGCCAAGCACAAGAGCCTTTCGATTTTAAAGTAGTTTGTAAAACCTTAAGTAGCTCAAAGTATCCTCCCTGACATGGATTATCTACTCACCTACTGTACGTTTAATCGAAAGTCAAGTTACTAAATGCCCTCTAGCAGATTCGGTTAGCTGTTCGGCATTTCAAGATTCATTTGGTCTTACGACAGTCACGAGGGAGGCAGACGGTCCTGGAAAGCCAGCTTTGTTAATCCCTTAATCGTTGAACAACAAAGATACCTTAGTGGCAACACGCATTTAAATTCTCTCACTTGATATGTAATACAACTTCTCAAATACAATTTAAACTAACACGAACATTATATGCTAATGTGGCTGGCGATTGTTAAATTAAGTGTTAACGATTGCCGTGTCAAATTGTGATGTAATTTGTATAGGTCAATTTAAAAGTCTAAATTCATATTCATATGTACAAATACAAAAACATGTTTAAAATATAAATTACATCAGCCTATTATTCATATCAAAATCGTATGCAATTTGTATGTGAGCGTGCGCGTATAATTCCATATCTCAACATGTGTCCGGCTCGTACCACCACCAAGTGGAGAACCTCTTACCTCTTAAACGCTGCTTCAACGCGTCCCTAAAGCGGGCATATAAACGCAGTGCCAACCAGCAATACATGGAAACAAGCTTGAACTACAATGAAAAGGTAACATAGTTACCCCCTGTATGCCTTGATTTGTATGAGCACAACTGCACATTTCAAGATTAATTGATTTCTCGAAACTGCAAGACATCGACATTTTTTCAGATCACTAAGCTAACATGCAGTTTTGACATAAAAGTATTGATAGCGTATGTGCAGGAGAAAGGCGTTTCTTGAATATTGTTCGCGGTTAAAAAGTTCTCTCTTTTTAAGAAAAGGAACAATGGAATTGATGAATCATGTTAATTGGCTTAAACGCTAAAATACGATAAAACGATACAGGGGAAAAAGCAGTTAACAGTTAAGGTAATATTAAAACTATCACATAAAGATGGAACTGAACATGACAATTACAATAAGCATTACTGGTTTTTATATATGCATCAGCACATCTATTAAACCAAACTCCCTCGATTTGCACGTTAATGTGTTAGGGATGCTATGATCAGCATCTTTTGTATTCAAAGTTTATGTTTTATACTACTGCCAGAGAGTTATACCTTCCTGGTGAGTAGAACAGGCAACGTTTTTAAAACTGATATAATATATAAGGACGAAGAGATAAAATAACATTTTCAGAAAGAAAGGAAAAGTGAATATCATAGTGAGTGTACACACAACACAAGTAAAGACAATTTTTCTAGCATCTCAGTAGTGCCACTCTGCGAACCTGACAGCGATATAACACCGTCCCAATTAATCTGTTTGTAATCAGTCAACACACGCATGCGATTTGAAACGCATATTAACACACTTGGAATGATCAAAACCATTTCAAACATGCAGTAAATAAAATGTGTAAGTACTTGGGATGGCTGCAACTGCATATAAAATGTTTAAATTGTAGTTTAACTGGAGAACAGTATACTTTAAAATTGGAAACTCGGTGAGTCTGGACCTTTGTTGACACAAGACACAAGATTGTTAAATAAGGTAATGTAACTAGTATAGGCATTATGTGTAATGACAGTTGAATACCTGTCACTCACCTGACTGTGAAGATTTCACACGAAGCACAATTAAAGTCGAAAGAAAGCCGAAGCAATACAGGGAAACGGCCAGCTTCATTTTGGTGAGGGGCTAACTCCTTTAATTTACATGTCCAGTAAAAATTGCCTTTCCCGACTGGAAACAAGAAATATGTCCTTATGACAATTTAAAATTAGAATTTCAGAACACTGCTTATTTTTCTCCACGTGTCTTTCACCCAGTTTGCTTTTCGATGAGCTACAGAAGTTAAGCCAAGACTACGATAATTTCCACAGCGTATGAAGGTTTGTGAAGATCTCAGCACTACACACATGCCATTACTCTCTACAGTTACGCGGCTGAGAAGCCGCCTCCACCCTGGATGCCACATCCCACGCCTCTGTTGATTGGTTTAGCTCAAAGTAAGTGCATTCTAGCCACGCCTTCCATTCCTCCTTGACCGCGTTCATTGGCCCCTCGATGCTGCCAAAAATCTCTTGCTTTCACTGCACTGTTCGAGCACCTGTCCCGTAAAATAGCAATATGCTTAATTTCTGATTGGGTCTGTTACGCTGAATTATCTGCCCATGTTAAAATACGTATACAACACAATCATATTCTAGTATTTATGAATGTTCAGAATACAATTTTGATATCTGTATTATTATGCAAGAACATCATCATCATCAACAACAATTACAGTAACAACAACTATAATAATAAATAATAATACATAATAATGAATAATAATAATAATACGTCAAGTAACAGTTAAATAACAATACAAAAAATGCTTATCTAAACCCCCCCCCAGTTGCCATAGCTATCATGTTGTGTTGCACGGTTTTTCAGGAGGAACAAACAAAAAAATAATGCCTAATTACACATAACCATTAAAGATTTTTAATTGTTTTCGTACTTAATTCATATTCTTGCAATTCTGAATTTTCACCAACAGAGGGGGTCTTCCAAATCTCCCAGGTTATGTTCAGATCAACATTAAAGCTTTTATGCAAGAACTATAAATAACTGTATAGCTTATTTTGGTATATATTTAATATTGTTAGTATGTAAGTGATTAAAAAATACATTTGAAACAATATTAAGAATGCATTTGTTATACGATATAAGCCTAATAAAATTAAGGTGATTTTGCAATTATTTTTTAAAATTATACTCCTCTGAAAGTAGCTTTTGTCTGTTACATTTTTGAAATTTATGCTTGCGATTTAGAAGATGTAGTAGGCCAAAATGTTCTAGATTTCAGTAAGGCTCCCAAATGGCAGGGCATTTGTAGTTTTAGGTAGACGAAGATTAACATGGTTTGTTTAATGGATATGATTTACCTGCATGGAGAGCATAATGAAACGAGACCCGATTGTCTGGCCCATTCTAATATATCAAAATTAAGAATTCATACTCTGACGGAGGTTTATTCCACCCTGTAGAGTGCTTTTTTTTTATCTCTCCCGGGTTTATGCAACATGCCATTATGTTAAACTTATTCAAGGGACTATTATAGGGATCCTCGGCAATGCAGGTGAGGATTCAAATACAGCACATGGCATTCTGAGTTAAGTAATAACATCCGTTCAAACTGATCAAACCCTAAAAGAAAAACTAGCGTACGTGATTCCCTATTTTTCGTGACCGCGATAGTTAATGTTTTATTGATAATGAAATAACCAAGTATATTGAAAATGTTCGTTCCGCTTTATTATGGGCCTACAATATAACACGCATTTTAGGGTTTCCTGTTACATTGTTTGTTTGGTTTTTTTTTTCCAGCAATGATGTATGAAGTAAATGGCTGCCCTGATCTGCAAACAAAACTTCGTGGATTTTGAAAATTCTAAGAGCATTTAGTTGTAAAATTATCAGGGTCGTAAATCATTTATGGCATTTTGTTATTTAGCTTGACATTTCTAAACATCGTATACAAAAAGTAAGGTCGTAGACGTAGTTATGGTGTGGTGATTCAATAAATATATATATATATATATATAAACAATAATATATTATGTTTTAAGTCCTAATAAAAATTAAAAATTTAATGCTATGACAAAGTCGTCTAAAATTGCAATAATATATTTAGAAGACAATTTTTAACACTTAACATCAGGAAAACTAGAAAAAATAAATCAAGAACTAATGATGTGTGAAATCCAGGCTACTATAGTTTTTTTTCTTACCTAATCATTTAACAACAGAATAGGAAAAGTATGATAAAACGTTATTGAATAAACCGTTTTTGTAAATAGGAGAACCGAAACTTGACCCCCGTTATTAAGAGTACATGGCTCAATGTCTAACAGTTCAGTTAATCCCATACGCAATACTACTGTGAATGTTTGGGATTTACGTCATATTACGTATGGATGAATTAGTATTGCACTAAACTGGGAGAACTGCAATTTGTAAATAACTGGTCTTTTTTAAAAACGGTTACTGTCATCAGCTGAGCGTTCTTCCAAGGGCGTACAATGTATGCAAGACATAACCGCTAAACGCCAGCATTCAAATAGATAGATGACAAGTTCCTGTTCCTTAGTTTCCTGTACAGTGATGGCCGTCTCCACCGAAGTATTTCGTCATAACTCATTTATTTTGATGATCATATCCAAATTTTAACGGTTTTAACCCCTACCCAGCCCTAACCTTAATCATAAGGAATCACGCAGAATTCTTTTGGCATTTTTATTTTTATGATTGCAGTCACAGATTTGTATAAATCTGAGTTTCCCTTTGTGGGGCCCGGAAAACAATGGTTCGTACAATATCACATCAAAATATTACATTGTGGGAACCAAATGTCTCCATAATGTCAGTAATATCAGCAATACACATTGCTATAAATATAAGTATAATATTTAATTATTGACATACACATTAGGACCGTTTGTGTTTTCCCTAATTGAGGAGATACATTGGATTACGTATAGTTTGGAAAATGCATAATAGCTTTAAATATAATGAACGCTAGATGTCAGTATACAACTATGAATTTAAATAGTCTTGGCCATGTATCTTCTCGTATCATGTTACATAAACGGCCTTTCATCATTCTACAACTACATTTTTTGAGATATTGTCTACAGTCATGACGGTAACATTTAAAATGCCAAAATGAATTAATACCTCTTCTCCGGAGTGCTCAGTGTTGCCTTTAGATAACATATTCAAGCAAAGATTGTGAGAATTTTTCCTGGGAGTGGAGCCTTGCATAAAAATAAAGTGAAAAAAATATGCTTAAGTATTTATTAAATGGTGGAAAGAGATAGTGAAACTGCAAAAAAGAGAGAATTAAATCTTTAAGTATACATGAACATTTATGTTCTTTTCATCCTATAAATGTGTTGCGTATGAGTGTATACCTGGGTATTCTAGTTTTGCAGTCATGCTTGGTTAAAATTGTACAGCGTGCATATTTTCTTTTAACATATATGTGTAGATGTGTAAATCTGAAATCGTTTTAGAATGGAGATTCCTGATTGTCTACAGCATGATACCATGTGGGTTTTTTTTAGTTTCAACATGACAGAATGCATTCCACTCCAAATGACTATTTCCACTACAACAGTGGCTGTTAAACTGCTTCTAACCCACTTTGTACTGTATTTCTCTTTCTTTTAAACCCACTTCCATTGTGTAGTAAGATCACCTCTCGGAAAAATCGCCCAAGGTTTGACTGATGAGTGCACCTCTCACAATATTTACATAAAGGTGGGAATACGCCCACATTTTATGTTAATGTCAGCTTGCACAAAGAATGTATGAGATTAGGTAAGGAAAAACAGGAGTGTTTATAAGACTGCCTCTTCATAGATTATGCTGGGAAAATGTATAATTACGCCCAGCATTTACAGTTAGACTGGTGGTAGGAAGATGTAGAATCTTTAGTAAAATGTTGTGGTCACATTGTGTCATTGTCAATGTGATACAGTCTGTTTTAGGTTGGCAGGCATAAAAAAACATCTGAACTGGTTACTCAAAGCAAAAAGGTGCCATTTGTTTTCTTAATTGAAATAAATGAAAGCAGTTTGACCCTTTATTGCTAATATAAAATGTAGAGTTTTACACAATATTTGCCCGCTTCATATTTGCCCATATTCAGATATGGGGGCAGCATGTGGCTCAGTGGGCTAAGCCTGTGTGCCTGTAATCACAAGGTCGCAGGTTCAAACCCAGCCTCAGCATGTCTGCGGGTCCTTGAGCAAGACCCTTAACCCCTAGCTCCCTGGGCGCCCCAACAGGTGGCTGCCCTTTGCGGACAGCTTGCTCTGCAAAGAGCAAGTTGAGGGAGGCGTAAAAAAGAATTTCCCCACGGGGACAATAAAGTGTTCAATTATTATTATTATATTTCAGTCTTGTATTTCATTATACTGGACACCATACATACAGAACATGAACAATGGGTTACAAAGAAACAAAAGTCTTTTTCCATGTTGTTTGTGGTTTCCAACTGCATTATATGAACAAAAGTACTGGAGCGCACCTCCTCATTCATTGAATTCAGGTGGTTCATTCAGACCCATTGCCACCGGTGTATTATATTTAGCACCTAGCTATGTAGTAAGGTTTAAAGACATTTGTGAAAGAATGGGTCGTTCTGAAGAGCTCAGTAAATTCAAGTGTCATACTGTCATTGGATGACCACAGGACTCTGTAGCAGTGGAAACGTGTTCTGTGGAGTGACAAAATCACGCTGCTCTGTCTGGTAGTCTGATGGACAAGTCAGGGTTTGGCCAGGAGGATATTACCTGCCTGACTGCATTTTTCCAGCAGTAAAGTTTGGTGGAGGAGGGACAGTGGTATGGGGGTGTTTTTCAGGTGCTGGGATAGACCCATTAGTTCCAGTGAAGGGATCTCTTAATGCTTCAGTCTACTAAGACATTTTGCACACTTTTATGCTTCCAACTCTGTGGGAATAGTTTGGTGACGGTGGCCCTTTTCTGTTCCAGCATCACTGTACCAAAGTGCACAAAGCAAGGTCCAAAAAGACGTGATTGGGTGAGAAAAAGCTTGAGTGGCCCACACAGAACCCTGACCTCAACCCCATCAAACACCTTTGGGATGGACTAGAATGGAGATTGTTAGCTTGGTCTTTATGTCCAACGTCAGTATCTGACCTCATAAATGATTGGAATGATTGTTATTCTGTGATAATATCTTTTCTAAACCTTGAAGTGAACAAGGGTAACAAAAATTTTTTAGCGTTGCTAATTCATTTTTTTTGTTTGAAGACTTCATCATATTGTAATTGTTTCATTTGCATATAATGCATTTCCATTAAAAACACTTTTAAACATTGATGACAAAGATGTTGCAGTATGACAGGTATCTAATTCATAGTGCAACTATTTACAATGCCATTTGCGTGAAGTCTCCTAGTCATTACAATTGTATACATGCCATATTAGACATAGGATTTGTAACTGATTTTATTTTCTTTTACTTTCTAAGTATTGTGGAGCAGAACACACACTTTATTAGGATGTAGTAATTTTTTTAACAAAACAAATGCAGTGGGCTGGAAATTAAACTTTACTCGCCTCAAGCAGGTGGGTTATTTAGACAAAGGGGGAGTACTAAAAGCTGAACAATAGCCTGCTGGCTAGTAAATAAACATTTCAGACATTTTTTTTTGTTGACCTACTCAGTTGGCTAGTAGTAAAAATGTGGATGTTCCGAACCTGCATATGATTGTTAACGTTTTTAATGCTGGGGTATCAATCAACAGCAAAGTGGAAGAGTTTAGCAAAACGGCTAAGGAAAATGAAACTGCTGACATTTACATGGGGGAGGAACAGGACTGAAGCTTTAACATAAGCAGAAAACCAGACAGATAGAGAGACCACAAGTTGCCTCATTTTTTGCCCTCTTTATCTGTTTCTGTCGCATGTCATGTAATTTTAAGCTTCAGTCATCCAGAAAGTGATCAAAGTTGACTAATATATGAGAACTGTTGATAAAAGTCCTGCGTACCTAAGACAGTTGGGGTATTGGTTTGCTGTTCTGTTGACAAAAGAATTTTGTTCCCATTAATCTCATGGTTAAGAATAAGAAAATTTAAATTAAAAAACTAAATTTAAAAATGATATATAAATGTTACATGAAAAGACTGACAACAAATTTTATTATTATTATTACAATTATTATTATTATTATTATTATTATTGTTTGTAATGCATTGCTTTGATGGTAACTAGGGAGGTTTTTCTGCTGAAGTAATGTATGTAGATTATTAATTTTGTTTGTTCTACATTTTAGCCTTTCCCTAAATGTAGGATGTGTTTGTTATGTGACATTTTATATTTCTCCAGCTTTGTCAGCTTGATACAGAAACAAGCATTAAATCTAAGATCCTCAGATTTAGGTTCTGTTTGTCTTGAGGTTCAGGCAGTTCACAGCTGAACATTGTTTACGGTATTTCGCCATTGATAAGCTTCTGGCTTAAGAGAAATACCAATCAATACAAAAACAAATTTATGAAATTAAGATTAATTTATTGTATTTTGAGAAGTGAACATAAATCACTAAATAATTTATGTGAATTAATTCAACTTAAGACCAGACTAAATGTATTAATAAGAACTATTTTCAATAACAGTATTTCTCTTCTCCTCAAGCCCGCTAACTTTGTTTTCTAAAGGCCAGATGTAGAGAATGGTGGTTGTGGGTGCCAGTGGGGGAGGGGTGTTTTCTTACAGAGCCTCACTTTATGTTATGGAAGAAAGGGGCATCTGGATAAGATGAAACGGAAGCTTCCTCACTCGCACGTTTGAATGACACTCCGGCGGTGCTGATACCACAGTGTGGCACATGCAGCGTGAGTCACCCGCCCACAAAAGCACACAGATACTTGCTCATTTCAAACAACTGGCGGGATTCTGACAGTTTGGAAAAACAGTTATTTTATATAAGCGTAGCATTCAGATCATTCGACCAGTTAAGCAGCTTGTACTGTTTGGCAGGAGTTGTAAAAATTCTCTCTATATGTAATTTAATACACATGAATGAATATATATATATATATATATATATATATGAATATATAAAATATATATATCTTCTTGGAGCTTGTTTTGAATTGTTCTAGTAATGCACTTCACGCCAGTTAATGTTAAGGTCACTTGAGGTAATCTTCCAATTTACGAGGCACTTCTGGAAAAGTTGACGGTCATCTCTGGCATTAGAAAGTTGCTTCATTTTTGGTTATTTCCAGTGTCTCCTGCTTCACCTTATTCTTATGTACTGCTGTCTTAGAAACTTTGAGCCTCGAAGCAGCCTGCCTCACAGTTTAGCCTTCTGCCAGCAAAACCAGGATTAAGCCAGGATTTTAAAAAGCAGATTTTTAAAGAGATGCATATATATTCAACCATGACATTGCTTAGAAATAAAGGTAATCAGAAATGATCATGAAATGGCTTCATTTGAGAAAGAAGGAGAACATTATTTTGCATTTTACCATTGTTTGGAAAGAAAAATGTGCTGTATGATTCATCTAAACTTGTGCCACAGACTCCACTTCAAGTATATAAGTACATCTTCTACTTTTTCCATTATGTTCAGCAATTGGAAATGTATTCATTTTAACAATGTTTACTGTAAAGGGATGTACATTTTTAAAATAAAACTAGCATATTGAATATTCAGTTGTATAACTGCAGCACAGCGAAAGGCAAATAAACTTCAGCAGGTTCACAGATTATTAACAACATGTACATTATACAGTACAGAATCCATGCAATGCTTGCAAAATGTTTAAAGTCCCCCATTTCATTAACGTTACTGACATTTTTATAGTCTTTGCTAAGTAAAAAATCAATATGAAGAGAAAAATTAATATTATGTAACCACATTACAGTCTTAGTCTTGCTATAAATCCAATAAGACGTATATATTACTACAGTTTGGCATATTTAAACAAAATCAGCTAAGGAATTGTTTTGATTGAGTTTTACATTTATGTATCAAAATATGACTTTGTGAAAAATTAATAATACAAGAAATAAAAAGAATGTAATGCATGTAAATAAAATATACACATTCAATGTGAAAAAACTGAACAAACAAAATTATAATTATATAATATAGCCTAAAGAATTGTGGGCAATATTCAGTAGCATAATTATAAGGCACTACTGGTAAGTCAATATAAAGAGTGCCAGCTGTCTTTTGGTACCAGTTATAAAGTCTAATTCTAAACCTCACACTTTCCAAATGCTTATGCAGACCAGGGTCATTGGAGCCTGCAGTCTATCCCAAGTAGAACCAGTGCGAGGCTGTGGGTAAATCGTGGATAGGATGTCAGTCCATCACAGGGCACACACACACAAGCAATGCTATGGGCAATTTTGAAATACCAGTTCACCCTATTGCATGTCTTTCGTCTGCAGTAAGAAACACACATGATACGGAGAGGACATGCAAATTCCTTATACATAGGATGGGAGTATAATTCTGATTCTTTCTTAACAAAATAATAAGAAGAATAAATAAAATCTAGAAACATTTGTCATACAACAAACATTAGATCACTGAGTTGTTTTATATAGTATAGTGGTTTTATAAATAATTACCATACATTTAAATGATGAAAAGACATTTACTGTAAAACTTAAATATTGAGGCTTGCTCAAAAACCACGTTTGGCTCCAACTTACTAGTTCCATGAGTGCAAAGTCTCAGTTAAAGTGAAAAATGACATGACATTTTATCATTGTCAGTAAATGACACAGAACATGGAAATTCAACTCTCTAGTGAAAAATATGCTCTCCACGAATAATGTGCGAAGAAAATTCATAGCGATCTTGGCTGCAGCGACCACATATGTTGCACTCCAAAGGGTTTCGGTATCCATGGCAGCCCATGTGGATAGTGTACATGACATGGTCAAGAAAAAGCACATGGCAGTGCTCACACTTAAATGTTCTCATCTCCTTGCCTTCCCTGCTAAATACGCGGTAAACATTTCTGGTGATGCAATGGTCAAAAGAGACATCCATGCAACCTGACCCCACCCCCTGCACCTCTTCTTTACCAACTGTCGTGCTATACCTGAGGTAGGGAACATGATTTGAGGAGTTTCTGGGCCTGTCCTGTAGACTGTTGCAATCAAAGCTAGCAGATTCAATTCCACTGTTACATGGGGACTCCTGGTTAGTTAGACTATTCTTAGGCCGAATGAGCGACAAAGAGCCGTTGATGGAGGAAGGAGAATCTAATTGAATGGATGGCTGAGGTAAAACAGTCTGCCTGTTAGCCTGCTCCATTTGGGGCCCTAGTTGATACATATGTGTATAGAGAGGGTTGACTATAGGCACGACGTCTGTCACTGAAAGTGCTGAGTGATGCACAAGAGGCCTTAATGCGTTGGTGCCCAAATAAGAGATAGCATTGTTAATAGCATGGTCCATTATGTGAGCTTGCAGTAGCTCTGCCTCCTTCTCATATTTAAAGCCGGCTTGGTAGCTGTAGTACGCCAGCTTTTCATCTGTGGAGAATACAAACACACCATAGGTTAAATCCCTAACTGAGAGCTTGCAAAGGCAATGAGTTCATAAGTTAGTTAGTTTTGTTGACTTTTAATGCTATGCCAGCAGCTACAGCTATATTCATGACAAAAGTGAATGATATTAA
>JAABNX020000001.1:32401076-32415677 GCA_015163995.2 Mormyrus lacerda
TAGATCATGTGCTATGTCCATCCACAAAGCACAATTTTAATGTCAGTAAACATCGACTTACTATGTGGGTGGCCATCTGCAGTCTTCCTTTCCATAGTCTGTTGATATATATAAAAAAAAAAAATGTTGAAGAAAATATCTGGATATTCCCTTTTTTATTGCCCAGCAAATGTCATCTGATGGTATGTTCAACAGCATGAATGAATATCTTCCGCCAAATATGCAAACAAGAAAAATTCGCTTCATACATCAAATGAGGTGCCATTTTTAAAAATCATACCAGCTAATCATTCTTACTAAATCGAGTGATTTGTTGATATGGTTTCTAAGTTTATTCTTTGGCAAACTCTATCAGTATATCTATCAGAATTAGCTTAAAAGTTCAGGCATTATGCATCAAGTGTGTGTAAAGTCCAAACCGTTAACTGTCTGAGTGCTAAAATACAAACTTATACCGTATGCACTAAAATATACAGAACTTTCTTTAACAATCTGTTAAAGCAATCTCAGTCAAATTACTGTGGTCAAAATCAACACCAAATAACTCCTGCAAGAGCTGCAAAAGTAAACATTGCATCTTATAGAGAAAGACTGAAATAAATCTAAATATCATATTATTAGGCCTACATGTGTAGTTTCCCATGTGTACAGATACCATTTATCTGTGGGTATCACAATGTGAGATCCGTATGTCTGACATTTCACAGGTTTGATGACTGTGACAGAAAGATCATTTGAAATTTTACAATACAAAAATGTAGTATGATCTTTATCAACCCTAATAAAAAGATTCCATACTGCAGGAAACCTCTAGTGAATATGTTTTTATCATACCATAACATTTCTTAGTATTTTACAACATTTATTAAAACTACACAGAATACAAGTAAGTCGCAGTACTGCCACAAACTAAGATTTAAAAATGGTAAACTGACTTGTCAAACAGTATATATACATGCATGCTATATATGCTGCAGGCTATAAGGTACGGTTGACTTCCCCCATGTGCAATATTGACAGCATTGACACTGCAGTTATGAAAACGTTTGTATTTTGCTGTGCAATTCTTAGGAAATGCAAAATGCACAATGTAGTCAATCCATCTTCCATAATAGTTTGTCCATCATAGTGCCATATAATAAAGTTGTTTAAAAATTAGTTGATACATGAATACAATCAGCAGTTTTAAACTACAGCATGAGTTTCCTTTTCATGGGAAGAGGACTAATATCCCAGAGATATTCCTATTTTTCAGCTATATCTGTTTATCCATAATAAAGATATTGGTCTTTTGATGCACATTAAATGCCCCAGTTTATCAAAGGAAAAAATACCTATGTTAACATGACTTGTTACTTAAACCACATAATGAAAGATCTTGAACATTTAGCAAATACCACACTATCGTTGTAAATTAGAAGTAGTACAGGAGAGTCGGTGCTTGGAATATCCCGTCCGTAACAAACAAATTTTTAGCTAAAATGTACAAATTAGTTAATAAGCAGGCACCATCTAAATGTTCTTTTTGAATAAGACATTGAATACGACTGATGATAATAATCCATTCATAATCAATAATAAACTTATGAAGCCTTACAGTATTTTGACTCACAAACTTTCATCATTGTAGTTTCTTTCAACTCATTTCTAATTATCAGCACATTCGGATCACCAATGAATAGTGCATTATAAATGGAATCAATCGATGTGCCTCAGCATAAACCCAGTAAATTGAAACCGCGTTTAATAAAGGTCTTTAGGAAAATCGAATATCTACGAAAAAATATGTTGAGAGAAACTTCCAACCTTTAAGTTAATAATAGTTTTCCGCAGTCCTGGAAGGCTTATTTCCACATACTCTGAGCCTTGACACGCGATCTTAGGTGATCATATGTTCCGTCCTCCTTTCAGCTATTCTTAGTGGATTTCATTTGCTATAGGGTGCCTTTAATACATAAAGTAAAACCATTAATGTGCGTGGTTTCTTCAAACAAAGCATTTATCAAGGAGCCAAATGATGTCACGCCCACTCTTTGGTGAACAATAGTACGTAATAAATTATTTACATTACAAATACTGGATTCGCACGACTTTAAATACTTCACTACGCACGCGTTTCAAATCTTGCAAATTTCGTGGCACCCTGTATTAAATCATAATAAAGTTAAGATAGAACAATGTCAGTGCTTTTATCAGCAACAGGAAACCAGGTCCGCAAATAAAACTGAAAGAGCACGGAAGATTCGTAAGTGAGTTTGTAAGTAACTTCCTTTGTGTTAAAGTATCCGTCAGCGTAACGAACAATACGCGGCCCCTTGTAGCTGCGGATTGTTTTAGTTAACAAATTTTACTACTAATTTTACTGCTACTACCAATACAACTACTACTACGATTATTATTATTATTCTGATAATTAAAAAATAAACAATTTAAATAGTGTTTTATAAACAAGGAGAATGTTTTGTTCACCAGCAAGCCCTAGCATACATATCTTATATTCAAACAATCTCTCGTAGAAATGCATTGTTCCTGTCAATTTAAAGTCATTCATTCATTAATGGTTAGGGAAGAGTAATTGTAATTGAAAGATTACAGGTTTGAATCCCTGACCGGCAAGGCATCTCTGAGGTACCTTGAGCAAGGTACCGCCCCCACGCACTTTTCCCTGGGCGTTGAATTAGCTGCCCCCTGGCTATCACGTTGTCACATATGGGTTAAATGCAGAGAACACTTCTCATTGCTGTGGTGTGTCAACAATGGCAACTAATCAATAAATTAAAAAAAAAGCTATCTCTCTAAAAGCAAACAAAGCATCCTGCCTAGAATATAAATTCCATAGAGATTGCATACAGGATCAACAGGTGAGGACAGTTAACATCTACAAATATGCTAAAATTATGTTTGTACATTTCAGTTCAGCATTCAGTATCAATAAGCATGAATTCTTAAACAGCAAACTCTATCGAATGTCTGTTACTAGACATGTGACTTGCAGAGGAGTATTTGTCATCGTGCTCCACAATGACTGCACCTCGAGAATTACATTCACTCAGATCAGTGTTTCCCAGCATTTTTGCTCCCTCCCAGCTTCCTACCGGCACTTCTGAGGGAGAAAAACATGGACTGTCTGGAGGTCCCTGAGGACTGAATTGGGAAACACTGACTTAGAGAGAAACATTTAAGATTGGTATATCTAGTGAGCCTCATCATACATGATGGCAACACAGCAAGCCCAACAGGGGGTTTTCTTTTCATACTGATGAGTTGCAACAGTGCAGCACTGTTACCTCACAGCAAGAAGGTCCTGGGTTCGATGCCTGGGTCACCCAGGTGCCTTTCTGTGTGGGGTTTCCATGTTTTGTGCATGTGTGGGTTTCTTCCCACAGTCCAAAGACATGCAGATTAGGTCATCTGGCCACTCTTAATTGCCCATAGGTGTGAATGCCAGTGTGTGTGGGTGTTTGTCTATGGTGGCTCTGTGGTGGACTGGCGGCCTGCCCGGGGTGTACCCTGCCTCTCACCTGAAGATGCTGGGATTGGCTCCAGCTTCTCTGTGACCCAGATGGATAGAGTGGTATAGATAATGGATGGATGGATGGAGCTGCAACAATATCCCTACCAAAACACCCCTAACATCCCCCTGAGCTCTTCTGTATAACTAATGGGGTGAATCACTACAATTAAGAAACAGTACATGAATTGACTCCTTCATGTGAAAAAAGAAAGAACCACTTTGTTCTGGTTCTTGTTCTGGTCTCTTTCTGCTAGCTTATAGATACAAACCATTTTTTTCCCTTGAAAGTGTTAATACATGATGCTTAAATTGACATGTTTTGTTGCTTGCATGTAATCCATGCAAATAATGTTATTTACGTATGATGATACTTCTTCAATATATACAGTATGAGAGAAAAGCATGATTCCCATGGCTATTTTCTTGCTGCAGATATGCAGTACGACAGACTCAAAAACCTGGTTGAAAGCTTCTAAGACATCCTGCTTAAGGCATATTGATTTCAGGGAGGCAAATGAGGGATGCATGTTATCTTGTCACAGTCTAGTCACATTCAATATTACTGTTTGGTATGGTTGGTTGATTGGTGGTTTGGATTAATTTCATTTGATTAGTATTCACTTCTAGATCATCTGAATCCTGTGCATGCATATGGCAAATGTCTTAGTTCAAAGCCATGGGGTTACGAGAATCTGTGTGTGGGACTATACCAGGCAAACAATTGACATTCTTTATGTCTAGTGCTTGGTTTTCCTGGTGTTGCATCCAGGTTTACTGTGACTTTACACTCAGTATCCCGTTATACTAAATAGCCAATAACCAGGCTTGGAGCTAGGCTTACATTTTGCCAGACTGCCTAAATTCCGACAAGTTATCTGGCTAAGCAAGAAATCCTGCTTTGTGATACAGGCCCCAGTACCATTGACGACTCACAGCATCAGTGTTGGTGGTTTGTGAACTGCCCCCCGCTGTGGGGTTAAGCACATGTTTACATGTTCTCCACATGTCCAGATATTTGAATTCTTTTGGGTTCTCTATTATGGCAGAAAAGCATTTGGTTAGGCAACCTGACATCTCTATATTGCCCATGTCCTGCAATTAACTTCTATTTTATTTTAGGTATTTCTTCATTTATTACTTTATTTGTCTACTATATATTCATATAGTCCTTGCTTATTTGGAATTAAAATAAATGTCAAACATATCTGAGCAAGGGATTTAGGCCTGATCAATACTTAATAAACAGAAAGAAAGACTTGCTTTTAAAATTTGCTACCACAGCAAAGATTGAATGACATATAACTAAAGAAATGTAATTTACAGTAACAAGTGTTGTCATCCTACGTTTATCATAGTGAGTCATATATCTTCCACTCATCATTCATTGCAAGAAAAACGTGTGTGTATTTTTGTCATGAAAACACAAGTTGTGGCTGTAAAAAACTAATGCGAACAGTCCAAATCTTTATTATTGAAATCCATGCATATCAGCATGTTATTCAAAACAGAATAATGAATTGATCACTGGTGATCTCCCCCTGGTGGTGCTGATGTGTGTGTGTGTGTGTGTGTGTTTATTTGTGTGTTTGCATTGATCACATTTGAGGACAAACATGTCCCAAAATTGTGATAGAACCTGACCCAGGACACGCTGGGCATTTTTCAGGTCCCCATTTGGATAAATTTATTTTTTTAAAAAAATCTATGAATGCAATCAAAAAACTAAAACTGCCAAAAGTACTGTATTTTGCTTGGTTACCTATGGTTAAGGTTAGGGCTGGGTAGGGGTTAAGGTCATCATTTTGGGATTAGAGTTTTCCCCATAGAAATGAATAGAGAGTCCCCACAAAGATATAATTACAAATCTGTGTGTACATACATTGTGTGTATGCTAGTTATGGCCAAATGATGCTTCATGAACCATTTGCTGTATTTTTTGACCCCACTAGATGGTGGTCTCCGTTTGCTTTGGGGCATGCTATGAGCCCTATTTTGAACAGAGAGCACCATCTAGTGGGGTCATAAAATACAGCACATACACACACACACACACACACACAGAACTTTAACAGAATTTTAATATTTGCTAATGGCCACTTTGCTAATGACCCAAAACACTACTGTTGAATCATTATGTTTTGCAATAACCATCAATAACCACTATGAATTCTGAATTGTACCAAGAGAAGAGAACTTCCCTTGGGGGGTAATGTGAGGAGTTCTCCAGGAGTATGGGGTACAGGGTCCATTGTTGTGAGGCATCAGATCCCTGTACAAATGGAGCAAGAGTTTGGTTTGCATTGCCAGCAGTAAGTCAGACTTGTTCCCAGTGGGTGTCGGACTCCACCAGGGCTGCCCTTTGTCATCCAAACTTTTATATAAAGAATTTCTAGGCATAGCTAAGGAGCAGAGGGAGTATGGTTTTTCAGGCCTCAGGATTGCTTCTTTGCTTTTTGCGGTCCTGTTGGCATCGTCAAGCTGCGACCTGCAGGGTCTTGTTCACAAGTAAGGGAAAAAGGAAGCAGGAGATTGACGGATGGATCAGTGCTGCGTCAGCAGTAATGCAGATGTTGTACCATTCTGTTTTGGGGAGCTGAGCCAGAAAGCAAAGCTCTCAATTTACCGGTTGATCTATGTTCCTACTCTACCTATGGTTATGAGCTCTGGGTAGTGAACAAAAGAACAAGATCATGGATTCAAGCGGCTGAAATGAGTTTCCTTCGCAGGGTGTTTGGGCTCAACCTTAGAGAAGGGGTGAGGAGTTCAGACATTCGGGAGGGACTCAAAGTAGGGTTGCTGCTCCTCCTCATCAAAGGAGCCAGTTGAGGTGGTTCGGGTATCTATCTAGGAGGCCTCCTGGATGGTTTCCTGGGGAGGTGTTTCATGCATGTCCAACTAGGAGAAGGCCCCAGAGCAGACCCAGGACACACTGGAGAGATTATGTTTCTCGGGAGGCCTGGGAACACCTTGGGATCCCCCTGGAGCTGGAGAACATGGCTGGTGAGAGGGAGATCTGGGCATACCTGACTAGACTGCTGCCCCAACGACCAGACCTCGGGTATGCGGTGGAAAATGGATGGATAGATGGATGAAAACTTATGTTCCAAAGAATTTCAGTGAATTATTCAACCTCAAGTGTAGTGAGAGAACCCCACATATTTTAAACTCCTTGCTGATATTCTTTGTGAGCTAAGATGATATCCTGCTCATCTGTGATAACCATATCCCTTAGATATGTAGTAATTTCCACACCTTGCAAGTCTCGCCACAGTTACGTTGCACACATATGTTCCTTTCCCTGGTTGTGGTCACAATGAAGTAGAACATTTCTTTGTACACTTGTACAGTTTTGTAAAAAGCATTTGCTAAATAGAATAATGTAAATGTAAAAAATTCTGACTATAAAGCTTTACTGCCGTAATCTTTGTCAGGGTCTGGCATACATGTTTGTGTTTTTGTAGGTACTCATTGTTTTCAATGTGAAATTGAAAAAAAACTGATAGACAAGTAAGTCATGTAATTTTACTAAGATGTTCAAATCTTGAGCCGTGGGGGAAAATTTCATATATATATATATATATATATATAGACTGGGTGAATTATCAATGTAGTAAAAAATGGACCGATAACATCAGAAGTTCTAGCCAAATTCCCAAGATGGCTGATTATGTAAGAGTCCTAAGAGAATTACTTATTCTAAATTTGTATGGTGAGTATGTCTATACCAGGGGTATTCAACTAAAAGAGGTCCAGTTAGAGAAAATGTCTTGAAGCAAAAGGTCTGGAAGATCATAATGTCTATTTAGTGTGATGTATATTTAAGTAGCCTTTCAGTTGTATCAACATTGCATGTAATCAGTACCTGACTGCCAAATCAAATTAATTCAGTACAATTCCTTTTGAGATGTCTGCATACATATGTAACCTCTGCATACAGTACATATGTAATGTCAGATGTTGAAAGTGTGCAATTTTTGTTTCACCTGAGTTGATTTATAAAAGTAAATATACTTTAAATACGATTTAATTAATAATATTTATACAGTTGTTAAAAAGCAGAAACTTCCACAAACATGAAATCACCAAAAAACTATGTCTATTTATCCAGCATGTTATATAATACATACTGTGTTTGAAAACTTTTCTGCTGTATGATTTCAGGCCAGATCAGCCACTCTGTTGAACATTACGGCTTTTTTGTTACTTCACTGCTGCTATTAACACTAATGGTGCATTCGATTATTTCTTTCCAACTCGGAACTTGGAAGAAAACTCATGAAACATCACGAAAAACGTCACTTCCCGTCGGAAACACACCTCTTTTATGACGTTGAAGTTGGACAAGATTTTGTTGTCCGAGTTGCCCGTGACAAAATTTCAACATGGCGGCTTGTAGTTTCTTTGCCTCTCGATAAAAGAATATCGCTATGAATGTGCTAAAATATTTTATAAAGCTTTTAATGTGGATTGACTAGTTTGTGTTTCTTGTTTGTTTGTCTCTCGGACAAAAATTCTCACTCCAAATCTGCTAAAATATAAAACAACACACAGCTGCGTGTTCATGGAAGCAGCCATGTTTTGATCCGGGATGTGAAAGCGCAAACGGGAGATTGTCAGACGTGATGTCACTCAACTCAGAATTTCCGAGTTCCGAGAGAAAAACGAAAAAGGGCTGCATATGCCGAACTACGCTTTGCGGTCAAAGGCATTTGATATTCATTGGCGTGGGAAGTGGCAGTTCTAGTGCTAAACCACTACCAAAAAGACTACAAAACTCTGCACCAGATAAAATAGAAGCGTCCCATCAGGTTTTAAATCATAACTTTGTTTTGGCTTTTGGACAGTTTCTGGGTCCGGACCCAGACCACATGTTAGTGACCGCTGGTCTATACAATATGTCCATAAACATAGTTTAGACTACATGTGTTATGGCACAGCGTGGTGCAGGTGAGAAAAAGGTGACAATCTACTTGCAGTTCCTATACACAGACAAGGGTTTAAGGAATTAAACAGAACACACTATGGAAAGGCACAAATTAAAGAGACCATGAGGGGTCAAAACTAACAGGGAAAAATAACCATAAAGTCAGGGAACAGAACTTAGAAAACCCAAAACACCAAACAAAAAGCAGCATGGCCATATACACTATGACTGACAAGAGAAAAGAGTGGACACAGGCAATTAAATACCCACAGGGAATCAGAGCACACAAGGAACAGGTGTAACCCATTAATCGATTAACCAATCAAGGGGAGACACAGGAATGAGAAACAGGTGGAACTACTTAACCAAGTTGAACACAGACCTAGGAGGCTTAGACCAGAATGTATTCTGGTATTGGGAATACAAAGCAAAGTTAATCAATTACAAAATCAAAAGGTACAAAACAAAACCAGAATACATCACAAAATAAACACTGAGGAAAAGAAAACTAAAAAATACAAATAACATGTGAGGCAGGTCACTGGCTAGCCTCGAACCCATAGCTTGAAGGAATAAGTATCAGAGCAAAATAATCTATCCAGTGAGCTAAGAGGCAACTTAGAAGACTGGAGTGGGAACAGGGGAAACACCATGACAGCATAGGGAAAAAATGCAAACCCAGGTCCCAGAGGTGTAAGACAACAGTGCTAACCATTACACCACCACACAACCTGGGAATTTAATTTTTAAATGACAAAAATATAATCTGAAAAGAAGACATTTTTTTGGTGGATATTTAGTTCAAGTTGGATACTGGAGAGTCTAAGCAGGTATACAATAGGTAAGTGGTTTGTATAATTTCACTAACTTTTACAACATATATGCTTACAAAGTGTTTCCCCTTGTTAAAAAAGGTACCAACATAGATGAACTCTTTGAAGCCTACAAGTCCTATATAAGCCTGCCTGCCTTACATCACGCTTCCCCCATATACCTGGAAATATGAGGTAATCGGAAACTTAGTGCTACATTTTAAATGTAATGACAAATAATACATAAACTGACTCATCAGAAAACCACAACTGTGTGACATTACTGTTTGTAACGACAGGCTGTCGCTGTATGTATTCTTTCTGTTTGCAGATAGTTCTCCCTGAAGGAGAACTATGTCAGGTCATATCATAGGTGTGTTTAGCAAAACACCAAAAGCTTAAATATAACAACTTAAACAGTACATTCAGTAAGTACATGCAGAATCATTATTTTTGTGAGGTAATAACAGACATTCCACCTTTCCCTGAAGTTCCGGGAGTCTCCTGCAAATTAACAGCAGCTCCCTGACTCCCCCATGTGATGCAGAATGTCCTGGAAATCTGCTGTTCAGCTTTTCAGCATCAGTAACATTAGTCAACAAAGTTTTATGCTTACCCACCAACCATACCGCACCAGGTCCAGACAGCTTCCTCAGTGCAGATCTGCTATTTCTGATTTTGGGCCCTATGAAAGTATATTAGCCAAGACGAATCCAATTATGTTCCAATTTTTTTATGACCCCTGTCATGTGCAGATGTGTCCTATGTCTGTGTGCCCACCTTCCCCTTCACCCTGAGGACTCACCATCCAGCTTCTCAACCTGTGTCTCCATTCATGAGACCCTGGCCCTGCTTCACAGTTCACCTTTCTTTTAGCTCTGCATGTGGCTCCCCTTTCCCCAAGGTATGTTACAGCTACAATTAAATCCCATCATGGAGCCAAAAATTAAGGTGAATGAAAAATAAATCAAGTGAAAAAGTAAATGCTCATTGTGTTTGAGAGAACACACGGTTCACTTCAGCTGGTAAGGAGTGAGCTTCTTTCCAGTAGTGGTAAAAAATGATGAAAGATCATAAGTTGCAGTGCAAGAGGTATCAAAATAGCGAACAAGGAATGCTGATATAAAAATTATATCCCACATATGTAAATTCTCTCAGGATGTTATTGTATAAATTATAAACACGTTTCTCTTGCCCAAACTATTTGAAGTGCCCCTCATTAAAGGAACTAATGGCTGCTGTGTGTGTCAAAGGCTTTGATCACCTGCCCCTCAAAAAAGTTTCTGCACTGTATTGATCATCATGACATGTTGTGGCTTCCTGCAGAGGACCGAAAGGCAGTGACCGTCAACACCTAACAGGTTGAACTTTTAAACAGGAAATGTTCTCTCCTCACAGTTTGAAATACCCATGGCTATTTAGAGAAGGCAGGAATTTGCTGCTCTAAACTAAATAAGCATATGTATTCTGAATTAAAGACAGATACATTCCCCAAGAATCATTTGTGATATTATCCATTTCAATGTTATTGTCAACCTGCTATGTCACACGTAAGGAACCAGGGCAGGCACAAACCAATAAACCTAACACATTAGTTAGCCCCCCAGAGGAGGACCCTCTGCCCCGATAATCCCAAACAGCCTCCACTACGCCACCTGGTGTAAAGGTAGGGCACCAGGACCCTCCAATTTGGAGGAGACTGGTTGTGCTGGTACGAGTCAGTCCACACACCAAGGCTTAGAGTTTACCAGTTTATTATACAGAAAATAAAAACAAATTCAATGCCAGCTAGCACATCACAAAAATCAGGGAAAGAACCATCCCCATAAAAGTCCACGAGGCAGCTGTTCTCCCAATGGCCCGTTTCCATCCACCTGAGCCTATGATGGTGACACAAAGACAAGGCAGGCACACGAAAACTCTGCCAATAGCATGACAGGTACAATATGTCTATAAGCCAATGCTTTACAGGACAAGCCTCAGTTACCCCTTCTGAACACCTTAGAGATACCCAGGGTTATATCACAGCAAAAACCACACTACATACCCTTCTAAACACAGCACTGCAATAACACAAACACAAATCACCCATGCACACTCACTGCATTAGCCAGCACGATGTCAGGGTATCTACTAAAGGAGGCATCACCACCCTAATCGCTGCCACCCTTAACTAAGTGCCCCCAAAACAAAGCCCAGACTCAAGGTAATGCTCTACCCAGGACAAGAGGCTTCTCCCTTAGCTCACCACAGGGAGTATACCCAATCGCTTTCCTCCCTTCAGCGTCTGTCTCCCCCTCCAGCCAGGCGTCTCACAGTGTGGGTGCTGATCTCCCAGCGTCGCCTCTCTCCCTCTCCCAGCTCCGCCCTCCTGCACCACTCGCCCTCGCTGCTCTCCAGGGTCAAGCACGTTCACTCTGCTTCGCCACACTCTCCGTTACTTCTCCACCCTGAGCTCCGTCCTTCATCTTGCCAACACCAGTCTCCTGTGTCCCTTCTGCATCAGTCATCTGTCTTCTGTTTCCATATCACATTATAAGTAGAGTTCACTTGATAACTTTATTACTTCAATGATCAAACATAGCACTTCAACGGATTCTGTTTCTGCAAAGTGAAAAAGTCATTAATTGCCAAATATAAATAAACAGCAAAACTAACAGAATAGTTTAACAGTCAATTTAAAGGTGATGTTATGTACAAGAGTTGTCTGCTCTGATGAAACATTTAAAAAGTAAGGAATTTTACATGCATTTTAACTCATGACATTCCTAAATAAATGTGCTTACTGCAACGCATGAGGCTCCTCAAAATTATGAAGAATATGTCCACATGAGATATCTGGCAAACATGGGAGGGGATGGGGTATGTGGGAGACTGAGACCCTGCCCCTGTTTAAGGTGCCTCCCTTTCATTGTACTGAGTGAAATGGGGCAGTGACACCAGGGGGCACCGGTGGTGAAGTTTGCTTGGCTCCCACATACTGTAGGCTTTGACCAGCACTGCTTTTGAAATACTGGGCCAGGCCCAGGACATGCTGGAGTGATTATGTCTCTCGAGTGGCCTGGTAGTGCCTCTGTATACCTCTGGAGGAGCTGGATGAAGAATTGATGGTCTGGGTATCTCTGCTCAGAGTGCTGCCCCCGCAGCCCAGACCTGGAAAAGCAGTGGAGACTGGATAGATGGATGAATGAATGTTTCCATTTGATTTCTTTTTGTACAGTTCCCTGTGTTAGTAAAGCCTCCTTATTGCTTTAAAATTAGTATCTCCTTTAAACCTTATAAAAAGAAGACTGTTTTCCTTGCAAGCATCAGCCATTATCAGTGAATCACTTATGTAATCATAAATTTAAGAAAATCATCTTCTAATAAAAACAACAACGGTATTAATATTAATACTAAGAGTTGGAGAACACCTTGCACAAGATGCTGGTTCAAAGCAGACACAAAACAGAAAATGCAATATTTTCACGATACCAAAATTTCAAGTTTCAATACAATACCAAAGGTGTTCAATTCCATCTTCGATATTCGACAGAGTATATACTGTAATGTAGCTGAAGAAAAACTGATTTGAACTGAGGTTTTGTTTGCAGTAAAAACTTTACAAACTTTTGTAAACTTATGTCACAGTACTTAAAAAAAGCCTTCACCTTACATTGTCAGTCAGGGTAGAATTACAAGTTATAGCCATTGTAATCAAGCTGTAATCTTGTCCAGAGATATTCACGTGGTATAAATGAAACACTATTAAAAATCTGATTTCACACCAGATATGGATTACTTCTACATGCCTTTCTTATCTTCTAACAGTTGTATGACTCCAATATTTTGTATCTGAATGATCAGCACTAATCAACACAACCTCATGAGATCATATCGAGCCAAGCACAACCCATGGGTAAAAATAATTGCAGACTGTTCTCCTTTTTATGAAATGTTTAACTGATTAAAAAATATATGTTTTAACTAGTAAAAAAAATGCATATCACATCTCTACTTCAACCACAACAGGCTCCTGCAGATTCGTATTCAGAAAGAAGATGCCTATTTCTTGAACCTCTTTATCTTATGTTGTGTGTTGCATTGCACAATGGTGAAAGCTCTGACACATCTTCATTAATGCACTGTGTGAGACTGCACTCGGTGCATTGGTAGCCTGCAAGCCTGAGTGATCAGAGCGAACTGGAAGTGCAGGCTATAGCATTGATACCATTAAGAATCAGTATTGAAACAATACTGATTGAACAAAGATAGAATTAGCACTTTCAGTACTTCCAATACTTCTGACAGCACTAAGACAATGTAGAAATGCCGTTCATCTAACTGCAGGAGGAAATCAGAGTATGTGGAGGAAACCGACACAAATGTCACACAACAAGTAAAATATGGTGTTTTGATTACTGTGGTTTATCCAGAAAAAGAAAAGTTAAGTTTTTCAGTTAGATGTTTCACTACCAAATTCAGAAAAATCCAGATACTTTTGGGTTCCCATGCAGTCCAAAGGCGTCAGGTAGGCTATGCATGTCTGCCCGTTTCTTCTGCATTCAATATCAGCAGAATCTTACCTAGGATGCCAGAACAGCAAGGGCTGACTTTGATGGCCATGATGTTTTGGCTAATTAGTGTGCACAGTATATATATAGTTGTCTCAAAAGATTCACAAATTTGGCATTTCCTGTCAGTTATTTGCAAATTGGCGATTGTTACGAGCTCCAGTCTAGGGTTGGAGCCCGACAGAAAAGAAAGGGAAAGGGTAAGGGGAGGACAAGACAAGCAGGGAACGGAAATAGGGAACATAAGTAACAAAGGGGCCTTATTTTGTATTTTTTTTTTAATTTTATTCACATCACACGGATACTTTCGAATAGATTACCACATTATCCAGGTAAGACTCACAGTTCTAGACATCACCTAGTACTTTATGCATTAGCTGCTGGAAAGTGGCTGGGGCATTACGTAACCTGAAGGGCATAATGGTATGTTGCAGAAAAACGTCAGGCGTAGCGAAAGCGGAAATCTCCGATGCACATGGAGTCAGCGGAACCTGCTAATAACCCTTTAAGAGGTCCAATTTGGTTACAAACTTGGCAGACCCAATGCGATCTATGCAGTCTTCCATGCGAAGGACTAGAAAGGCATCCGGCTTGGTTACCGCGTTTATGTTTTGGTAATCTGTGCAGAAACAAAATGTGCCATCAGACTTGGGGACAAGCAGGCACGGAGAACTCCAGGAACTACAACTGGGGACAGCCAGGCCGTTTTTTAACCCTCTGTAGTCTGAGGCCTCTCAACCACCTTCGGGGTAGTCTGACATGCCTTGACATTTTAAAATATTTCACCTATCTAAAAAA
>JAABNX020000001.1:32421812-32439253 GCA_015163995.2 Mormyrus lacerda
CAGTTCTTTTTGTTTTTTTTTTCTTCAAGTAAAAATAAAGTCCCTTACTTATTGGAGCTGCAACGTAGGTAGGCTTCATTCCTGTCCGTACCAGAATGACCGACACTACCTGATGATCCCATGGCTCCACTAGGAGCACTATCATGCTGGAATTTGCATCCCTTGCACCCTCACCTGACTCAGCAGAAGAGCCCCTGTCTCCAGTTCCCAGCCCAGTGGAGAAGTCTGCTCTGCCTTAATTGCCTGTTCCGTGGTGACTGTGTGGATGACTGTCCAGCTTGAAACCGTCTTTGCCTCTACTGTGATGCCAACACCCATCTCACCAGATCCAGGGTCGCACACGCTTGTTACCATTGGCAAGCACCACAGAGTCTGCCCCAGAGGAACCCCTGCTTCTATCTGGCAACCATAGTAGCGCAGTAGTAAGCCTCAGCTCTGGCCCCATCTTTTCCTGTCCCGGAGGGTTTGCCAGGGGTATGGATGTCATTGGCTGAGCAGTCTTTATGCAAGTCTCACATCACCAATAGCAACACCATGTGTCAGATGGAATGGTATAAAGCATGCTGCCACTGAACTCTGGAGCAGTGAAATATGTACTGTTTAATGGTAAATCACGCTTTTCTGTCTGGAAGTCTGACAAACTAATCTGTGGTTTTGCAGATGCCAGGAGACTATTACCTGCCTGAAAGCATTGTGCCAGCTGTGAAGTTTGGATGGAGGAGAGATAATGGTATGAGATTATTTTGCTGGAGTTGTGCTAGATGCCTTAGTTCCAGTGAAGGAACTCTTAATCCTTCAGTATACCAAGGCATCTTCTCATGTTCTATGCTTCCAACTTTGTGGAAACAGTTTGGGGAAGGCCCTTTTCTGTATCATTAGCACTGTGCCCCAGCGCACAAAGCAAGATCCATAAAGACATGATTGGTTGAGTTTGGTCTGGAAGAACTTGACTGGCCGACACAGAGCCCTGACCTCAGCCAAATCTAACACCTTTGAGATTAACTAGAATGGAGACTGTGAGCCAGACCTTCATGTCCAACATAAATGCCTGACCTCATAAATGATCCTCTGAATGAATGGGCAAAACTTCCCACAGATACTCTCCAAAATCTTGTAGAAAGCCTTCCCAGAACAGTGTCAGCTGTTGTGGCTGCAAAGGCAGAACCAACTTTATAATGATGCCTGTGTATTTAAAATGGGATGTCAAAGTATGGGATGGCCAGGTGTTCCAGTACTTGGTTCATATAGTTTAGGTCTTGAGTAGCCTTTTGATGGATATGGGTGCCTATCCATTTATGGATCTGTTAATCAGCATGAAGGATTTGAACTTGATGTGAGCATCAACAGTGAGCCAGTGAAGTGAGACAAAGAGGGGTTTCTTATACTTTGTTGGGTAAGTAATTAAAATGAGTTTTTAGTTTTCCAGTTAACCATAAACTATATCATATATGGTTCATTTGAACAAAAAAAGTCCCTTACATTGAAACCTTTTATCTAATGGGATATATAATTTACTTTTATAATATGTATGAAGGGTTTTATTCACCATGAAACAAAACTAAGATACTTGTTTTTGTTCATATAAGCATTTGCATACTATGACAAACACAGTACATTTTAGTGTGGGAAAACATTTACCTGAGCACCATAAAGTTCCCTTCACCAAGCTTCGATTCTGACTAAATTTGAAAGCATGTCAGTGCCAAGGAGCTGAAACAGCAAACGGCTGCAGCCTGCCAGATCTCACAATGTTTATAGTAAATCATGAAACTCACCACAGTATGCAAAAGAGTCTGGAAGGAAATGGTTAAGCTTGCTGGGTTGAATTTTAAAAATGGCAGCACAGCATTCATGTTCCAGGAAGACTATTTTGGTTTCTTATTGTGGTATATAAATCATTTTCTGAACACAAACATCTTTTAATTTGCTTACAGCCTTTTTGGGTAACATGGATACTTGCATTAATTCTGTACTATTTTAAATAAATGCTTAACATTTCCTGGAGAAAGAAAGGTTTGTTATTTTGTTCTGCATTGGGACCCAGGATATTCAAAATGTTATGTTGTTTTCACCAGCCCTGTTCTTTAATAATTTCACCAACATTGTATGCTGTTTGGTTACATCATCTTGTAAGGTTATTACCTAGCAATTAAGGGATAGCCAGAGATTCCAACACGCCCCTTATTTGGGAATGGCCTTAGGACAATCATGTTGCTATGAAAAATAAACAAATACTTCAAAAAACAAATTTTTAGACAGCTTCCTGGAATAGCATTTAAAAATACATAAATTTATCTTAAGCATTTCTTTACATTCTAATGTCCCACTTGAATGACCAGAGGACGTCTTTTGAGGATGACATCCAGACCCAAAGAGGACGTCCTAAGGACAATCTAATGACATATTGCTGTTTGCTGGGTAGTGATTACCTTCCTTCCTGCGGAAAAAATAAATTCACAGCAAGATTAAATTTCATGCCTACGAATGTCACCTTTCTGATTAAATGAACACAAATACTATAAAAATTACTAAATGATAGTTTTATGTAATAAAGCAGCGAGATATGTTAGTGTGTTCACATGCAGATGACCATATTAAAATTAAACTGCATAGTGAAACACTGGCTAGCTGCCTTCCTCTAGCAGGAGCCAATTTCCCATCATGCTCATGCTGCTGGCGTAAATAGCCCTGTGCATTTGTTAGTGTCAATAACTGTGCCCTGTTCCATGTATTCCCAACATGTAATGTCATGTGCAGTGGCTAGTGTTTGTAATGTTAGTGCAGTGAACAGTGTTCCCACCATGTCTGGACGCAAGTCTAGGAGAGGCAGAGCATTGTTCTTGATGTATGATCAACTGTGTGAGTTCATTTAAGAACTATTAATAAGTCTCTTTCTGTTACAGTGCTACTTTGCTCTTTCTCTACTTTCCTGGAGCATAGGTCCTTTGGGCATTGCAGTAGAATATAGGAAATTCTTATCGTTTTGGTTTATTTATTGGCAGTGAAGAGGCCCGTTTTAAAGAACTAAATTCCTCTGCTAGAAATACAAAGATAATGTTTAATAGCTGTTTATAAGGCAGCTGCTTTATATTCTCATGAATATATTGGCAATATTCCAGTACAACATACCATTACGCTTATATACAGTGCTTTTGAGAGTGTGTATTGGTTTGTTCCAATCAATACAATCGAACTGCACATTTCTGCAAGCAGGTCTTTATCTCTCTCAATGAAGTAACCATAAGCAGATTTACCTTAATGTAGTCTTCATGGATAGTCGATCCATTTGTTGTCTAATGTTTGCTCAACACATATATAATGTAGTTTTGAAAATGTTGACTTAATTATTAAAAAATGATTTTATTGGATAGGCATCTGTTTATTGATTCATTTATTTGTATAATATGGGTGGCTCTTTACCACCAACTGGTGTATCAACTTTGAATGGAAATACAATCTGGTGTTTCTTTAAATACCTTGTTATTAGTGGATTGATGTTTTTTACCAGAGGAGGTAAATAAGAAAATCTGACTGAGAAGCAGTTTTGTAATATTATACCATATGGATGTACCCTAATAAGTACATCCATAATAAGTACCTAATAAGGTCTATTTCATAGAACCGTTTATGGTGTTCTGCAGGAACAGAGGCACACAGGCAAGCATGGGTTTCGAGTCTCACCCCAGGAAGGCAACATTTATTAGAAAATCACAGTACAAGGGTGCATGGTTTGGAAGGCTTGAGTCAACAGTTGCAATATTGCTGACTTTGGTTATAATCTTCAGTCCCCTGTCTTTTGGCAGCCAGGATAGAGATAGTTTTTGGGTTCTGGAGGTCCGTCTCATTACACCTTATAGCTTGATCTCCTGATATAAGATTTGACTGGTGTAAGTACTTGCTTGCTGTTTAGTCTCTTCATAAGTACATATTCTTCACATTTTAATTATTAAATACTTTCTGTCCAAGATATGTAATTGTTGGATGTTTGTGATCCTTACTTAAATAAATTTATGGAGTTCGATGTGTTTTAAAGAATCTACCTAATGAAGTCCTTAGAAATAATGAATTGTAATTGAAATGTATCTGCCAGTTCATAGGTTGATTCTGAACAGGTGAATTAATATTATTCAGTGACATTTCTATTTAAAGTTCTTTAATTGAATTTCTTTAATGAGCTCATACTATCAGCAAGATGCTTAACTGCAAAATTCATGAAAAGTCTATGTTTTCCAAATATTTTCATCATATAATAAACAATTTATATTTTAAAACTGTGTAGCCTTACAACTGTGTAGGTATTCAGGAATTATTATTGTAGTAACAGCTAATCTGCATATGTGGATTGTCACATTAAATCAATAGTGCTGATTTTACATAACATTCTAATGTGTCTAAATTAAAATACAATAAAACAGTTACCACAGATGATATGTCCAACATAAATAACATGATTGCTTTAAAGGAATAATGAGTTTTGTGGATGCCTTCTTCTATAATGTGTGAAGGTAATGCTAATATAGTGGACAGGTACAAAAAAAGTGCACCGGTATTTCCTCTCTAGTTCTCGAGATCTTCTGTGGAGTCCAGGCTGTCAGCGTCTGACCCTTCACTGTGCATAGGAATTAATTCCATGCCCACCTTTCCCAGAGCAAAATTTATGAAGACCTAGAGAGACAATAACATCACCAGAAAAATGAATAAAACCCAATATCTCTCAGCTACTTATCCACTCATCTATGTTCAGAATAATAAAAAGCAAAATAGTCTTTAGTGGCAGCCAAACTCCCTGTCTTTTGACTGTTAACAAGAATTCCTTCATATTTTTTAACTTAGGCTAATGGCTTCATTTTATTTTATAAATAATATTTATTTTTGTGAAACACAGACAAAAATTAACAGAATAAAAATGCAACATATAAACAATCAAATAATCATTTTATAATGTGTTTGTAATTGAATCTTAATACTAATCTGAGATTAATTCTATGATTAAATGTTTACTGTAGACTTTTCTCACCTCATCCAGAGTGGTCTGACTGACAGAGAAGTGCTTGATTTGTAGCGCGATCTTGTTGGACTCCAACTGGTCAAAAATGTAAGCCACACCTCCAGGGGCAACCGGCACATGGTACTCCACCATGGCAGAGTGCTGATCCTTTTTGGGGAAAGCGTAGACATGCGATGGATGATGACACACTCATAGACTACATTGTTAGCTGTACAAGCTCCACAGAATGAAAAGACCTTTTTAAACTGAAAGCACCGAAATGGAAATGTGTAAGCTCTTAGTAATTTGTAATTTAGTATTTTAGACACAGTAAATGTTTAAATAGCAATATATTATTATAGGAAATCTTATAATTACTGCTCTCACCTTCAGATATGTGCTGGGGAAATTGAGCTGCATGAAGTTGGTGATGAATTCCACATTGCTGGAGGCCAGTGCCAGGTACATTTTAACTGTGAATCCACTGCCAAATCTGGCAGATAAAGAAAAAAAAGACTTTTATTAACATTTATTGATACCTTATTATTTTTATTATTGCTTGAAATAGTGCTTCAGAGCGCTCTTACCTGTGCTTGATGTGCTGCAAGGAGCCCAGGCATCTGAATTGTCCATTAACCATTATTGCCAGTCGTGTACACAGAGCCTCACACTCCTCCATACTGCAAGGTAAAAATGTGGCTCAGTTTGATATGATTGGCTTCAAAAAACTAATATCATATAGACAGTAATACAATCAACACGCACATGTTTTGTACTGTAATCACCAGCCATAGATTCCACTGGCTAACATATATACAGTAATTACTATTAAAAAACTATTGTACAGTATGTGTGTGTGTGTAATGAATATATGCACATATAACATATTTATGTCAAATATATACCCACATGTGCAGCAATACACAGTAATCTAAAAGTATAAATATCCATTTACGATAATGTTTATATTAGCAAATGAAGACTTATACAAGACAATGCCAGCTCACTATCAGAAAACATCAATAACATCAATATTTTAAACTGATGCATTGTTTTTTAATAATTTAAATACAATTACCATTATGATTTCTAAAAGGCTTAATATCATAAAATTGATACAGAGTTGGGATACATAGTATGCATCTCATTAATATTTTTATGCATACTACTAATTTGCTTATTGAATCATGGACGAAAATAATGTTCATATAGTGCACACAAATGTTTCAAAATACATATACATAATATTCAAATTGTCACAAAAACAGGTGACAAGAAAACAAGGTACCTGTGTGAGGTAAGTACCACAGCACATTTGCCCTTCACCTCCTCCGAGATGACCTTCCAGAGGTGGCGTTTGGAGCGTGGATCCATTCCCGAGCTGGGTTCATCCTGGAGTTGGGGAAAAATGGTAAGTGACAGCAGTGTTATCCTGAGAGTGACAGCCCTGTACCTACACAAAACATTTGGCATCATTGTTTTGCTGTTCAAATAGATTGCAAGGCTACTGCACAAACTGATTGAAAGTGACCATCCTCACCAGAAGCAGGATCTGAGGGTGCCCAATGAGGGCTATGGCGGTGGACAGCTTCCTTCGGGTACCGCAGCTGTAACTGCCACTGGTCTTTTTCTTGTGGTAGTTAAGCTCCAGCCTTCTCAGTAGGTGGTTCACCTCCTAGAAAGACCAGGAACAAAACTTATCACATGTATAGAACCTCTGGATCCTGGGATATACAGCACAGGTACACTGCAATGTATTTTACATTTTACTCATTCATCTGACACTTTTATTCAAAGCAAGGCTACAATTACGTGAGCTCCGTAGGATTTGTTATTGTGATGCTTTACTTGTTGGGCAATGCACAAAAACAGTTACAGCTATCAGTAATTTGTTATCTTCAGCACATTTCTTTATGCTTTACTGTTACAGATCCAATTACTGTACAAATCCATTACCAAAGCCGACCTGGGGGAATATCAGAAAAGCTAGTCATAATATTTGTAACATTTTGACAGTTATCATTGACCTGAAGTCATTCACTTTAAAAGCTGGACAGCTGGAAACGTGAAACATGTAGTACAGATTAGATTTACAATGTGTATTTCAGAATACAGTATAGTCTGCAAAGAATTGTGACATATGATGCAAAAGTCATCTGGGAATAAATATTCAGAACCAGACAGTTGGACAGTCCAGTTGGAATTGCAGTTCTTTCACAGGCCTTAGAAAAATGCAAACTGGGCACGGTTGGTGACCAGTAACTCAATGGTGCAATCATCTACCAAGGTGCATTGTTGAGAAGGACACAGAGAGTGCTATCAGTGAGAAAGCTACTTATAGTTTCTCATTCTTATTGACAGATAGCCACTCAAAGAGGACTGCTGACTTTTGACCCTCACACTGGCACCATTGAGACTATGCCCACCCACTTGGAGAAAGAAGTCTTTCCCAGTGACTAGAAGAGGGCAAATCCCCTCATCTACGTCCCCCCTTGTTCCTAAATAAATGCAATCCATTGGGGGTATTTCTTGACCTTTTCTACTGTGCCTCCTTGCCTGTCAAATACATGCTCGGCAAAAACAGACGTTAAGGACTTCAGTTGCTCCATCTGAAAGCCACAACTGAACAATGAACTGTAATTATTCTGTCAGATTGTCTGCAAATTTTGTATGTAACATCACATGATTGTAAAAGGTCTGGGGATGGGTATATAAAATGTCTAGATGTTTTTATGTTGGAATTTCATTCAGACATTACAACCCATCAGCTTCTCTAAATGGTCTGTATGGTGAGCAGTTGCAGGTAATAAAATGTTTAGGAGTTAGTTACATGTTAAAATGCAAAGGTGAAAGGCTAACTGGCTATATATCTATACAAAAAAAACATCCACAGTAAACAAGAACCTACTTGGTCCATTTCCCTCCTGGCAATGCCACGGATGCAGGCATAGAAGTACAAATGCTCCTCAGCTGTCAGTAGGTCATCCAGTGCATCTACTTGAGGACAGTAGCCAATTTTGATTCCTCTTCTGTAGCAGTCTATCATGTCCACCATACTCCTTGAGGTCACATGGGGAAAACAAGATAGATAGGTTGAATAATTAACATTTAATATTGTTATACAAATGTCATCCCATGTTTTCTACAAAAAACAGAGCAACTTGAATTCAAAAATAGTATAAAGAGGTAGCTGGCAGTATATTGCCAGCAATCTACCAGTATCATATTATGAAGTACTTTACTGAGAGGATCAAACAATAAAATAAAGTACAATAAGATACCAAAAGGCACAAATGTCCACAAGTTTCTATCTGGTTTTTATGCACTTACACTATATGAACAAAAGTATTGGGATACCTGGCCATTACACCTACAGAAACCTTCATGACATCTCATTCTCGGTCCCCCCTTTTGCACCTATAACAGCTGCCCTCTTCTGGGAAGGCTTTCCACAAGATTTTAGAGTGTGTCTGTGGGGATTTTTGCCCATTCATCAGAAGAATACTTATGAAGTCAGGCACTGATGACGTACATGAAGGCCCAGCTCACAATTTCCGTTTTACTTCGTCCTTAAGATGTTTTATGAGGCTGAGTTTAGGGCTCTGTGCAGGCCAGTCAAGTTCTTCCAAACCAAATGCACCCAACCATGTCTAGTACTATGGACCTTGCTTTTTTCACTATGGCACAATCTTCTTAGAACAGAAACTGTTACCGCAAAGTTGGAATCATAGAATTGTCCAAAATGTCTTGGTATGCTAAAGCATTAAGAATTCCCTTCACTGGAACTAAGGGGCCTAGCCCAGCCCCTGAAAAACAACCTCATACCATTATCCCTCCTCCACCAAGCTTCACAGTCAGATAGGTAGCATTCACTTGGCATCCACCAAACCCAGACTCATCCCTCAAACTGTGAGACAGTCACACAGCGAGGCGTAAATCATCACCTCACAGACTTATTTCAACTGCTCCAGAGTACAGGAACGGCGTGCTTTAGACCACTTTATTCTTGGCAGTGTACTTGGTGATGTGATGCTCACATCCGGCTGCTCTAGGGGCGGATCTACACAGAGAGCAAGTGAGGGCAGCTGCCCCCTCTACTGTAGGTCTTGCTCCCCCAGCTGAAACCCTAATATTTCATTTCCTAAAACTGTAATCTTAAAAAAGGCAACAATCACTACATGCATAAGCCACATAAAATCACTGAATCAAACAATACATGGAAGGAAATCAAACTGTAAATGCAATCTCAGGTCCCCCAAGAACCTCGAGCAGCAAGAAGAAGCTTCCACAGTGAGTGGTGCAATGTGTGGCCAGGGCTTGAATATTCCCAGTCCAATGATGCAGCATACTGCTTTGCATGCAGTGATGCAGTGATGCAGTCAAAATGCAGCTTTGTGAGACGAGATGGGCCTGTGGCTATGCTGCATGTAGAAACCTTATGGATAGGCTGAGTGATCTAATAAGAGTGCTAGATGAAATTTCAGATGATACCGATCCACAGAGAGCTGTTGAGGCAAGAGGACTGCAGTCTCAAGTTGACTTGAATTTCTTAGGGCTTCTTGTAGTGTTCAGAAAGGTTCCAGGTCAAAGAATCTTTTTGTCAGACATGCTCCAGTCACCTAAGTTTGATCTTACCAAAGCAGCCAACCTTACTGAAACCCTCAGACAGACCAAGAATATCACAAAGGGTACAGCTTTAAAGAGCTGTGGGAAACAGTGTTGAAATATGCACTGATTGCCACATTTCTATCATTGTCAAACCAAAGAGACCCAAACACACCTCAAGCAGAATACATGATAGTCTTGTCACATCTATATTTGGACAACAAACACACGTTAACAGCTAATATGCCTTCAGAATAGGAATATGTATTCCCATCATAGAGTTTCTGTTGTTCCTAAATGCTTCCACTTTGCAATTATACTACTTGTAGTTGACTGTGGAATATCTAGCATCGTATGACAGTCCATCCATACTTGAATTCATTTTACTCTTCAAAATTAACCAAATGTTTGTAAACCCAAGTGTAAGGCTAAGGGCTTGATTTTATACATCTGTGGCAATCGGTCTGAATAAAACGCCTGAATTCAACGATTAAAAGATGTGTCCCAATACTTTTGCCTATATAGTATATACTGTATAGTACTGGTGCTTCATATGCATCCAGTAATATTAATACCCTCAACCAAATACATCAACACGGGGATTAAGGGCCAAACAGCGATCTAATTATTTTGCCTGCCATAGGATGCAAACCTGCTGTCTTACAGTGACAAGCACACAAGCCCAACCTTTCTGAGCTGCACACCATCCATGGTGGAACCTTTTTGCATTTATGGTTATTATGTTAGTAAAGTTCACTTTGGGGTAAAACTGCTTTAATTTTATTTAAGATATCCCAAAATATGTACAGACACTCCTCTACTTACAAATGTGTTACATTCTGAATGGCCGTTCATAACTTGAAATCTTCTTAAGTCGTTATTCAACATCATTTTAAGGGAATATGTAAATACAAAGAACTAGGATGCTGGGAGTGCGCACTCTACGCTGCTACGCGGCGGGAGTAGCGGCCAGAAGATGTACTAGGCGGAAATTGGCGCGCCGAAAGAAAATGATATTGCGGACAGAAATAGGAGCCCAAGGAACACAATTTGGACTTACAGTCGTCTTCGTTTGTATGTCTGAAAGTTCATAAGTTGAAAGTTTGTAAGTAGAGGAGCGTCTGTATTTATTTATCCATGTCTTTTTATTATTGTGTAATGGGAGTAAATTGCTTACCCATCCCAGTTACGGATCTGTGCTGTCCCATCTGTGGGGTTGATGTCACCGGTCAACATCTTAAAGGTGGTCGTTTTTCCTGCTCCATTCACCCCCAGTAGCCCAAAGCACTAAAAACAGTCATGTTTAACGTTACATTTGTCCTCCTTAGAAACAAAACCTCATGTACCATGTTTTGCACAAGAAGCATTCAGAAACATTTATCATGTGCAATGTAACAAGAGGATTTAACAGACTGAAGCAGATACCCATTAGCTGCAGTATTCTAAGTCTAGGCTGTTCAAGCATTCTGTCTCAAATTCCTCCCTGATAGATGGTGGAAGAGGATGCCAAACTGACCTCCCCAGCAGGAATTCCCACAGAGAGCCTCTTCACTGCATGCACTTTCTTACGCATGTGCTGGTAGACCTTGCTTAGGTGGTTTATCTGCATCAAGTCATTACTTGCTGCTCCACTGGCTACACGTTCAGACTCAGCCATGACATCATCATCCTCGTTCAAGCTAGCATCTGGCACAGACTTCTTAGTAGATATGAGTCCACTATGTGGGAAGAGATTGAGAAGATTGATGTTCTTAAGCTGAACTGTATAACCTCCTCAAAATCTTCAATGTCATGTTTTAGCATATTGATATAGGGACATAGGAAAAACGACTTAAGTTATTATTGTTCCACTATTTTTGTCTTACCTAATATAACGTAAGAAAGAAGTATTGAGCAGCAAGCGAAGGGTAAAGAAAACACTGCCTTGCAGGAACAGGGAGATGAAGTTCCAGCCCAGTGTACCCATGCGTAAGGGGCTTTGGTAGGCGTCCACACCAAAGGCACCCAGGATTTGCACCTGCATATCCATCCGTGCCAGATCCATAAGCCCATTACCAAAGCTGAATTGGGGGAAGATGAGGAAGATGTAGCTGAGGGTCTGATACACTGCATAGACACTCTGTAGGAGAAAAAAACAGTTTGGGGAAAAGGATTTATAAATCATTCAAATCAAGCATTTTGTATTAAATTATTTTTTATAAGAATCAGCATCCTGAAAATAATATGAACTAAGTTACCTATTTAAGAGTTTTTTTAATTGTAAATGTATGTAGAAATATATATGAAGTAATAAATTATAATGATACTTATAAAAAGGAAATATGTGCAAATAACCATTGTACAGAAGGTACACAATTAAGTAATTTTTAATGATTCTCTCTCACCTGATCAGCTTGGTTGTTCAAATTCCACAGGAAATAAACTACAGAGGAGGAAATGATGGTATTGATGCTGATAAAGAGGTTGATGCAAATGTAAGTGATGAGAGCCATTTCTGCGTCTTTGAATATCTCTGACAGCAGATACATCCAAGGGAAAGTCGCAAAGCTGAAGGATGAGAAGGTAAAGGTCATGGAAAGGTCATTCATTCATTCATTCATTCATTCATTCATTCATTTTTGGTTTAAAATTGATAAAACAGATTTAAAACCAAGATGGTTTCTAACAATCCAATTTCTTCAATTTCTTTGGGTGAATCCTTTTTTAAAATACACATAACGTAATAATCCCCAGAATGTCAATATTAAAGTACAGACATAAAAATTTTGCTTTGAAATGACATACAGGCATTCCCCAAACTACAAACAAGATCTGTTCCCTAAATCTGTCTGAAATTTATTGAATTTGTAAAATAATAATACAGTACATAGCAATAATAATTATAACATATTAATAAAAATATGCATGTAATGTTTCCACAAGCATCACAAAGTAATGCATATGTTCGTTATTACGAACCATTATATTTATGCCAGATTTTTAATATAATAGAGTTTATGCTAGTCTGTTTATAGGTATGAGTAATCTGTAATTTGGACAGTGTAAATCCAGTCTTAACCGGTTTTACTCACATTTCAAGCTGTTTTTTCAGTGCTATTGGCTGATATGGTTTGAAATCTATATGCATTTTGGCCCCATATTAGAACTGATAATACTTATGATCTAATTTATGCATAAAGTTCACATTAGCTGTCGCCACGGAGTAAATGAAAAACAGCTGTGATCTGGGCCTTATTCAGACTTCACCAGGGTTCCTTAGCAGATGAGAATGAGACCTTACCCAAAGAGAAGTAGTAATAGTGTGACAGCAGCCAGGTTCTGTCCAGCAGTGAATGCAGAAAGCTGGAAGGCAGCAATCACGGCGATGGACAATACCACAGGGATCAGGTACAGAGCCTGTGGAAAAACACCACACCATCCTCTCATCTACAAGCAGGACTTTATTTCCCCCTACAATGCATCATACTATTTGTCATGTTAAGGCATTATCTACAGCAGGGGTCACCAACATGGTGCCCGCGGGCACCAGGATGCCCCCAGGGACCACATGAGATGCCTGCGGACCTGTTCTAAAAATAGCACAACTCACCGGTGAGCAACGTTTAAAATGTAATTTTATCTCGTTGCTATTCTTCTTTAATCACATTTGCATTCATTTAGATTTGAATATGACAATATCCAAAAAAGCATTCAAAACATGTTTATTACACATGAAGTTTAGATAAGTTTAGGAGGGCGTGTCAAACTGGTAGCCCTTCCTATGGCTCAGTACCCGTGAGGTAGCTCTCAGTTTCAAAAAGGTCGGTGACCCCTGATCTACAGTCTCATTTTATTTCCTACTTATTTCTAATTTTACAATCAAAATCCATCAGGAAAACTGCCATTATACAAATATAAAGAACTACGATATATTTTAAGGAAATAGCTCTGAGTGAAGAAGAGATAGATAGGATTTTTAGGGGTGTACTGAGAACTCACCATGTCATATAAGAAGTTGATAGTCCAGTACATGGGCTCTCCAATGCCAGAGATGTGTTGTAGCCTCTTGGATCCAGTTTGATGTTCTTGGACCTCATAGATGGCAAAGCTTGCCGTCATGATAGAGTAACCAGTAAGGATACAAAGGACCACCAGGATGCTGACAAGACTTCGTACCCTGGCAGAAAAAAAGAGTTAGAAACTTCTGAACTGGCACAAGGAATTTTAAGTACAAAAAAATTGCTTCAACAGAAAAAGGTGATTCATTTACAAGCCTGCTCAAACAGCAGAACAGTAATTGTATCAACAGAAGTGAACCGTTTCAGCCCAGTAATTCACATTGTTTCTGGGCTTTGCAGAACAGTGTAAATAGCCTGACAGTTCATTATATTATATATTATTATAGTACCTGTTTTTCACCTAATGAATGTGACCCTTGGTGACATGCTGATAAGACACCAGCAGGCCACTGATAGGCAAACAAATGATGATGAGCATTTGAATTTCGTAATCTTTTCCATAATATGATGAACTTCACTACAGCGTTGACTAAGACCCACATGTCTCTGAATGGTGATAAAAGGCTACTGCATATTACAGAACATTTTTATAACTGGGTTCAAAAGTACCTCTTAAATATTATTTGTAAACTGGGACTGAATCATCTTTAAAGTTCACTCCCTGGAACACTCTCTAGAGAAAAGACATTTCTATTTTTCTTTGCTTTTGTGATCTTTGCTGTGAGCATTTCAGGGTATTTTCAATTTACATTATTATTTCCCAGCCTTCTGATTACCTTTCAATTTCTCAAGCATCTCACTAACAGACGTTTTAAAAAAGCTTCCTTTTCAAAGAAAATTTGTGAAGAAATAATTCATGACAAAGAGACAGTAAAATAGACAAAATGTTTGTTTTTCTTACATCACATCTTCACTTAGAACCTGGCCGGGGTAAGGATAGGTGGACACAGATATTTCTGGAGGGAATAAGTAAAAATAATCACAAACCTAATTAACACTGTGTCCTTTACACAAAAGATATTGCAAATCACATTTAAAACCCTCAATTCACTGTATGTATGCGATGCAAATTAGGTGACTCTTCCATTTTAACCGTTGCTTGGACTGAAGATTGTGTAAATTACAGCAACCTGTTACGTTGATGTAAAAATGTAGCTGTAGCAATATCAAATATAATTTCTAACTATACAAACCCCACTTTACATTTCTGCTTCTCTGTGGAATAGATTAACTTTAAATGTGGATTTCAACTGTAGGGTATGTGATACTGCTAGGCAATAAAGTCCTTAATTATAAATAAAGACGAATTATGGATATTTTTCTCACCATATTGCTCTGGGTTCTTGTATGATGGGAGATTGGACCTCAGAATGAAGTTATTGAGGCTGTTGAGGTAAGCTGGCATAGTGTGGTAACCCTCAGGATTGTACCATACCTAAACAAGAGCACAGACACAGGTACAGAATATACAATATTTTTACATTTGTTATCAGTTTATATATGTGCAGGGACAAGGGCAACAACTATTGTCAGCATGACTTGCCAGTAAATAATTTGCATTCACAAAAAAAAAAATCAAAAGATACCTTTGTCAGAGTTCTGTTTTGAGGCACGTCATTCATGTCCAGTTTAAGATCAGTGGGAAGTGGCCGTCCGAAGTCCCATCCACCATACCTAAGTAAGGATTTCCAATTTAGATTTACTTGTCCACAATTTTAATGTTCTTATCACTCCTTTTAAACAAGCCCTTAAAACATCCCTGGATTTGTTTCGATACGTTGACCACAATTGAACTTGTATTTGTATGTGGTAGAAGAAATGCGGTTTTTCCATGCCGCATGGGGGGGCAATGTGGAAATGATTTACCTGTCCCGAACGTATTTGTTAGTGGTAGCCAGCAAGTATTTCTCTGTGTCAATTCCTGTTAAGTTGTAAATAATCTGGGAGGAAGGGATTCTTTTACAGGGTGCGTTGTAGGCGAAGGAACAGACCTAAGGAGCAAAGATAAATAAATACACCTCAGATTCACTTTACATCATAGTTTCCACATATTAGTATATGCTAATTAAGCTTTCTGGCAATAACAGCAGGGTTGCCAACTTTGGTCAGCTGGTTAGAGTGAGATTTTAAATTCAAGACCAGTCTGCACACACATGCATCTACATGTACATATATAATTGTTTTAATAATAATACACCCTTTATTGTCCCTGTGGGGAAATTCTTTTTACACCTCCCTCAACTTGCTCTTTGTGGAGCAAGCTGTCCGCTGGAGGTTAAGGGCCTTGCTCAAGGACCTGCAGAGCCCTAAGATTTATAAGGAAATAATATAGATTTGTCATAAGATTTCCTGTGTCAGTGTGAGAGTTTGAAAGCACAAGTGTCACACCAAATGTGTGAGAGTTGGCAACCCTGTAACACTACACAACCGGGATGCTGTGCCACTCATCACGGAACAACACAGCACGTGCACATTCAAACGCTAAAATACATTCACATAGTTAAACAATAGTGTACCATTCATAATTGATTTGAGAATGACCCTGAAATTCCAATTCAATTTGTGAATTTGAACTGAAAATATATATTTGTTTTGCTAAAGTTACATTCTTATAGCATATTGCGTAGTTGCATTGAATGTCTTTGTACTGAAATTAATTAAATTCTTCTTTCCATCATTCCAATTCCAATTCAACATCCTATAGAGTTTGGCCCAATTCAATTCAAATTCCAGTTCATGAATGCGATGGGGTACAATTCATACATTTTGAATTTTGCACGACCCTTTACAAGAAGAAAATTTAGAGTGACTGATTCAAAAGAAACAGCATGCATTATGGGTATGGAAATGCGCTTAGGTATTACTATTATTATTGTCACTCACCTGTGCTGTTTTGGAACACCGGCATGACTGCAAAGCATTTGATGTATTTCCATGTGTAGTCCAGGAATTAGTCCAATTTGTGTTGGTTTTTACACAAGACCTGAGGAGACATTCACAGAATGAGTAATATTGACTGAATAAAAATCATTGCAATCATTACAACAGCTATCACACATGGCATGTCAGTGTTTATTATTTTCCAGTCATTCCTTATTAAGTGAAGCTCTGTATAGCTAACTATGTACTAATTGTTATCTGTTACATAATATAAAAAGGAAAATGAATGCTCTAATGCCAGTACCATTTTTGTTGTTGTTCTCTAGAAGACGTTTAAAAACCTTAATTTGTTCATAAGGCAGCAAGCATCAGAAATATATTAAAAGATCTCCAGGACAACAAAATACATACGGGTCAGCAGGATTGGATAGGCATCTGTTATCAATTCCTGGGAAAGACAACATTGTGTCTACAAGGTAACTTGAGTTGGGATTCTCATTGCTGTTAACAAGAAGACATGTCTCAATCAATAATACAAAAAGATATAACACATAGTAGTATGTAGTATACTGCAATAAACTAATTAATTAATTAACCTGACACATAATACATATTATGTATTAGTTATAAGTTTAATTATTTTTATTTCCACATTACATATTAAAAATGCATGTGTGTGTGTGTGTCTGTGTATGTGTGTGTGGATTAGGTTTATATTACATTGTGGGGACTAAATGTTCCCCACAATGTGATAAAAACCTTCCATTTTCAAGTCCCCCCAAAGATCTTTGAATCCAATCAATCAAAAAACTAAAAAGCCAAAAGTTTCGTATTTTGTTTGGTTACTTATGGTTAAGGTCAGGGCTGGGTAGTGGTTAAGGTTGTCATATTGGTATTATAGTTTAGTTTTCCCCATAGAAATGAATGAAGAGTCCCCACAAAGATATAATTACAAACCTGTGTGTGTGTGT
>JAABNX020000001.1:32455556-32488979 GCA_015163995.2 Mormyrus lacerda
ATGAAAACACATAAAGTCAAAATAATACTTCTATTTGATTCAAAATTGCCTGATAATAATAATAATAATAATAATAAATATGTAAACTCACTCATCAATCCAGCGTGTGGCATTCAGGCCAAAGGAGCTTTGGTCTAAGGAGAAAAGCTGCAGAATCATCTCAAAAGTGTGCGCTTGATCACTGAGGTCAATGCCAGGCATTGATGAGACAGGGTATGGTAGTCCAGCCAAAAGGGCTTCATCTGAGGGCATTATAGCTGAAAAAGCCCCAGCCTTGTCCGTATTATTGAAAATGATTGCTTCAGTCTCCAAAACACGTAGGGATTCAGTAATGTATTGACTAGCATCCAGTGGAAGTACAGAGGCCAATGAGGTGGCCATATTGTTTAATGACTTAAATACATCATATAGATGAATCAAAGATGAATCAGTCATTAAGCCATTCCACAGAGTGTTTGACACCAGTTCAGATATAGCAAACAATGTACTAGCAAGGCCACTGTGCAAAGAGTCTTCAGGTTTAGCAGCTTCAGTCAAATTCAGTATGGTAAAGAGTGAGGCAGTTACTTGTGTAGAGATGTTGACAAACAAATGCGGAATTTCAGCGGTATTGGAAATATTATTAAGGACAGACAACACTACTGGATTTAGATCCAGGATGTACTTCCTCTGGTCCACTGGGAGAGTTGACACCACATGATTAAACACCTTGTTTACCAAATGTTCTCTTTCACTCATGCTTCCCAAGGCATAGTTGGAAATGGTAAGATTCTCCATAATCTGAGTAACGAGAATGCTGTTTAAAAAGAACGTATAGAATATATCCTGAACAGGCTGTTCACTCAAAACATGGTCCTCATTGGGGCAGGTTGGAAGATGGCTGAGAGAGCCAGATATTATGCTGGCAGCCTGAAGAACTTTTTCCACATTTCTGGGATTATTGGCAAGTACTGTTGAGGCTTTAGTTAACTGTGTTGTGAAGTTGAAATACATCATTTGCTCTGCAGACATGAAGGATGCAAAAGCAGCTACAGTCTGATCCAGTAAGACAAGGAAGGATGTCAGGTTTTTCTGGGGCTCCTGCCATGCAGAAGAGGCCATTAACCCTTTTATAACTGCTGACATTTCAGAATTGATGTTATCACTATTTTGGGCTATTTCAAAAGAAGCTTGCAGTGATTTCAAAAACATGTCCAGGAGGCTTCCCACATTTTCTTGTTGGGAAATTTGTGTCAACATTTCTGCATACATTTCCCAGTTTCCTGGAGCTGTGATGGACGATAGCATGTCAAGGACCCTGTTGATTGCCGGTTCAAAGCTAGAATCTCCAGTCATCTCTCTGGAAACACCTCTCAAAATAACTGCTAAATCCGAGTTTTTAAAGAACATATTAATAGTTTCCATGATGTCTGAAGTACTAGGCAATTTGGAAAATACTTTTACCAAGTCATTGTAGTCCACACTAGCAAGCTCTAAGATGTCTTCGGGAAACACTGTCTCAGCATCGCGTTTTGACCTTTTTCTGAAAACCTGAGCATGAGGAAGGAGATCACTCAAGGTCTGTCCACTGGAAAGTTGTCCTTCAAGGTCTTCAAGGAAGGAGATAATATAGGTAAAAGGATGAGATTTGCATGGTCCAAGGCCTATTAACTGCTTCATCATGTTGAGGACATTGTCAATTAATTTAACATATATGTCAAAGTAGCTTGGCAGAGTGACATTTCTTTCAGTTATGGTGTAAAGCACGGCCTTGATTATATCAAATATTTTCACTAATGCCTCTGACACAAATTCCATTCCAGTGGTTTGGGAGAACCTCCACCAAACAGTTAAATTCAACATCTTCTCAAAAAGCAGCCTAGATTCCTCTGAAGTCAGATACTGCTTTGTAAGGTTATTTATCATAGGCCAGTCCTCAGTTATCTGGAGCCAGATTGACAGTCTGTCAGCCAAAGAACTATTTTCACTTGTAGCTGAATGCAGAATGGAGATAATGGAATCCTTGGTCCAGTTATTTCCAATCATGAATACTTGAAGAACATCTTTAATTAGATCTGGAGTTATTGTCACATTAATAGATCGGAGAGCATGCTGGAGGGTATAGTTCAATGTCATTTCCAGTGCCAGCAAATACTGCTGCATCCATGGGGCTTCTTCTGTAGCTTGTTCCAAAAGGGGCTTGATAACATTGGGCATTAGCAGATTGCTGTAATAACATAAAACAAAATGTAGGTAAATGCTAGCCAACATACCATCTACCATATACTTGAAATTGTGTGGAATCTGGAAAAATATATAACATGAGGACATACTTTATTCAGAGAACTTATTTAATCCCAGCTGAAATATTATCTCCTAATTATTAAAAGGTTAATGCAGGCACTTACAGCAAAATGGAGCATTTTTGTAAGGTAGTTATACTACATAATATAAGAGAATTTGGAAAAGATGATTTTCTCAGAAAATAAAATCAGTGACACTTAATTTACTAATTGAAATATGATAATATAATAAGTAAATCACCTCATATAATATGGGTCCATGGAAACATTCCATCCAGTACTGTTTGATACTACAGGCCATGAGTGGGGTTGACTAAGGTCTTCAAGGAGCTGGATGATCATGTCAGAGTGGTTTAGTATGGCGCAGTAAAGTGAATGTAGTTCGGTCACAATATCTGCAGCTGTAACGTTCAGGGAATCCACTGTCATTGTGGCTTTCTGTAGAGATAATATGGGATAAGTTACAGTGAGGACCAATTCAGTTAAATACATTTAGTTCCTTGAGAATTTAGTTAAAACTTGAATTGTTACTTTTTTTACATCTTAGTTGCAGATTTCCAATACATGAAATCGTAACAAAAAATTGCAAATACTTACTGTGATATTCAGGTGTGCAAAGAGTGAACCATTGGACACGTAACTGTCAATAAATGGGACCAGGCTGGTGTTACACCACATAACTAGATTAGGTTCACTTATCTCTTCTTGCTGTATGGCCATTTCCCACATCTTCAAGACATCTGCACATTCAAGAATCAGACTATCCTTTGCAGCCTATATTCAGGCAGAAGAAAAAAGGGCAATGGACTTTTCAAACACTACGCCGATGATAAATTTGGAGAGAAAGAATTTGACAGTTTTGATAATGGTGATGACAAATCGGGACAATGTCTTACACCATGCTTTTTTATAACATATAGTGCAGTCCATAAAATAAATCACTGTGTGGTCTGTTTTCTCATGCACGTAAGTCAAAGAAACGCATAGCTGCACAGTTTTTTCACTGAAGCATATTCTCCCATTAACTTAAGTCTGGGGTTTAAGTGCCCCTAGGTTAGCTATACACTTTGGGCTTCGGCACACCAAAATATGGCTGTGTCACAAGTAAATGACCCCTTCACACATACAACTGCTGGCTTAAGCACTTTTAAGTGCATTTTTCACTACTTTGTCTAGAAGGGCTATATCAAGACATTTGCCTCTACATGGCCAAATGCGATTTTGCAGTGCTCAGAGAGCCGAACATGTAATAAAATTTCTAGTTTTGTGTTATTTGATTACAACTGCGATGGTGGTACCTATTTGGGAAAAACGGTTGAGAGATCATTAAATTAGAACTATAACTGACGTCCTTTCATCGTCTGTAAGCACATGTCCTGCTCGGGGTTGTGGGGGGGGGGGGGGTCTAGATCCCATCCCAGAGGCTACAGGGAAAAGGCAGGGAACAACCCAACACAGGCAATTTGTTAACTGCATTTAAGTGGAGCATGTTTTTAGATTTCGTGGAGGGGGGGGGCGGGGGCTGGAGTACTCATGACATGGGAAGAACATGCGAATTCCATACACATGGAGCCATAGTGAAGACTCGCACCCTGGTCCAAGAGGTGTGAGGAAACAATGCTCACCACTACCGTGCCACCCCTCTGTAAACGACATCATTCTAACATACATAATAAGTTAAGGTAATGTCAATTGCTCCACACTGAATGGAAACATTCTGATGTTTTTTTGTTGAAGGATTCTCATGCTTATGAGAATGACCAAATATAAGCATAGTAAGCTACCTTCATGGTTGCACTATCAAAAGGATTTCTGTGGATTTCAATTAGGTCCACAATGTAAATTAAGTAGCTATGTTGCATGTTTTGCTTGATGCCAGAATCACCGAGGGCGTAACTCTCTTTTCTTGCTTGATGAATTAATTATGGGTTAAGTGCTGTGGGTGTCTGCACAGATGAGGAGAGAATGTGCTTAACTGACACACGTGTAACTTTTTACACATTTTTTTGACTTAAGTGTTTGATGGGAGATTAGGCCCCAGTATCACTATATTTCCATATATGCATAAAAATTATCACCAAAATAGAATGATGGATGAAATATGTATACATTTTCCCACATGCCATTATTCTGGTGTTTATTTTTACAGCATATTCAGGAAAACTAGAGCACCTTGCATCAAACCAGATAAACCAACAATGCCTTCACAATAGTGTTGTGATTATTTAACAAATTCACAACAAAGAATTCATCCATCATTTTCCATTACCATTTTCACAATGCAGGGAGCATGAAGCAATTACATACCCTGACCTTCAATACCAAAAAAGTCTAATACGGGGCACACAGAATCACAAGCATACACTACATACTGACATATCAAAACCATTTTCCTTGATCCTGAGTCTACCCCAGGCTGTGTTACCCTATGCTGTCTGGAACAGGCTCCATGCCCCTTGTTACCGTGACTGGAGTAAGTAGATGGATTGATATATGTGACATCACACAGATATTAGTGTTATTGAATCTCAGAGCGGAATTTCATTTTTACCTGTTGAACCAGTTCAACTGTACTCAAGACAGCCTCAAAGATTCTTGAGTTTGTTGTATGTACAGCACTTGACGTCAAATTAGCCAACAGCTCACCAAGCCTGTGGACAAGGTCTAAAAACATATATTAGTTAGAATACAAGATGTACACCTGTCCATCAATTCCTGTGCAAGTTCGGAAGGTGAATCATATCTATTTTCATTATATCTTAGAGAAAAATATTCAGACTGGCACTCATGAATAAATCGTGACATATACAACCATTTCAAATGTTGTTCAATACAGTACTTTGTTAAGAGCATCGTTCTCATAAAGTAGCTAACAAGTGAAGCATAAAGACTGTAAACAAGTGGCTTTCCTTTTTACGTAATAGGTGACAGTTTTTCAGTGTAATTATATATTGTACTCAAAAAGATATGACAGACATTTAAAAAGTATCATCTACATTTCAATAAAAACAGGTAAACAACCAAACTCTTAGTAGAAGGATAGCAGAAGTCGTACGAAGATAAAGAAGTGACAGAAGAAGAAGTGAAGCAGAAATGAATGGTGACAAGGAATAAATGACAGGTTTAAGATCATTAAAAGGGAGCTGAAAATGTTTCACCACGTATGGATAACCAAGAATAACATTTATAAATCGAAAAGTTGAGTCGTACTTATTGGGTTAATCCAAATAGTAGAACATTTGGATGTTTTGATGCAGTAGAACACTTAAATAATATGACAGTAACATTATGCGAATATTGGACTATACTGAAATCCCATTACCTGTCTCTGTTCTGATGTCATGAGCAATAGCTATGACAAGTTCCTTTAGAATTAGACCATTTGATGGTGTATTCTCCAAAGCTGAAAACTCACTGCCAAAAAGGGGTTCCAACATCTTCTCAACCCTGATAAACAATTATAATGAACAAAACATTCTTTCTGCAAAACATTTCCGGCAGATCTCTGCCCATGGTATTTAATCAGATAGGCATAAACAGAATGCAAAAAATCATTAGTCAGTAATTACAATTTAAGAATCCTACAAGATTCATGCAAACATGGAGAATTTTCCTGTCAATAAATAGGTAAGATCACAACTTCATGACTCCAAAGAATGACACAAGTTATTAAGTACTCGTGCAATTTAATTTTTATTATTATTTCATTCTGATTAATACTCCTACCATTCCCAGGTTGAGTTGTCTGCCTGTCCAGTTATGATCTGTAGTAAGACGGGCATGGACTCTGACAGGGCCAAAACCTGTCTACCAGGGAACAGGACAGCCCCAATTTCCTGAACCTATTACACAAATAAGAGAAGCATAAGGTTGTGTTCTGTTGCTTAATAATCAAGCCATTTATTTTCATGAACTACTGAATGAATGAATACGAAGTTCAATTTTAAAAAATGACTGGTGAATATTAAATATAAATTATATGAACAAAAGTATTGGGACACACCACTTGTGCATTGAATTGAGGTGTTTCAATCAAGCACCTAGTCAGGCAATCAGGTTTACAAACATTTGTGAAAGAATGGGTTTTTCTGAAGAGCTCTATGAATTCAAGTGTGGTACTGTTACAGGATGCCAGTTTTGCAATAAGTCCTGCAGGATATTCTAATATCTGGGAATGCCCAGATAGTCATAGGGCATTCCCTGGGGCAGAAGGAGGAGGCTGGTGAGAGAGGTCTCGGCATCCTTGCTTAGACTGCTGCCCCCATGACCCGACCCCGGATAAGTTGTAGATGATGAATATATGGATATATGGATGGGTGGATGAATGATTCAAGTCATCTTACCTTGTAAAATATTTCAGTAAGGTTATTCATATCGGTGGCTTGCAGAATTTCATCTAAGGAACCTAGTCACAACAAAAACAAAACACAATAATATACATGTTTTATAGATAGATAGATAGACAGATAGATAGATAGGTAAGGTATGCCTGGACCACACACACTCACACACACTCACACACACAATTATGGGACCTAACACGCTCAAGTTTACAACTAATGAACATGACCATCGTTCACTTTAGCAAGTCTGAACAACACTTACACGCCAGAAACAGCAAAAATAAGCAAAAAAATGTATATTTATCTTGTGATATGAAACAAAATGTATCAACCAATGTACAATGTATCAACTACAGTATATCTTGAATAAGAGTACGTTACCAAAATGTTGTTTCAAGCGTTAGTTTACTGATGTTCAAAGATGTTTTAGGAAATTTTATTAAAACATACCCATAACACAGAGAATATGACCAACCTTGACTGGGGGCTAGGATTGCCCAGATGATCTCAGTGATATCAGCAAAGGTGGTATTCAGAAGTAACAATTGTTGCAGTTGATCAATGTTGCTAAAAAAAATACCACAAATATGAAAATTCCAAAATTGTCATCCAAAGAAAGAAAAACTTCGTTTACATTTATTTAATAAAAATCCAGAACAGGATAATCAATTGGAAGATAGGGGGTTTGAAGGAAAAAGAAAGTAAATTTTTTAACATTGAGAAAGGAAACTAAAAAGCACTAGTTCAAACAAAAAAAAAAACAAAACTTCGAACTCACAGAGCCAGAATCAAACATCCAATATGAGGATATAGCGATAATCTCTTACTGTTATGAAATTTAGGTTTTATACAAATTCTTCACCAATTAAACAAGCGCCAATTTTTATGCATCACATTCATTTAAAAACTTATGAATACTTACATCTGATTCCAATTGTCTTGTCCATCAAGCTGAATGATGGTCTCCATGTAGGTTATAAGGGCCTGTGTCATCGGCAGGAGTATTGGTAAGGTCTCATTGGGGGCAATCACCCTGATCAGGCTTTCCCCCTTCAACAGGATGTCCAAGGTGAGGTTCACTTTCTCTGTATAGCTCATGTTAGGATGGAACACAAGTTGCAGGGCATCATATATAACACCTATGGCATCACTGGTCACGATGTCTGAGAGAGGCCATTGGTCTGTGCTCAGGTTCCCTATGACAATGTTAAATGCCTCCATCAAAGCTCCAGTGAATTTTACATTCTGGACCCCATCTTCTTGAGTAGCTATTAAAAGTGCATGTTTAAGGGCCTGGGACACTTGTCCAACTATGGAAAGATAGTGAAAATGGGATTCTGGTAAAAGATGTGCTATGTCATGAAGCCAAATACTGTCCATGTTCATAAGGTCAGGAGAACTTGCATTCTGTTGGAGGACTTCAGCCATAATGGATATCAGGTGGGTATCATTCAGAAAATCCTCTGTGATGTGAAGATACTTCTCTACCTGGGTCTCAAACATCTGTAAATTGACATCTGATGTATTATCTCCCATGGCTGAGGAGAAATTCATCTGCAGTTCAGCCACGTATTTTGTTACCTTTAGCTCTTCATACAGAACAGAAATGACATAATTCTCAATGTCTTTTAAGTCTGACTCACTTAAGGGAATATGTATGGACTGGGTCAAATCTTCGGCTCCAAGCACAATAGATGTTATGAATTGTGATTCTGCAAGGGAGGTAGCCAACTGCATTTCCATCATTCTGAATAAGGGGTAAAGAAGGCCAGAAACATCTCCGGTATAAGTAATATTCTCAAGATTCCTCAGGTACCACAATGCAATGTCCATGTAAACTTCTGGAACATTCTCTGGCTGGTTAGGAAGAGTAGAGTTGATGGAGGAGAAAGGATATGTCCCATTAACAAATAGCTGGATGATATTTTTAAGAACATGGATAGCAGCTGTGACTTCGTTCAAGGACTCCAAGCCATAATCCTGCAAATTCTCTTGGATCTTGTCCAGAACAACTGACAGGTCATTTGCAGAAGACATAAGGTGGTCATAATAGGTAAAATGTGTCATGTTACTGCTTCCCCTATGCTGTCTTTGCAAAAATTGCGTAAGTTGATTCATTTCCATAAAAAGCCTCTCCATGTCCTCATTAAGGGTCACGTTTTGAAAAAGCCCTGTTACCTCCTTAATCAGCTTCAACAAGCAATGGGGCTCAGTCAAGTTCCCTAGCTCTATTTGCAATGTTGCATTATTTAGACTGAAACAACCCTGAGCATCGATTAGACTGCTTAGATTTTTTAACACCATCTGAGCAGTAGAGGATCCTGCTAACTCTGCAACAAAGACTAGGTCATCCAGGCTTAGATTGGACATCTGAAGACCATACTGCAGGGAGGACACACTGATGTTGAGTGTGGGTGGAATTTCATTGAGGAAGCACAGGACCCTCTGTATAACTTCTGAAGTCAAGGACACATTGGTGCTATTGATCAGTGGAGAAAGGAGTGCAAGAAGGTCCACAGCTATAGGGAAAGTTAGGTTTCTTTCAACTGTAAGGTGGGAATTGACAGTCATCAGTCCATTTGTGATGTTCTCACTTTGTTGTAGCATTTCAGCAGCCTGCTCCAAGAACAGGAAAACTTTGCTGACATCAGCTGCACAGTCTTGGCTGTTGGCTGTGCATAATGTTAGTCCTCTGAGTAGGCTATAGGTATGACTTATCAGTTTTTCATTGTTGTAGCGAAACTCTTCTGGTAGTAATGCTATCACTTGCCAGAGAATGGCATCCAGGATACTGACGTTTCTAATTTGGTGTAGATCCTGAAGAAGTGCTGAGGAATTTAACTGAAGGATCTCCAGGGCAGCTGGATGAAGGTCTAATATTTGTGAAATGTTCATTAATCCATCAAGCATGAAAAATGACTCATTGCTCTTTAGATGCAGAGAAGAGGCTAAGAAATTCTGAACCTGCCACAAGTATGCCAGTATCAAGGCTGAAGCATTATGTGAGGTCTCAGTTGCCTGATTCAACACCTCTGTGGCTTTGATAACAAGTTCGAGTACATCCCTTTCATTATCATTGTTTAAATGCTTGAGAATCTGTTGTAGGTAGGATATATGTGAAGCATTCAGCAATGCAGAATGGTTAAGAAGAATGTCACTAATATTAAAGGACAAGGGACGAAAAAGATTACCATCTACATTTAACCACTGAACAGTCAGATTGTCTAGTTCCATCAAAGATGCACTGGTTTTGTTCAGATTTAGAAAAAATGGGGAAAACATGTAGCTGTTGTTCATAAAAGCCTGTATAATATTGTTCATGACGAAGGAGGTATTGTCAAAGCCCTGTGTCCAAATTAAACTGAGGGGCTTCAAACCCAAAGCATCCAGTACCTCCTCTAGGATGAACAGGGATGGTTGGCTGTCGAATTGCTGTATAGAGAGTATGTCTGATAATATTTTTATATTCCGCTCCAGCGACATGACAAGTCTTTGCAGGAGGCCCTCAGGAGACATATCACAAGGAAGTTGTCCCATGGACTGCATACCAAAAGCTCCATAGATTGCATCAAGGAATGCCACAGAACCTTGGACAAATCTGTTGGAATGAACAAAAGTATACTGTTGAATCAGCCAATTTTAATAAGTCAAAAAAGCCATATCTAGTAGCATGATATAAATATATAGTTATGTACATTATAGCCTCAACAAGTAATATAAAATTATGAAAATGGTAATATAATATACATAATTTTGCATTATGTTTTTCAAACACAGCCTTATTATGACTTCTCAAACACGAGCAAATTCCTTTCAGATATCATTCACTGCAAGAAATATTTTAAATAAAAACCCTGTTCAGGATAAGTAGCTGAAAAATCGGTGGTTGGAAAGATGGATGGATCGATTGATGGATGGATGGATATTAAAAATGATATCACATAACTAGATTTGATTAACAATATACACCCAAAGACCCTTTCGCTGTTATGACCCTGACCCCGTGGCAAACATACTTCAGGTAAGACTCATCCATCACTCATAACTGATTATCCAGCACAGGGTGATGGTGTGCCATGAATCAAAGGAACCAAACCAATTTGAAAGCACCAACTGACCAAATTTGCATGTCTTAGCCTTGAGAGAGGAAGCTAGAGAAGATGCAACTTTAAACACACAGAGCCAGTGTGGAAATCAAACCACCAGCACTGGAAATGTGAGGATACAGCAATAATCACTTACTGTTATGAAATTTAGGTTTTATACAAATTGTTCATCAATTAAACAAGCGCCAATTTTTATGCATCACATTTATTAAAAAACTTATAAATACTTACATCTGATTCCAATTGTCTTGTCCATCAAGCTGAATGATGGTCTCCATGTAGGTGATAAGGGCCTGTGTCATCGGCAGGAGTATTGGTAAGGACTCATTGGGGGCAATCACCCTGATCAGGCTTTCCCCCTTCAACAGGATGTCCAAGGTGAGGTTCACTTTCTCTGTATAGCTCATGTTAGGATGGAACACAAGTTGCAGGGCATCATATATAACACCTATGGCATCACTGGTCACGATGTCTGAGAGAGGCCATTGGTCTGTGCTCAGGTTCCCTATGACAATGTTAAATGCCTCCATCAAAGCTCCAGTGAATTTTACATTCTGGACCCCATCTTCTTGAGTAGCTATTAAAAGTGCATGTTTAAGGGCCTGGGACACTTGTCCAACTATGGAAAGATAGTGAAAATGGGATTCTGGTAAAAGATGTGCTATGTCATGAAGCCAAATACTGTCCATGTTCATAAGGTCAGGAGAACTTGCATTCTGTTGGAGGACTTCAGCCATAATGGATATCAGGTGGGTATCATTCAGAAAATCCTCTGTGATGTGAAGATACTTCTCTACCTGGGTCTCAAACATCTGTAAATTGACATCTGATGTATTATCTCCCATGGCTGAGGAGAAATTCATCTGCAGTTCAGCCACGTATTTTGTTACCTTTAGCTCTTCATACAGAACAGAAATGACATAATTCTCAATGTCTTTTAAGTCTGACTCACTTAAGGGAATATGTATGGACTGGGTCAAATCTTCGGCTCCAAGCACAATAGATGTTATGAATTGTGATTCTGCAAGGGAGGTAGCCAACTGCATTTCCATCATTCTGAATAAGGGGTAAAGAAGGCCAGAAACATCTCCGGTATAAGTAATATTCTCAAGATTCCTCAGGTACCACAATGCAATGTCCATGTAAACTTCTGGAACATTCTCTGGCTGGTTAGGAAGAGTAGAGTTGATGGAGGAGAAAGGATATGTCCCATTAACAAATAGCTGGATGATATTTTTAAGAACATGGATAGCAGCTGTGACTTCGTTCAAGGACTCCAAGCCATAATCCTGCAAATTCTCTTGGATCTTGTCCAGAACAACTGACAGGTCATTTGCAGAAGACATAAGGTGGTCATAATAGGTAAAATGTGTCATGTTACTGCTTCCCCTATGCTGTCTTTGCAAAAATTGCGTAAGTTGATTCATTTCCATAAAAAGCCTCTCCATGTCCTCATTAAGGGTCACGTTTTGAAAAAGCCCTGTTACCTCCTTAATCAGCTTCAACAAGCAATGGGGCTCAGTCAAGTTCCCTAGCTCTATTTGCAATGTTGCATTATTTAGACTGAAACAACCCTGAGCATCGATTAGACTGCTTAGATTTTTTAACACCATCTGAGCAGTAGAGGATCCTGCTAACTCTGCAACAAAGACTAGGTCATCCAGGCTTAGATTGGACATCTGAAGACCATACTGCAGGGAGGACACACTGATGTTGAGTGTGGGTGGAATTTCATTGAGGAAGCACAGGACCCTCTGTATAACTTCTGAAGTCAAGGACACATTGGTGCTATTGATCAGTGGAGAAAGGAGTGCAAGAAGGTCCACAGCTATAGGGAAAGTTAGGTTTCTTTCAACTGTAAGGTGGGAATTGACAGTCATCAGTCCATTTGTGATGTTCTCACTTTGTTGTAGCATTTCAGCAGCCTGCTCCAAGAACAGGAAAACTTTGCTGACATCAGCTGCACAGTCTTGGCTGTTGGCTGTGCATAATGTTAGTCCTCTGAGTAGGCTATAGGTATGACTTATCAGTTTTTCATTGTTGTAGCGAAACTCTTCTGGTAGTAATGCTATCACTTGCCAGAGAATGGCATCCAGGATACTGACGTTTCTAATTTGGTGTAGATCCTGAAGAAGTGCTGAGGAATTTAACTGAAGGATCTCCAGGGCAGCTGGATGAAGGTCTAATATTTGTGAAATGTTCATTAATCCATCAAGCATGAAAAATGACTCATTGCTCTTTAGATGCAGAGAAGAGGCTAAGAAATTCTGAACCTGCCACAAGTATGCCAGTATCAAGGCTGAAGCATTATGTGAGGTCTCAGTTGCCTGATTCAACACCTCTGTGGCTTTGATAACAAGCTCGAGTACATCCCTTTCATTATCATTGTTTAAATGTTTGAGAATCTGTTGTAGGTAGGATATATGTGAAGCATTCAGCAATGCAGAATGGTTAAGAAGAATGTCACTTATATTAAAGGACAAGGGACGATAAAGATTACCATCTACATTTAACCATTGAACAGTCAGATTGTCTAGTTCCATCAAAGATGCACTGGTCTTGTTCAGATTTAGAAAAAATGGGGAAAACATGTAGCTGTTGTTCATAAAAGCCTGTATAATATTGTTCATGATGAAGGAGGTATTGTCAATACTTTGTGTCCAAATAAAACTGAGGGGCTTCAAACCCAGGGCATCCAGAACCTTCTCTTGGATGGACAGGGATGTTTGGCTGTCCAGTTGCTCTATGGAGGGGATGTCTGATAATATTTTTAAGTAGAGATCAAGTAACTTGATAAGACTTTGCAGGGGGCTTTCAGGAGACATATTGCTAGAAAGTTGTTCCAAGGACTGCACAGCAAAATCTCCATAGACTGTATCAATGAATGCCACAGAACCCTGCACAAATCTGTTGGAGGCAAAGAAACATACCGTAGGGTCAACTAAATTTGAAAGCTCAAAAAGGCATAAAATCACCCATATAATGCACATCATTAAGATAACAGTATCAAAATTAGCATAATTTTTGGTAATATATATCAAATGTAGATATACGAAGATGACCCAAAACTGCAAATTATTTTCACAAATTATTCACCTCAAAAGTGCTTCAGGGTTAATGCAGAGCTCCATCAGAGATGATGTTAGTGGAAGAATCTCCTCCCAAGTAAAATTGCTTTGGCAGAGGGGGATACCAGTAGTTCTCTCAACAGTGCCTATAAAAAATGGCAAAACTATTAAATAAAGAAAGGCAGAAACTGGATGCAGTAATGACATAACCAGGAATGAACCATGCATAAAATTTATTCTTGCCCTGTATATATTTATTTAAATCCAAGCAGTCAATTCAAGTGAAAGCAAAAAAACTGAGTGCATCAATGTATTCATGAATGTACTCACAATTTGGAGGTGCAGTAATATTGGGTTGGAAAGTCATAATCCAATGGACAATGTAGTAGTATGTAGACCATGTAGGGCTTTTCTGCAACTCAGATCCCACCATCTCAAAAGTTTTGGTGTTCCTAGAGAACAGATTTATTTTTCCACAGAATCAGTAAAGAATGACTTGTATCGAAGATTGAAATACATTTTTAATACCCATGTAAAACAGAGCTAATTTATTTAAAGAGAAATTGGGTAGTTTTCACATATCACATCTTACTATCCATGAGAGACACAGATACATATGTACAGTTTTTTTGGGGTCAGAGCATGAGGTCAGGCAGGATTCAGCTCCCCTGGAATAGCAGGGGTTAAGAGCCATGTTCAAGGGACTGCCATTACTTTGCTGGCCATAAACCTTCAGCACATAGGCTTGGAACTCAAACATACTGAGTATGATACATTAATGCATTTTTCCAGCAGTTTTATGTTAATTAATTGAATGGGATTAAGTTCATGAAATAAGTCCGTAGTACTTCTTGCACAAGGGCATGTTAAAATTAGCCGAAGCTCTATGGATTTATGGATGGTATATATCAATGTATCATCATATGAAACTTAAATGGTATAAAAATGAGAAACTTCAATAAACTGTTGAAAAGGGACACTGCTTGATGGCACACATCACATCACAGAAATGAACGCAGTTCCAAGCAATCATATGGTAGCCCTTAATGATCGAACAACCTAAGCCCATAAAATGCACAGCAATGCTGATTGAGTTAATGGAGCACAATGCACACTATTGTTTAGGTATTATAATTGAGAGAGGTCCCTGAAAGGTAAAGAAAGTGACAGCTTGCCACCCACAATTTTAAAAAATACTGTGATACTGTGGTTAAAGAAGGTAAAACTAAAACTGGAAATATTACAAACTTATTTCATTATTGCCATCCATTAGAACAGCTAGGTCCAGCTATAATATAAAACCTCAGCTCAACGACATTTTCTAAACTTGCTGAAATAGATTGAATAGAAGATAGTAATAAAAATGTCATTGATGAAGACTTGAATATATAACCCAAATAACTATAAAATAGTGGTTATTAAAATTCACCAGAAAAATATTATGTTGCTATTATTTGTGAATTTGGTTTTCACTGATTCGACTCTTTTATAGGAAAACAAAAACATAGCTGGGAAAAAAAATTCTGCACAGCATACACAAGATATTGTGTTGTTATTCTAGAATGCTGTCATTATATTGCTATTTCTTGATTGCATATTACAAACAAAACATTATTTTTTGAATTTCATTACTTGCAAAACAGACCTTAAGAACATTGTCAGCCAGTTTACTGTGGTGTTCCCTGGAATCCAGGCTGCCCAGTTGTGCTCATTCATTGCATCATATAGTTGCCTCAAAGATCCAGAAAATTGCTGATAGCTGCTGTTGAGATGCTTCCAGTCTGACAGGATGGTTGTGACATTGATGCCAGATTCCTCAGGGGTCTGGAGCAATTCCAAAAACCTGTTTCCCTAGGTTTAAGATCCAAAAACATGTGCCATTTAGCATAAATTGAATTACAGAAGATATACCTTTTTAAAGAAAAGAAAAACTATTAAAACTACAATTAATACAACCTCATTTCCAAAAAGTTAAGACACTGTGTAAAATGTAAACAACAGAATGCGATGATTTACAAATCATATGAACCCTTATTTAATTGAAAATAGAACAAAACCAACATATCACATGCTGAAACTGAGAAATGTTACTGTTTTGTGACAAATCTGTGCTCAATTTGAATTTGATGCCAGCAATATATTTCAAAAAAGTTGGGACAAGTGCATGTTTACCACTGTGTTTCATCACCTCTTCTTTTAACAACACTCTGTACATTTGGGAACTGAAGAGACTAGTTTCTGGAGTTTTGAAAGTAAAATTTTGTTAATTGGCAGCAGGTCAGTAAGATGATTGGGGATAAAAACGGCCCCGCTCAGAAGTTTCTATGCATTGAAGATGGGGAGACGTTCACCACTCTATCAAAGACTGTGCAGGAAAACTGCAACAATTTAAGAATAATGCTCCTTAACGCAATATTGCAAGGAATTTATGAATTTCATAATCTACAGGACACAATATCATTAAAATCTCTATATACAAGGGACAAGGCTGAAAACCCATATTGGATTGTCCTGACGTTCAGGTCCTCAGGTAGCACTGCATCGAAAACAAACATCATTCTATTGTGAAAATCACTGCATGGGCTCAGGAACATTTCTGAAAACCACAAATGCAGGATGAAACTCTACCATGCAAAGAAACCATATCTACACATTATCCAGAAATGCCATTGATGTCTTTGGGCACAAGGTCTTTTAAGGTAGACTGAGGCAAAGTGGAAAATTGTCCTGTGGTCTGATGAATAAAAATTTAAGATTCTTTTTGGAAATCATGGACATAGTAACTTGGCTAAAGAGGAGATCAACCCTCCAGATTGTTATCAGCGGACATTTCAAAAGCCATCATCCGTGATGGAATGGGGGTGTATTAGTGCCCATGGCTCAGACAGCCTGCACATCTGGGAGGGCACCATTAATGCTGAATATCTACAGGTTTTGGAGCAACATATCCTGCCATCCAGATGTCTTTTTCATGGAAGACCATGTGTATTTCTGCAAGATAACGACAAATCACGTTCTGCGAATATTACAAAAGCATGGCTCTGTAATAGAAGAGTCTGGGTGTTAGAGTGGCCTGCCTGCAGTGCAGACCTGTCAACCACTGAAAACATTTAGTGCATCATAAAACAGAAAATACAGCAAAGGAGAGTCTGAACTGTTGTGCAGTTGAAATACTATATCAGGTAAGAATGGAACAACATTTCACTTTCAAAACTCCAGCAACTAGTCTCTTCATTTTCCAATCTTTTACAAAGTGTTGTTAAAAGAAAAGGTGATGCAGCACTGGGGTAAATAAGCCACTGTCCCAACTTTTTTTTAAATGTGTTGCTGGCATGAAATTGAGCATATAATTGTCATAAAACAATCTCTCGATTTCAGCATCTGATATGTCGTCTTTGTTCTATTTTCTATTAAATATTTGTTTATATAAATTGTAAATCATTGCATTTTGCTTTTATTTACATTTTATACAGTGTCACAACTTTGTTTTTGTTGTAGTATAGAATTTGTTGAGGCTGCAACCACAACATACAGAACATACAGTAATTATGGCATTATCAGTGTAAAGGAATCATGAAAGAATGACAGGAGCATGTGGTGAAAAGTAATACAAAGAAACTACCGAGACTTGCCATGTGGGTGAACCATTAATATGCAGTGCCAATGCACACAGAACCAAGACCACTTTTAATTTCATTCAAATGACTTAGAAAGATATGTATCTGAGGACAACAATCTGTAAAACTATCTGCAACAATGTTGTCAAGTGTTATTCCCTTACTTACTTTTTCCACCAATGGCATCCACTGGGCAAGCAGAATATTTGGCAAGTAGGACCTGTTGCAAAAGACTAACTCCCAAATGAGGGGATCCCCTGAAGGCAGACTGGACTGTGGTGACCACTGACTGATGAGATCACTACAATTTAGGGATCCCTGGAACAAGGTAATTTAGAAACAGTTAAAGTAAAACAGGTTATCTTAAGAGAGAACTGTAATGCTCTGCACAAAACACAAACTGAATAGATGTTTAGATGCATACTTGCGATAAAAAAACATTTTTATTACCTTCACAATGGTCTTCACTATGGCCTTTGGGAGTCCCAACAGCCAAGTATTTGCCTGGAGCTCATTGGGCTGGACAGGCCCAAACACCTGCTGAATGCCACGGGCCTCACTCAGCAGGAAATCCATTTGCTCTGGTTGGTAAAAATGTTCATTCCACATAGTATTCAGGCAAGTATTCATTTACTTAACATGCTCATTCCTTCCAGTCGCCAGGTAAAAGCTGACCGATCTTATATGACAGACATGCATATATCTATATTTGAATCATTGTTGTGGTTATAGCTGCCACAATCCAAATCATTCTCAATATACACATAATAGTTTTGTAATTAAGTATACATTTGATCATGTATTTTCCTCAAAGCCTAAAAAATCTATATTCTTCAAAACTGAAAGAGTTCACGCTTAATACAAATATCAGCAATTGAACATCATAACACAAAAAGATGTGACTAATTAGGATCAGCAATTCATGTTTTATCATTTAGAAAAGCTTCTCCGTCATAAAAGTGTACTCTTTAGCCAATATATGTGAAACTTACAGAAACATGTTTAAATACAAGACGAGTGGTCCGACTTGCCTCTCAGAGTGTCAAAAATTTGCATGGCCAAATCCATAGAGATGTGACTGCCTGTGAGAAAGGTGTTCAAAGAGGACCAGCTTGGGAGCCCCCCCAGCATTTTCAGTGTTGATATCATGCCAAGAAGCCTTAAAGAAGACACACTAACTGTTGTTATCCATCATAATATCCCACACCTCTTAAGTTATGAACATCTACAGGTATTTGTTGTTCATTCAGCCAAACTTTGTAAAGTTACAAATAAAGAACACAACTAAAAAGGTTACAGAATATTTCATAGAAATATGTAAATGCGTATGTATGTTTAAATGGGCTAAACTACTTGGTATCACTATCCATCAATTAACAGTTACTATGTAACTCAAACTTGGTTTTTCAGCTATTATTTACAAAATGGAAAAAGGCTGAAGTCATGCATATTATAGTTAAAATTACTATCTTCATTTATTTATTATTATTTACTGTCTCTTAATTTACAGTTTGTTTACTTGTATTGCACACATAAAGGACATGTTTAATACACACAGAATAACTTTCTTATAGCACAACAGCAGCAAAAGTGGTCATCTGAGTCCTTATTAATCCTTTTAATCATAGGTTAGATCAGAAGTGCAAAAGATCATGTTTGATTGATTGTGAAAGATAATTGTTAGGCTAGCATATGATTCCATACTTTTCCTCCTCCTGGGCACCATACAGCTGGCTGCTGCTTTCTGGATTTACAGTGTTATTCTGAACACTCCAGCTGTAGATCTGCAGCAGGTTGTTTAACAGCCCTGTGGTAAAGGTTATGCCAGTAGAAGCTGCTTCACTCTTCCATGGATGCAGCAGCTGCAGAGAGAGTACATGAAACAGATCTACATTTATACAAAGGTCAAACACAAAACTATAGGTTATATTTAGCAGAGCCAAATTTCTGTTGCATAGACAACAAAGAGGTAAGGTGACAAAGATTTTATTTTGCAAATGTATAAGCTACTAGAGAAACAGGTAAAGCACCTGCATCTGATAATATCAATCCCACAGAAACAGGAGTAATACCCTGTTGTCAATCTCAATCAGGAGTAAAACCCTGTTGTCAACAGTGATTGCGCAAAAAAAGACTATAGAAGAAAAAGGATACAGAAAGCTTGGGGGTGGGGTGAGAGAGACATTGTAAAGAAGAAGAAAAGAGCAAGACAATAATACGTAGCTCGGGGTGTGCTACATTATAGAACATTTTGATAGCAGAAAAATTAATCTGAAAAAAATGTCCAGAAGCTTACAATTACAGGGCTCTTTAGTGGTCAAGACAAAATTGCCAGGTCAGGGCAAATATAGTACGACTGGTAAGACATGAGGGTCAGTCACAGAACAATGTGCCAAATCAGGTTTTACCAAATGCCTTGGTGGGACCTTTAAAATATATTTTTGTCTTTACTTCTGCAATTCATTCATAGAATAAATATAGCAGTGCGAAGTAGATCCATAACAAATTGTACTACAGACATAGCTGCATGGTTTTAAATTTTATTTTATACTGTATATTATTACTTATATACATTTTACTTTTACGTTTGCAATGGGTCTGTTGGAATACACACACACACACACACACACACACACACACTGCATATTTGTTGGTACATAAAAGGCATTTATCTGAGAAATAATTTATTTCAGTATTCCGTAACTATAACATTTTGAACGTGACCCAAAGTGCTGCAGACAGAAATGCAGAATAACAGAAAAATACTAGGACAGAAATGACAAACATTTTTTTTATTCTACCTTGAAAATGTGTAATTAAATAATCAGATATAATACCTGCCATCATTCCTGCGTCAATTACGCCAGATCAGTCAAACGTCTGTTGATGTATACAACCCTAATTTCAAGTTAAAGCTAGCCCCTAACAATGGCCAAGAGAAAAGTTGATTCTGAAAACAGAGCCTTCCAAAAGTGGTCAGAGGTTGAGTATATATATGTGACAGAGTAGAAAGCGCTTGATTAAATTATTTTAAATGGTGCAAAGGCGCCCTCTAATGGTAGCATGGTACAGTGTTGCTGGGGGGAAATCCCGCGAACTTGCGCAAAGCAAGTATGGATATTGAACGGGTAAATCGTATTAGCAAGGGGTCCGGGATAAACTGTGTTTTACTAGCTTAGAAGTGCACAGAAGCTATGGTTTCTCATGCAATGTGTTTAGTGAATTAAACGCATTACCTTGAGATGACTCCTCGATATCTATATCGATAGCTTAAGGTTTGATAAGCATGGTAACTGCCTTCTTTCTTCATTATCTAAAGGGGGTTGTCGTGAGGCCGTTTGAAACTCCATGACGTCCCTGTACCGTGTACATTTATTGCAGCAAATAAAAGAGAGCTTGTCATCTGCCTGGCTGTCCCAGTGTGGAAGCGGTAGAATGGCGCTGCATGGGTGAACCCGTCACATATGTTTACATTGCCGGTAAACCCGTGTGTCTTATTCGTGGAGGTATTGTGGCTAAGGATCTGCACAGTATAGAACCTTACTCCAAACATAAACGAACTTGTTGCCAAGAAAAGATGCCAAGCATCCAGCTCTGACAGAATGGCATAAAATTCAATTAAAATTTTTAAGTTATTTTAAGTTTAGGTTTATTTATTTTGGAATAATATTGTATCCTGTTACGATTCATATTTATGTTCAATAAATGTTTTTCCTGTTCGGCCCGCAACCTGAAGTGTGCTTTGAGTTTTGGCCCCCTGTGCAACTGAGTTTGACACCCCTGGCCTAAGCTGACACTCTTTGACAGGCATCAGTTTTACACCAATATGAAGATCATTTAAACATTATTTTCTTTGACTGCCTAAGACTTTTGCAGAGAACTATATGTTCACAATAAATATATGAGTGATCTGTAGTTTATGCTTATATTATCAATTAACAAATATTTAAACATATTTAGAAACATGTAGTAAGAGAGAATACCTTTTGGATTAGAGCACTTTCCGTATTGACCATGCTGAAGCTATCACTAAGGGGAACATCAACACCTGCATAAGAAAAACACACAGAAAAAGGTTCTTCACATTTGATAAAGTGGAAGAAGAGGGCACCAGAAACTACAGTATAGACATATATTCACCAGAAACTATAGACATATATTCTGACTCCCAATCAATGTTAAAGAGGCAGTTCACCACAAAACTAAGTTGTTCTTCAGGGCCATCTAAAACATTTTTTCAGTGGATAGAGCACAAGCACCCCTGTGAGATCTTCTGCGCAATGATAGGATTGGTGTGTGGAGTTTGACAGATGAAAAAAGTCCCTGCATTAAACTGCTCCCTACAAAGTCTGGGTTAAACTGGGTCATGATTTCTGGTAAGAGACATTGCTGTTGAATTTTTCAATTTAATTTTTTTATCACTTTAAATGCCATGGAAAGAATGTCTTTCAGTCCCATTATATTCGAGAGAAGACCGACATTTCTACAACCAACAGCTCCAAAACTAGGCAACTTCCAGCAGAACGACCGTAGCTAGATAGCTCTAAAACCCCTCAAAAACTTATTTTTTTTTAGTTTTGGGGTGAACTGCCCCTTTAACCTTTAAGCTACTTTTTCCACCTCGTCATCTCATTGCTTCTGTTTTAGCGGCTTCCCACTATCCTTACACATTCGACCCTTCTGCATCTTGAATTTCCCCACTGCTGTTTTGATATATAGTAATGTTGGTATAAGAAAAGTGTGATTATGACAGCCTCTCACATTATACCTAACAGCCATCTCACAGTCTTTGCCAGGGGTTTGCACTCCTACACCCTGCCATGTGGAAGGGTTCGATTACAATTTTTCGCCAGACTTTTCCCCTAACCAGCACTATTGCATATTCATCTTGTCAAAGAATTTTTACTTTTTAATCATGACAACGTATCTCATTTGGTAACCAGTGAAGTAGCTGTTCATCATGACATCAGCGGTGGCTTTACCTAGGCAGCAGTCTGAAATTATACATCTTTTGGGAAACAATATTCAAGCATCACATGTGTTGTTTTCGGCTGCCACAATGTCTGCACAGCTGATACACTATACCTACATTATGCATACCATACCTTTGCTAGACCAGTTCTGGATGTACTGTAAGATGTTGGTAACAGCATCTATGGACATGTTGATCATGGAAACAGGAATTTTAATTTGGGTGATGTTTCTCTGGATGATGTTTACAGTCCTAAAGTTCCGAAAACAAAGCCAAACAATGGGTTTTAATGGATTCAGAAACACAGGTTATGCATTTCCATGCACAATCACACATTAATTTACTGTCATAGAAACAAGGCTTGAGACACAGCGTTACTTAGATATTTGTATATGTATTTAAGCTTGCATATAAACACAAACCGGCATATACACAAATACACACAGACCTACTGTGAAATGGACTCTTAACACCCTTGACAAACTGGTCCTGCAACATTTACTAGCAGGTGCAATGTCAAAATCGTGGTAAATGAGAAGAGGTTTTGCGGGCACCACGCCTGCCTTTTAAACCTGACATAAAAGCTTGCTTTTCTTATTCATACTTTACAAGGAAACACTTCTATAACAAAGTAAATGGCTCTTTTAAAGAATCTAAGGTGAATCGAAGAATCAACTGTTAGTGGCACAGTGAAAAAACACATTAAAAACTATAATGGCAGAACATGTGCCCTCTGTCATGCCCTCTACCTCTTTATGCTGTTCAGCAGCATGGTCAACTCTTGCAGCTTGTCTCCTGCACTGTAGGGAATGAAAAGCTCAGGCAGGCCCAGAAGGGCATCCCAGATTAAACTGTCTGACTGCATTTGTTCAAATGCCAGTATTCCCTCTCCCAGGGCCTCCAGCAGCGCCATAGGTTTCGTGAGGAACAGATTGGATGCCACCTTAAATTACAGAATACAGAGAACCAAAAAAGTCACGCAAAATCTCAAAATTATTGCATTCTTTTTTAATCATTAAATTTCACTGTGACCATTTTCTGGAAAGAGGGATGACTCACATCTAACATAACAGCGAAGATATGATTTCATAAAGAATTTTGTGTTTATGTTTTGTATAATGGGAAACATTAATGTAAAACAACTAAATATTCAACCTATACAGAATCCATTAATTTTCTAAACCTGCATATCATATGGAGGGTCATGGAGGTCCAGAGCCTATTTCAGAAGCTACAAAATCCAGGCAGGGATTCTGGGGCACCAAACCATCGCAGGGCACATAAAAACACACACTGTTTTGTAAATATATCTTTGTGGGGACTCTCCAAATCATTTCTACGGGGAAAACTGTAATCGCAACATGACAACCTTAACCCCTACCCAGTCCTAACCTTTTCCATAAGTAACCAAACAAAATATGAGTGTTTTGGTATTTTTACTCTTTCGATTGCAGTCACAGATCTTTGTGGGGACCTGAAAAATGGTCCCCCACAATGTCAAAATAACAGGTTTTTATTACATTGTGATGGACATTTGATGATATAAACCTAATACACACACAGAGATTAAGTATCTATATCTTTGTGGGGACTCTCCATTAATTTTTATTGGCATACCCCTAATCCCAACTACACTGCCAGAAAAATAGAGTACCAATTTATACCTTTGCTTATCACTGGGGCTGTGCCCTATTGTATGGTCTGCCAATTGTACCCTAGCCATGGGTTAATGTACAATTGGCTGACCCATGAGGGCACAGGCTCAGTGACAAGCAAAGGTACAAATTGGTAAAAAAAAAATTGACATTGTATTTAAATCTTTACCCGAACCTTAACCATAAGCAGCCAGACAAGATACAAGATGTTTGGTGTTTTTAGTTTTTTGATTGCATTCACAGATTTTTTTAAAAAAAAATAGAGATTTCCATTGTGGGAACTGAAAAAACTTCCCCACAAGGTCAAAATAACTGGTTTTTAATACTGTGGGAACATTTATTACAACGCAGTAAATACTTACATACGTACATAAACACACACACACACACACACACACACACACACACACACACATAGTCTGGCAACTCCAATTCAAACTACATTCAATGGCACCAGGGCAAACACCTGAACCCATGTGAAACAAGAGCACTAACCGCTGCACCACCGTGCCTCTCCCCTTTGCTCCAGAATGTGGCGGAAAATTATATTCAAGAAATAACATTGGTCCTACTTTACCTGGTTCAGAGTTTGCAGGAATGCTTCCAGAAGTGTGTCACTGGAATTACAGAAGGATACCAAACCAAAGGAGAAGGGATCCGAAGAACTTTGGTATGATGAATTGAGGGCAGACAGGACTACAGTACAAAGATATTTCTTTAGGATGTTGACAGAGTCCTTCATCAGCACCTCCTTCGAGAAAAGAAAAACATAATTTTGTGAAGACGCAATATTTTTCCCATTTTGCATGAATCAGTTAATGCTTTAATTCATTTAATATATTATACATAGCTTAGAATAAAGATAAAAGCTTACAGGTATGTCAGTTTTGGTAATGGACAATCAGTCTGTCAAATTCCCTTCCTTTGACTGCCACGTGTTCTACATTGCACCCGACCCCACACCGTCCCCCACTGCAGGTTGTAAGCTGACAGGAGGGGCGAACCCATGTTATCCATTCAGGCTATTCCCAGCCAGTCCCCATGGGTAGAGACCTGGCCACCAGACCCTCACCTTCAAGCTCCCGCTCAAGGCCTGGCTCCGGGGATAAACCTGGGTCTCCCCAGTCCGGGCAGATTAACAAATTTCTTATTTTTAAATCATCATAGGAATCAAATTTAACTGCACTTAGTGATGCAACACCATGGCCAATTTGCCTTGGGAAACGCTACCAGGGGTAACTGCCCCCAAAAATATGACTCCCAGGATCACAGCGGCACACAAGTCCCTCCACCACGCTAAGGTGGCGATTCACCTTACTTTAGTTTTTGTTATGGAAATATGCAAGAATTCACCAAGATTTGCCACCAATATATAGATATATACACACACGCAGTAGGACATTGGAACTTGAAAGCCTCTCAACCCGATTCGGACCTCGAACAGGTCGGTTGAGAAAAAGCTAGCCACAACACGACAAAATAAAACAGACCAGCTAAAATCTGTACAGATCAAGACGCATCTCCTCTTCTAAACAATAACCCCTCCACCCCTCCTCTTCCACCCCTCCTCCTCCACCTTACACCTCCATGCCATCAGCTCATCTCAATACAGGTAAAGTGCTCATTTATTTCATGTTTATTGTTTTTGTATGTGTGCTTTTCACATGTGTATTAGTTTTATATTGACTGTAAAAGGGTTGATATGTTTAAATAGACAATCATTTGGGGGTCAGGAATGAATTAAATTCATTGACATTATTTATTATAGGGACACATGCACACACACATATATATAGGAAGGCTTACTGATACAGCAAGTGATGATAAAAAAAGGCAACTATCCAGATGACCCACCTGATTTGTGAAAACGGTGTTGTTAACGATATTCATGATTGTCCATGTGAAATTTAATGGATCTTCCTGGCTGGAATCTTAAAAACAAAACATTTATTTGAAAGTATTCTTGAAAGTCAAAATTAGTGTTACATTTGGATACATCATATTTATACTTTTCTCTGAAAATAAAGGGTTAGTTTGGTTAATCCAGAACTTATCATAAGGTAACTTAGAACTATTACTTTTGGATAGATGAAGTAACCAGAACTAAACTGACTATATGACCTAAGGATAGGCCCCTGCAATACAAGGATTCGATACAAAGATACATTTGAAGGAACTAGTAATGCAATATGATATGATTCACCCCCATTGCAATGCAGCACATTTTGATACAATTTGATTCAACATAATGTGATTCAACACAATATGATGCTATTCAAAAGGATATGATGTTATGCAATTCAGTGTGGTACAGATATTTTGACAGCAGTGGGGAACTATAGATGTGAGAATGCGCTTGAGAAACAGTCTAGAGAAGGGGAATCAATCTAAATATAAAATTACTGGCTACATTTCTAAATAATAAAAACATAGGGCCTCTACTCATAATTATATACAGTAAAATCCCATTATAGTGGACTCGCTTATAACGGAAAATCGTCTATAATGGACGAGGTCTGCTGGTTCCGGCCGTGTGCCTTTAAGAACATGCAGAAAAAGCATCGGATATAGCATATAACGGAATTTCGGTTAAAACCGAGCCACTTTTAGCTGTAGTTTTGTTCAGCTATAACAGACATGCAGGCTCCTCTGACAAGGCATGTGGCGTGCAGGTGATATCCAGCGCAGATATGTAGTCTGGTCAGGTGTAGTCCGTTATAAGTGCATTTTACTGTAGTAATCCGATTTTACTGATGCAAATGTGTCAAATAGAGTAAATGCATCTTGAGTTCATCCCACATCCCATCTGCCACATACTTTTTAAGTGGGGGAGTCACACCATGAACTTTTATGCCAGTGCACCGACGTGTGTGGCTGAATATTGACATCCTTAATATGACTGAAAGCAATGTTGCTTGAAATCTAGCACTGTTACCTCACATCTTTAGAGCTCAGGGTACAAATCTTGTCTCTGTTATCTGTATGGAGCTCTTGTTGGCTTTCCTCTGGATGACCCAGTTTCCTCCCTCATTTCAAAGACATGCTAAGTGTTGTTTGTAGTGTGTCAGCATGTGCAGGTATGTACCCTGGGATGGACTGACATCCTATACCTTGTGCCCTACAGTACACTGCCTAGGATAAAATCCACCCCCTCCCCCACAAGCTTGTTCAGGACAAACACTTGGTTTGGAGACTTTAAAAAGTGACATATAAAAAAACGCATGTAATATGTAGTTGTTGAATTAATTTCTATGAAGTCTTTTTGTGCAGTGTACAAATTCAGAGAATGAAGACATACTTATGATGTTATCCCATATTTTCACGATCTGTGACTTGTCAGAAAATTCTTTCAGGGCAGAACGAACTAGACCTCCTTTCTGTGATCTGTCCAGGTGCAGGGACCTGAATGGCAGCAGTGATTTCCTAGAAAAGACAAACAAAGAGACCTGGAGACAGACTGTCATATTTTTCTATTGACAAATGACAATGTAAACAAAATAGCTTGTCTGAATTGGGCAAGACATGGGTGTCAAAAAATGTCAATATGTATAAATACATTTCTGTGTACAGTACACTGGGTACAGCCAATGTACAGTTTTGTTCCCCAGGGTACAAAAACATTAAGGTACAATTATGTTCCTCAGATTTATGTACCTTAAATTAGACTAAACTATCAGACCCTTGAGGCTGTACAGCCCTAGTGACAAGAAATTTTACCCTCAAAGGCACAATTTTTTAACAGTGTACTACGAAGGACAAATCTGGTACTGTAAGTGTTATGACAAAAGAAAAAAATCCATCGTGCTCATTTTTTTTGGCATTGAAAATACCCAGAAATGCATCCAGTGTGCCTTACAGTACAATGATGTGCACACATTTTCATCATACATTATTAAACACTGATCTGATAAAAATCTGATGTGCAAATAAAAGTATATTAGGTTAAGTTTGTGCAACAGAAGGATGACCCAAGGTGCAGCTGATGGACACAGAGAGAATTTCATTATAAACTGAACTCAAAGACTTGAAACAAACGGGACCACATGGGTCAAACAAGAACTAACAACTGCTAAAAAAAACATGAGGGAAAAGCCAATACCAAACACATTTGGGGCGCACAGGGAAGAAAGCCTCAGGGATGAAACGCATGGCAGTACATGCAAGCACATTTGAGTGACTGACTTGGGAACCCATAACAGTTTGGGAGCGTTGCTCTCAGCTACATGATGGACCATTCGGTCACGTGGAAGTTCAGGGAACATGGGAACACACTAGGGACTGTGACAGATACTAAACACAGAGAAGAACAGGATGACCAGTGACACCCACTGGCCAAACTGGGGATGATCTGACATCACAGAAACAGATTCTATGTATGTAGTTAAATATATTATATTTTATATTATATTATATTATATTATATTATATTATATATTAAGTCTTATTATGTTATATGCTGTTATATATTAGGTCTTCTTCAAAATAGGTTTTGAAGACATACAAAGGCATTTTATGTAGCTTAAAGTGATACTGACTAGGTTTTATTATGACTAACAAAATTAAGAAGAGCATACTTTTCTGTTAAATTGAAGAAGCCAGACTATTTCCACATATACTTTGAAATCTAACTTCCTATCTTTAACATGTACTCATTCTGATGGCACTAGCTCAGTCACAAAAAAAGAGTGTGGATAACAAGCATTCCACAGGAGTCATCAACCTCTGGTCCTGCGTGAGAGAAACAGGTTTGCAGGGAGGGTTGGTTTGTCCTTTATCATTTTTTCCATTTCTATTGGTCAGTGGCAGAACAACTGTACACTGGACACTGGAGCAAAAATGGACCACACCTCCCCTTTACAAATTCTCACCTAGGGTCTGCCAATGCCAGTTGCAGTAGTTGCATTTACTGTAGCCTCCAAATATCGTACCCATCTCATAGTCCAGTAGTTAACAAATTCCAAAAACATGCATTTTTTCATTAAATACACGCCTCGACAACATAGTTTGACTACAAAACGTTACAAACTATTACAAAATTGTGTTGTACGAAATATTTTTTTGTGTTACGGCATCCACTGTCATTAATATAATACATGAGGTGACATGAAAGTAGCATGCCAAAAGCTTATGTAATATGGATGATATCAGTACCCTATTACTCAAGAATGCTTTGCATACATGTGGAATATTCAGTCGGAGGGGAGCCCTTCAGTCACTGGGCAGTCCGCCTCTACTAGTGGTGCATAATTCAATAGTTGAATGTTACTATAGGTACGACTAGTTACACAACAGTCACATGGTCATATCAAACAATGAAATGACTAACATTTTCTTCTGTAAGAACGAGGAATACAATGGCATTTGTTTTTAACGACAAATACTACACTGTGACCTTTGCTACTTGTTTATTAATAAACATCCATATCCACCAGCAGATAAATGGTGCAATTATTTTTAACATGATATAGTGACGACCAAAATTCAGTTTTTGTTTTAATCTGATAACTAAGGCCGGCATTATTTCAGCAGCTGTAATGCGAACCACTGGATTTTTGTTGCCCCATTTATTTGGGAGCTTTTTTTTATTTTTGTTAAAATGACAACTGAAATCCACTTTCATAAATAATTAGCCTTAAATGTAACCCACATCCCAGAGTATTCATATCTTCTTCATCTATCAATTATACAACTCAGCCACATCATACATACTTTCAAAAACATTAACAAATGTGTTCCGGTGTCCACTATTGCTACTAGCTTTGTCTAATGTCTGTTATCTCCTTGTTTTCATTTATTCAGAATTTCTTTTTATATTATTAACCCAAATTAATAGTTATATAAATATTGACTTTTTAAATTTGTCATTATCTGTGTGGCAAAACTTCTATACAGTGGTAATAAAGCTTAATTACTGCTGCATATACACAGATCAGAGATATGTAAAAGTTGTCTTATTGAATCACCTTTAATTCAATTATAATCCAGAAATGACAGCATATAACAATGGGTCGAGATACAGTAGTTCCTAGTAGATCCTCTTCAGCAGTTTAATAAAATTACAGGTCAATTTTTAGACCAATTAAGCATTTTTGATTTCTTTTAATGTACAATAAAGCTTTTTAGTCCTGTACTAAAAAGGCACCATCAATAGTCATAAATATTTAAATATTTATATACATAAGTAAATGTGACAAAATACAACTGCAATTTTTAAAAGATTACATGGGAAAGCCTACCTCAGAGAATCCTCAGAATTTCCAAACATGCGGTTCATCGGACTGACCGGTTCATAGGATTTGTTGGCACACGCACTATCGGTGCTGCACAGCAGAGTCTGCAGAAAGGGGAAGAATCCTGCACTGGGAAGGTTCCGGGGGGCCACATAGCCTGCAGGAAGAAAAAAGAAATCATCTATGGTATTATTAAGAAATCACCATTAAATGCAATTTACCAAACAAGACAGAACAGCTGTTATCCAAGTATATTTTCATTTTATAATTCATTTTTTCCTCCAAATGTTACATGTATCGTTCTTAATCTATATAATGCTCTATATAGCGGTGTTGCAAAAAAGTGATCTGAAAATTATAAAAAGGAAGAAGACATAATTTCAGTATTTCTTTGAACTACAATTTTTTTTTGGTCTGTGGAATTAGGGACATATGTGCGCACATGATTAAAATACCTGTTTGAGACAAAAAGAATTTTGCAATTGTAAAACACACAACCATTCTGTGAACCGTCAGTCACTTCACACAGACAAAAAAGCTTCCTTTTGTACTCACATGCATTTTTCATTATTGGAGGGAATTGGGATCGGGTTATGGCCAAGATAATGAAGATTATAAGGGGCCATATTATCAAAGCCAGAGACCAGACCTGAAAAAAATATATAATACTGAATGAAAAAAAAACTGTTACAGCATTTCTTCTTCATAAACTTCTTGTATCATTTTTCAACCATCTTCTAACCAGTTATCCTAGATAAGCATCACAGGGGAGTTTGGAGCATATCTTAAGCAGCATGGCTGGATACACCATGCATAGGATCCCAATCCATTACAGGGCTCATATACAAGAAGCAATATAGAAAACCAAATGAAACACTGACAATACATAATGAACAAATTTACTCCAGGCACTCAGAGCAGTAGTGGGAGCCAAACCCCAACCCATGGAGGTGTGAGCCTAGGCAAAGGGCCGGTGTGTATGTAGGGTTTTTGCAGATAAGATTGCCTACCCCTGGCCTAGAGTGCAACTAAGAGTCCTGTGCAGACCTGAAATTAAGGCCTGTGCCAGACCGACCTTGACACTGAACCCAACACAGCTGGAACAGTAACTAGCAAATCTAAATTCCGAAGCCTAAATTGTGGAACTATTATTCATACACATAAACGGAGACCTTCTTGCTGCAACTCTACAGGATGCCGTCGGGGTATAAACCGATAGAATACATCTCGACATGTCGTTTTTTTTTATCCTCTAAACACAACAACACTTCTACTGTATAGTCTCCATGTAGCATTTTTTACCCTCTGATAAAAATGCCAGTGTTTAGGTTATAGAACTCCAAAAGGATCATAAATGCCTGAACTGATTTCAGTTAATATAGAAGGCAGATTGAAAAACAGATTGATGGCACAGTTACTTACAGGTTGTCTATAAACGCTCAAGGCGTTTTTCCAAAGCAGAAGTCGCAGTTGCTGAAAAAATCTGGCCATTTGAGGACGGGCAGCTACAAACACACAGAGAAACGTCTGTTACCTTTAACCATAAGTTTTAATGTTAATCAACATCTGTTAATTACAGTTCATTCTAAATAGTTAAATTGTCAGCAAAAAACGGTACAACCCAGGTACAATTTTGTTTCCCAAGGTAGAAATAAAATCAATGTACCCAGAAAAATGTTCATCGGAATCTGAACTTAAAAGGCTCATTTACCTACTGTTGGGGTACAACTTGAGGGTATTGCCCTAGTGACAAGTATTTGACAAAGTGTATGACTGAATTCAAATTGACCTAATATGATTTCACAAATAAAATAATTACAAATGAGTGGCCAATGTTATTATACATTTTAAACCAATTTACTATTATTGTACATATAAACGCCAACGCACGAAAGATCAGCAAATACTTTTTAAAATAAATAAATAAATAAAAGTTTTATACCTTAAATCAAATTCCATTCTGTTCATATATGATATATGTGACAAGTATTCATACCGGTACTTTTTAGTATAAGGACACGTTTCACATATGATTGTACAGGTGGCATATACCCTGAAATTCAAAATATTTAATGTGCCAACCCCCCACCCCCGGAATATTAGTTCCGGAACTTACAATGTTAACATCACCTTTAAATCAAATTCGTATATTTTTTCGATTTTGTAAATGAAATGTCCAAAATCAACAGCAATCACATTAATTATTAATTAAAACAAAAATAAGCTTCCGGGTCTCTGCAAATGAAAAAGCACATACAGCGCATATTATCTTATTCTATTAATATTTGCGACCTTAAACAAAATGAGATTTAGAGGATTTACCGAGTTCACTTCCTTGAGAAAAATGGTCAGCGACACCCAACGAGGTCTGTTGAGTCCGACGACAGCATGTCTTGACGTATCACGAAGTAGAATTTACTTTTAATAAAGTTTCCAAAATGAAAGAAAAACTGAAATACAACGAACGCCACACGCTGCTCAAGGAATACAAAATGAGTTATTGCGCCAGTACTGCCGCTTCTGTTACGCTAGTTAAAAGGGGTGTGGGTATCTGTGGGTTTGAGCGTTTGTCTGTAGACTGCCTTTTCCGCATATCTATATCATACTCAATACTGCCACGAACTCCAAACACTCACTAAAAAACGAAGGATCGGGGCAGTATGAATGACTTGGGACTTAAGGAAAAAAAAACAAACCTTAACACATTCGTCTGCATCGCCATACATTGGACTATAAGCAGGAATCAATCATTTTTATATTACAATAAACGTATGGTGTTTTTGTTTTTGTTTGGCTAGGTGGGTAGTACAGTATTATTTTGTTATTCTGCCTCCTCTGTATGTGCGGAGTTTGCGTACTCTACCCATGTCAGGTCTGTTGCCATTGGTCTGACATGCAATTTAGTTAAGTGGAACATAGAAAAAATGATTGATAGATTATGGCAAAAATGGCAATATTATTAATTAATTAATCAGTCAATATCAATCAATCATGGACAAAAGTACAATTTCCTGTTTCACTCATTTGTCAATTTACTGGTGTGCGTCTGTTACAATTATATGATAAAGTACAGTATATTATTTATATATGATTAAGTGTCTGGGTATATATATATATATATATATATATATATATATATATATATATATA
>JAABNX020000001.1:32522061-32540028 GCA_015163995.2 Mormyrus lacerda
GTATTTGCCAAACATATTTTTATAACAACTTCATGTTCCCTTTTTCCCATGTTTCTCAGATATTTTTAATTCCCTCAATAGCTAGAGAATTGGCATCAAATTTGATTCACACCAACACAAGCACACATGCATGCAAAGCAAAACAAAATTCTCTGTTAGCCCTATGCCCTGTGCTGCCTAGGATGGTTTCCGCACAACATCGTTTTTGAATGGGCAGTTGGAAAGTGGTTGTAATTAGTTTTATTTTCTTTAGTTTGATTTGCAATATTGTCCAAAAGTACACATACACATGGTTTCTATGTTGGTAGGATCGAAATTAGCACCAAAACTTGCATCCTCCTATACACACACAGTATTCCCACAATATTGGTGGGGACATGTCCTTATTGTCCATATCTAAATCTATGCCCTTTCATAGACTCACAGGTATATGCATTTTATTAGTGCTTTGGGAATGCCTGATGAGTCGAAGCTTTTCAGGTAGGGCTGTCAATACTATCCTCAGTGTGTCTTCATGTACTGTCCCCTTAAAAACATACTACTGCATGTGTTGTCACGTGACTCTGCCCCATTTTGTCTGTGACATGGAAACAACATGGAGGAGAATTCAGCTGACTGAGCAACTCAAGCAGCTTGTACCAAAGAAAAATGCAATGCCCATCATTTGGGCACACTGTGGCTTTAGTGAAGATGACTCCCAATAAAAAAGATGTCAAATGTAAACACTGCAGTAAAATAGTTTCAGCTACCAAAGGTAATACCGTTAATCAGTTTCAACACTAGCAATATTTAAAAAAATTGTTGAAACCACTTATGGTTATAGTCACCAACCACATATATGGATCAAAAAGCTTGAGAGAGAATTATTCCTGTACAAACACTGTTTACATTATTTGCTTATACTGTAGTAATCAAGCAGTCCTCTTACAGTGTTCATTTTGGGCCTTTTTATACAAGACAACATATGGAAAAAACTAGACTAAGGTAATTCCTTTTTTTATTATTTTACTTTGATAGGTCTACTTTACCTTGAGGTCACCCATCGGCTTCTAGCTAGCTACCTGAGGCTAATTGAATTTAGTGATCAATTGTCCTTGTTGACACACCACAACAAAATGTGTCCTCTGCATTTAATCCATATGTGACAAAGTGACACAGCAGGGGGCAGCTAATTCAGTACCCAGGGAGCAGTGCTTAGAGGCAGTACCTTTCTGTTTGGGGAATTGAACATGCAATCTTTCGATTACAAGTGCACTTCCCTAACCATTAAGCCACCACTGCACATGCCACCGGTGCCCACTAATGCTGCATGCACAGAAAAGAAAAATGCAAACTATTTTTTTACTTTTTTAGGGAACTTGCTTTTTACATTAAAACTAAAATGTGACCTTTTTTCTAAGATGTTTTCATTTTATGAGATTTATGCTTTGATTTCAATTCAATAAACAACCATAAATGGTTCATCTGTGTTTCCTTGAGTTATTTTAAAATCATAAAGACATGCAGTCTTCCATCAGAAAAAATATCCCAGCTTCAATAGTTGAACATATTTATGGTACAAACCTTGTTACTGAAATATAAGATCAAAAAACAAACAAACGAAAAAAACAAAGTAATTGTTCATTAATCATAATCAAGGTAAAATGTTCAAGCAAACGTGATATTGATTTGATGTCATGTTACCCAGACCTGTTTTCTGGGGTGCTACACGGTGCTGAATCCTGCATGAAATGTCCTTACTCAAATCTGAAAAAAGGCTATATTCATAACGATGGAGTGCTTTTTAAAGAACTTTTGTTAATTGACACTTGAAGCTGTCATGTACAGTATAATGCATTATAAATACTTTCACAATGCATTATAATGGTCAGTATCAGAATTAATAAAGCTTTGCAGTATCTTGCCGTATTCGTCATAAGGCATTATAGTGTTGATTATAATAAATCATAACCTCCAATGAAGCTTGTACCTATAATGCAGTAAATAGCATCCCTTCTTATACTGACCATTATAATGCATTACGGATGCTTTGACAGCTACACAGAAAGTGTTACCAAACTTTTTTTTCCTTTTTGTATCATAATAGAGGTGCAATAGTACAGATATTTATGTCAAATATGGCTGGGAAAATGTATATTTATACTGACTGTTTGGTGGTTTTGACAGTGAGATTTAAAAATGGTGCAGTCCTTGAACATTGGCTGCATGGAATATTACAGCACATACTGTAATTTAAAAGTAAAATTTCATGGCCCGTTTGCCACGTAATACTCTCCCATCCCTGACACTTGTCTTTTTGCATGGTTTAGGTCTGAAATGAAAAGTGATAAAATGTGTTTGCACAAATCTTGTGAATGACCCATAGTACTCAGGGTAGATGAAATGAGGTTGTGCATAATATTTAACTTCTTATGGGTTAGACTGGTAAAAAAAATATAATGAAGATAGATGAGGTTAGTAATACCACGAATATTATAATAAACCTTTGCACCAATCAGGGTTCAAAGGCCGTGTCACATCTTGAGGAGGGTGTGACCAGGAGAGCTGTTGGGAATATCTGAGTGCTGCAGACTCTACAACATTCCTATAATAGTGTGTGCTTTCCGCAGGTCATTCATCAGTGACACCTCATTTTGTCACGAAGCTCCCTATTGCTATAATTTAATTTGTAGAAGTACTCTGTCTAATTTGTTGTTGGATCAGATTAACTATGAACTTTTAGATTTTTTGTCATCCCCAGACTGAACAAATGAATTTAAATGTAAACTAAATGAAAATCCATTTTCTTGTACATCAGACTGTTTGATTGTCATTCGATTTTAGGCTGTATGTTTGTAATTGTCTTTCATATGGTGATGGTTTGACGGATGAATAATTCTGTAGTTTTGATGGATTATATTGTACAATCGCTAGGTACCAAGCAACACCATAAATGTTGCATTAAGATGTTCCATATCTTGTCAATAAAGGCCACTAATGTTTTTGAAGTTTTGGAAGTGTAAGGGAATAAAACACTTTTATCAAAGCACCCACAGGGGTGGGCAATCTTATCTCCTAAGGGCTGGAGTGTATGCGGATTTTTGCTGCAACTCCCTAATTATGTTACTAATTAGAGGACTGATTGACTGAAGAGTCCTCACACCTGGGTTTGAACAGCTGACCTATAGGTTGTCCCAAAAACCTGCCAACACACCGGCTCTTTGCGGATAAGATTGCCCACCCCTGTTTTAAACAGTGTGGCCTGAATGTTGGAGCAGCTAGTGGGAGTTTTTTCTTTTTCTTTTTCTCTTTTAGCTATGCCCTGGCTGATGAGGCCTACCGGTCACTGAGGGACCAAGATAGAGACCAGTGTATCCTCATCACAGGGGAGAGTGGAGCAGGGAAGACAGGTACTATTTTGTATTGCATACTGTATTTGCTTATTGCTCACCTTATTGTAACTATGCTTATCATAGTAGGGTCTCCTCAAACATCCTCATATTTGAAAACCTTTTTTGCTCATTTGTTAGCTCTGTGGGTTAGGACTCATAATTGAAAGATCACCATTTCAAATCCTACGGCTGGTAGAGTGATGCCACCTTTGGGCCCTTGAACTAGGACCTAAACCACAATTGTCTGTAGTTCATATGAAAAGCATGATAGGCAAATATACAATTTCCCCACAAGGATTAATAAAGTACCTCAATTCAATATGTATTGGCATTCACAACATAGCAAGGCACAGCTTCAGCTTTTGAAGTTCAATTTATATTTTAATCCAGTTAGTGGATTTTGTCTATGTTACAAAATAGTAAAGGTAACTTTCTCAGCCAGATATGTAGCATTGCTAAAACATTATAAACAGTAAGATGAATAGCTCTCTGGGTTGGCACTGCATTATGGGTTATTCCCTGCCTTGCTTTAGAATAGGCTCCACATTCCTGTGCATGAATGAATGAATTTATGAATGAATGAACAAACAACTTTGTTGTATTCTCTTGATTTCAGTTTGGACTTTGTTTCCAACCTCTTAGCTTTGTTTCCCTAAGAAGTGCTTATATTTGGGTAATACAGGCTATTTTTCAGATCATTCTACTGCTCTTTCCATTCTTTGTGTGTTTTCCTGTACTTTCTCTTGTTTCCATTCCAGCATAATATCTTTGTTGAATTTTGCTTTTTTTCATGCATGCTTTCACAGTGATGAATTATATCCATATTGTTCACTCTTTCGGGTCAAGCCTAGGCACTAACACTGACATAATTGCATGTTTCATGTCAGTACTCTTACATTTGTTTTGAAACTCAGATGATTATCACGTTGTGCGCACCTTTTGTTAATGTAATTGTAATGTAACTGTTACTATATAAATGCTGACCAGATTGTCATATTTACTACTGCCTCATGGTTCATTTTTTTGTACTACCTAGTCTGTAGCATCAGTAGTGATATCATGTCTCTAGACTCCATAGTGTATACAGACGCTCCTCTACTTGTGAACTTTCAACTTACAGACATTCGAAGGATTTTTTTTTCCAAATTGTGTTCCTTGGGCTTCCGTTTCCTGTCCGCAACATTTTTTTTTCCTGAGCGCCAATTCCGGGTAGTATGACTCCTGCCGCACAGCAGCGTAGCATGTATACTCCCAGCATCCTAGTTCTTAGTACTTTCGCATACCCTAAAGATGGTGTTGAATAAAGACTTATGAACATTTCAAGTTACGAACGGCCGTTCAGAACGAATCTCAGTCGTAAGTAGAGGAGCGTCTTTAATGATGAACATGCACACAAAACAACATGCAACAATCATCTAAAACTTTTCTTTTGTTAGAACACATAAGCTAGCCCATACTCCATTGTCAAGCATGGTGGTATAAGTGCTAAGATTTGGTGGTTGTTTTTTTTTGTTGGACTGCCACATATTCAGTGCTGACCTTCCTTTTTTGGCAACGTGTTCCAGAGGCCAGCAAGCTGGTGATGTCATATGTGGCAGCTGTGTGTGGGAAAGGTGCTGAGGTCAACAAGGTGAAGGAGCAGCTGCTTCAGTCCAATCCTGTGCTGGAGGGTGAGGACATATGACAGTGAAATACAGGGAGAAGATTGACCAGCCAGTTTTGCCCTCAACATGCGTCACAAACTGCGTACAGAAATACTGCACATTTATTTGATGGTTACTTGGCATGCTGTAGTTTTATTTTAGGTCTTAGCTGTTGCCTATAGGGTTTCAGGGAGAAGGTGGGATGGTAGGAAGGCAGCATAGGCTACCAGGCTAATGTACCTGCTGCAAGGGATGCCAGTCCATGAAAGAAATTTAATCTTTGGGTTATTGGCGGAACCTACAGTATGTGACAGATCCCCCCAGGATAGAGAGAACATGCACACTCCATACTAGGGCAGGAAATGTAAATAACTTGCACACGGGTTCAGTTCAATGCAGGCTTTTTCCAGTGGGTATAATTAGTTTGGTGAGATATGATTATTTGATAACTAATTTTTTTTAACAATGTATTATGGATCATTGGGGAAATGCCTTGATGCTGAAGAGGTTGCAGGTTCCATTAAAATTCTCAAGCATTTTCCAACACACCACATATGAAAACGTTTATCTGCTAGCCGCACTGACCCCTAAAGCAGAGACAAATCGCATTTCCTGCTCTACCCTGGGAAAGGCAGCCTTGGTCTTTCCCTTGGGCCCTCATTAGTCCCATCGTTACCATTTCAATAAGTTCTTTCACTGCTAATACTCATGATGCGAGGCACTTTGTGTGTTACATATGTTGCTGCAGATGAAGAACTTAACATGATCCTAAAAAGGACGCAACCTTTGAACTCTGATTCATGCAAACATTAATTATATTATTCAGAGTATGACATCAAACTCAGTTATTAATTCTAACACTGAATACCAAGTACACTGATTCTAAAATTCTCCTTTAGCAACTAGTTACTGATATGCTTCAAGGTCATTTGCCATAGGGGAATTATATTGTCTGTGGGTTTTTTTTTTTTTTTTTGCAAATGTTATTGCAAAACTTTTGTTATGGCAAACGAAATATTAAAATAAAATGTGTACTAACACTGTTTTCTTTTCTCAGCTTTTGGGAATGCAAAAACTGTAAGAAACGACAATTCTTCTCGATTTGTGAGTATTCAGTTCTGTAGAGGTGTTTTTTCAGAAATAGAAGATATAATGATTTAACCCACTTTAAGTCAAAACTTTCCTTACTCACTATTAAATTACCTACTAAAATACTGTAGGTATTTGTTAAATATCTTAACTATGAAGGATTCAAAGAAATGCACAAATATCTCTAAACTATTTGCGAATGATATTTCAGGATTAGTTGTCAAAAGATGAGAATTTCCCCTTTTAGGAAAGAGGTCATGTAGTTAGAATGTGATCATGTTGGTCAATTATTTCTCATCACTAAGAGTGCTGTTATATAACTGATTATGGATATTAGCTAAAAGCCTTCCAGCCCATCGGCTGTCCTGTGGGTTTTATAGGTAGAAAAGCCAAATGGCTTCTAGTGTTGTGGCAATTTCTCTGACAAGTAGAATTACACTTCAGGAAGCCATCAGTCATTAGTATTGATTAAATATATCATGAAGCTTATTAGTAGTTTACAAACTTAGCACTGGTATTTCAAAAGAGATTTTCTTCATTATGATCTGCAAAGGACCTGCAAAGTGGGATGCAGACCCCCCAAACATTTCGGTGGAATAAGTTGCAGTCCCAATCTCAGTACTACTCTTATCACATATTTCCTAAAAGCAGATAGAGCCGTAGAGTAGAATATTAATATGATATTACTGCTACTACTCCTGTGAATAGCAAAGTCACTAATGTATAATGGTGCTTTATTTTTAACAGGGGAAGTACATGGATATTGAATTTGACTTTAAAGGTGACCCTTTGGGTGGCGTAATTAGCAACTGTAAGTATGAAATGACTCATGTAATTTGATAGTATTATATTGCCATATGCTGATATGGATAATCCGGTTTCCTTCCACAGTCCAAGAGTGTGCAGGGTAGGCTGATTGGCGGGGCTAAATTGGCCCTGTAGTTGTGTGGCTGTGTGAGTGTGTGCACCCTGTGGTGTGTTGGCTCTGGGCCCCCCGCGACCCCAGTGGGGATTAAGCGGTCAGAATACTGGGTGGATGGATGGATGTTGATATGGATGACATGTCGGACTAATAGATTGTATGAATGCTGCTCAGCACAGAGGTCTCAGTTTCCGTACAGTCACAATGATCATTAATGAAAACTATTGTAAAAACCAGCTGCATCCAATAATCATCATGCTTCTTTGCCAAAGGCAGTAATATAGACTCAAGTTGGAGGCTTTCTCTGTTTGAGCTGCAGGTGCAATAACTGAGATGATTACTTCTGAATTATCTATTCCATCTAAGCAATTGTCTCAACTTTTCCCTTTATAAAAGCAATAAAACAAAGGCCACTTACTGAAGCTCTATATTTACTACATTTTACTTTCCCATAGAGAAAATATGCGTGTTTACTGTCCTGGAGATAGCAAAGCTTATGTTATTCCCTTTAACATGACTATGCTGTCTTTTCATGTCTTTCAACTCTTTCTACTCAAAGTGTCACAGATATTGGTATGATTGTTTTTATTTGTTCTCAATTATTATTGTTTTCAAAAACTGCAGTGTATGTCTGTTTGAATTCTAGAAATTTCAGTCCTCATTAGCAATAAAAGTAATACTTGTTTTCGTAATAAATAGCTATAACGTCGCAGAATACTTTCAGTGTGCAGAAGGAAAGGGTCAGCAGAAACCCTGTGGAGGAACCATTCCTGAACATTCTTGTCGAACATTATAGATCTAGGAAGTTTCACACAATGTACACAATACACATCCCGTCTCTCCCCAGTTTGGTTTCAGCATGTTGTTAGAATTTATTAGGAATATCAGCAGAAGGTACACAACCTCCTTTAAATATAAGTGTAGATGAATCCTGGCATGTGCTAATCTATTTAGAAGAACTTTCTGTATTGTGTCTTTCTGTGTATCCACTTACTATTCATCAGTCTTCAGTTCTTAATAATCGCAAAACGGTCACTGACAAGAGACTTACAATTACTCAAAATCCATATTTTCACAACACAAAATTAGCACTACTCGAGGTACAGTTCTCTCCCAGGAAATGTAAGAAACATTTGAAATTGTTGCAGTAAGGTTGTATTTCGTGTATTGATAGGCAAATATTTTACTTTTTATAATTGTGGCTTCAGGGCAAGCACATGACAATCTATACACTGGTACTGATTTTGAAGTGCTATGAACCCGTGCTTAGGTTCTACAAATATAATGCCCTCTATCCTGAATACAAGTGCTTATACTAGTATCATACGGGTTAGCTAAATAAACTTCAATACCTCAGAAATTGATAAAAAAACAATTATAGAGGATAAAATGTGGGATAAGAACCATAAATCTCTTGCAGTGCAACCTTTAGTCACAGATCGTATATAATTTACTATATGCCCTTTGATCAATACCAAGAGAAGAACTTCATGTGCCTTCGTTCTTGCAACTCTGGGAAGGGTCAAGGACAGGTACACATTTGTGTTATCACCTTGGTGCAAGGTCACCCAGGATATAGTGAGCACCTGCTTCACTAGGCAGGCATGACAACTCTATTGGTGAATAATAAATACCATCTTAATTTATTCAGGAATTGGTGAGCTCACCAACTCACATCTGGTTTCACATCTTTGTGATTACATGGGCTTCCTCAAAGTACCGTTTTTCATAGTTCAGACATACAGTTTAGAGAGGCAAAGTCTGTAAATTTGTTTTTATGTGTGCTTCTTCTATACTGTGGACTTAGGAGTTTCTGGGAGAATGAGTGAGCATGCATGTATTTATTATGTGTGTCTGTGTGTGATGTGGAATTCTTGATACTTAAGACAACATTTCGTTCACTAATTCAAGCTCATTACTGGAAAAAAAAAGTAATGAAAGTAGTGGAATGGTGTCAGACCAGAACTGATGTATATCTATGCTTTGAAATGTCCCTTAGATCTTCTGGAGAAGTCTCGGGTTGTCAGGCAGCCCAGAGGAGAGAGGAATTTCCACATATTTTACCAGCTCCTCTCTGGAGCATCAGATGACTTACTGAGTAAGTGATCTCTGATGGACCCTTCTGAAAATCTATTGTGTACTTTGGCACAAGTTCATATTTCCGTATTTGTACTGTCGCATACATTGTGTTATATTTTTTATACCTCTTATTATCCTTTATGGTCTAGTATGTTTGATATAGCAATAGAAGTAACATTACAGTTGCAGAATAATGCGATGGATATCTGATTTGTTTCTGTCCTACCCATAAATCTAGAATCACGTCAATTTGTTTAAAAGTATTTTGTTATTTGGGGTGTATCAGCTTCAATAAGGGTGCTATTCAATTGACCCAGTACTCTTGAGTCAGACAAAAGCTTGATAAATCTAAATGTGCCAATATGTTGATAGTGACAATCTAGTGTATGTGAGCTCCCTACAAAGCTATAGTATCTGTTTTTTTCTGTGTTCCTCTTACACTCAGAAAAACTAATGCTGGAAAGAAACTTTTTCAAATACAACTACCTGAGTCTTGATTGTGCTGTGGTCAATGGGCTGGATGACGCTGCCAACTTTCAGAGTGTCAGGGTAGGTTTCGAGACATGAGAAGACTCTCGTTACCTCCATTATTCTTGGCCGCCTATCAGTTGTTACCTGTCAGAAAATACCTAATTTGGACTCACAGATCAACATCACTTTTGTGTTCGTTGTTTGCATACATTGCAGACAAGCTTATCTGAAGGCAGAACCCAAGCTTTTTATTACATGTGCATTGCTTTTACACTGCATTCACACTTCTTTATTTAGAAAATACTTTTGTCCAAAGCATACAAGCAAGGCACATAGTACACATCTCAGACAATTTTAATTTGCAAACAGAAAGAATGAAATATATTGAAATATTTATGCTTAAATATTGCATATGTTTGTGTTTAAGAAGTAAAATGGGAAGTTGAAGATGGTGAAATATAATAATGCTGGAAATGTAATGAAAAATATAAAAATTAAATAATATGTGGAAGAAAGCACTTACTTCCTTCCAGGCAGTCATACATAATCACATATAATCATGATAATTATATCTTACTTCCATGAAGAATTATAAACGTGTAGAAAATGGAGTACATATATCACCATGTTTTTCTATCATTTCCTCAATGTCAAATGTGTTAAACAACATCTGAGTCACGCCCTTCCCACACCCCCGCACAAGATCCCGGTAATAGCTTTACAATTCCTCAGTCTTTCCTGTCTGAGCAGCCGCAACACAGCTGTTGGTTCAGACAAATAAACATAACAAGCACTACTGTGCAGTGGACAATAGGCTCCAGTCCTATGAAACAATCAGCCATCTGTTGGTGCCAAAACCCACAGGTGTTTCATTCATCACTTATGTCACTTCTCTTTCCTTCCCTTTCAAATGTCTCTCTACCAAGTCCTTTTTTGTTACGGTTACTGTACAGTGAGGGAAATAATTATTTGACCTCCTGCTGAATTTCTACTGTAAGTTGCCCCATTATTATAGAAGTCTATCATTTCACTGGCAGGTCTATTTTAACAAGCAAAAGATTATCAACAAAACAAGCCATTATGTGACAGTTACAAACCAATTCGTCATTTATCTAGGGAAATAAGTATTTGATCCCTTGGAACACATGCTGTAGTCCTTGGTGGGGTAACCATTGTTTGGAAGCACAGCTGTCAGACATTTCTTGTAATTGGTCACCAGGTTTGCACACAGCTCAGCAGGAATTTTCATCCACTCCTCTTTGCAGGTCTTTAAGGTTTTTAGGCTGTCACTTGGATGTATGAAGCTTGAGTTCCCTCCATAGGTTTTCTATGGGATTAAGGTCCAGAGACTGGCTAGGGCACTCCATGACCTTAATGTGCTTCTTCTTGAACCACTGCTTTGCATAACTCTTCGACCTCTGTGTTTGACGGTAGGGATGATATTCCCAGGGTTATAGTCAGCATTCTTTTCCCACCAAACACAGTACAGTTGATACCAAAGGGCTCAATTTTGGTCTTATCTGACCACATCATATTCTTCCAAGCCTCATTGGAATTATTCAGGTGTTCATTGGCATATTTCAGACTGGGCCTTCTTGAGTAGGGGCCCTTTGCGAACACTGCAGGAATTCGTCTTTCTCCCATTCTCCCAATCCATCTTGGTATGTTATAATAAACCTACCGGTGAAATTATATACTTCTAATTTTTTTAAAAAATGGTCTAGTTAGGATTTCAACAGAGAGTCAAATAATTATTTCCCTTACTGTTTGTGTGACAATTACTGGCAGTTTTTTTTATTTTTATTTTATTTATTTATTTTTTAAAGCAAGGAAGTTGTGATTAAAACACACTTCCCAAGCTCAAAAGATGGACAGCAATTTACACCATTTTGAAAAAAAATATTTCTGTCAAGTTGTCTCTCTGAGCAAGTGCCTTCTTTGGATCAATTAAATGGCTGCCACCTAAAATGAGAAATTGTAGGGAAAATGCAATCTGCTTCATTGAGAGTGTAATCAATCTTAGTCGTAGTTACATACTATCATGTTAATTCATCATTAATGAATAATGATCTCAATTACTATACTTGTTACTATACCTGTTAATTTTGTAAACTGTTGTGAACTACGGAAGGAACTACTGAAGGTAAAAAGTATTGAATAACACAATAATTTCATATTTGTTCATCATTAATGAATCATGATGTATCTTTCATCTCAAGCCGATACTGTATTTGTTACTATATCTATTAATTCTGTAAACCATTGTGAACTACTGACTGAACTACTTAGGAACTACTAAAGGAACATGTAATGAATAACACAAGACAAATCTCATGTTTGTTCATCATAAATGAATTGACATCTTTTATATCAAGTAGCAATTGTATCTGTTCATGATTTGTTCATAATTGGTACATCAGCAGTAACTGAGTTATTACTAAGAATTTGTGCCTCATCAAGTAAAGCGTTTCCCTATACCTTTAAATCTCTCTTGAAACATCACTTTTTTAAAATAGCTTTATGTCAATATATGCCAAAATCTCTCTCATCTTTTTTATTATGAATGCTGCATTCCAGTTGCATATCCAGCCTTGTTCTTATTGGTCCCATTCTTCCCTTTTCCCCAGTATGCTATGCAGATTGTTGGCTTCATGGAGAGTGAGGTACATTCTGTGCTGGAGTTGGTGGCTGCTGTGCTAAAGCTGGGCAATATTGAGTTTAAGTCAGAATCACGTGTCGATGGTTTTGATGAGAGCCGGGTGAAAGACAAGAATGGTGAGACTACTTTCCGTGCTGCTGTGATGTTAGGCTGGTATTAATTAATTTTCAAATATATATAAATATATAAAGATCCCTGCACTGCTTATAGTGTTCTACAAATAGCCTTCTTTAAACCAAAAACAGCTGTACATGTTGAGAAGAATGAAAACCTGCATAGGCTTGTTGAAGGCCACTCCTTTGAAGAAGGAAGTCCTTCTTATTACTTCTAAATTGTGGTGCATATACACACACACACACACGTGTGTACATATATACGTGTGTGTGTGTGTGTGTGTGTGTGTATACAATTAGGACCATATATATTTGGACACTGACACAAGTTTTACTATTTTACCTGTTTACCAAAATATATTCCAATTGTTATACAAAGTTATACAATAGGCATTGATATAAAATTCAGACTCTCAGATTTCATTTTAGGGTATCCACATTCAAATTGGATGAAGGGTTTAAGAGTGTCAGCTGGTTAACACCCTCTTTTTAAAGGGGCCAAAAGTAATTGGACAATTCACTTAAAAGCTATTTCATGGACAGGTGTGGGCAAATCCTTCGTTCTTTCATCATCAATTAATTGATAAAAGGCCTGGAGTTGATTGGAGGTGTTTGCATTTGGAAGATTGAGGTGTGAACATACAATATGCGGTCAAAGGAACTCAGTATGCAGGTGATACAAGCCATCCTTAGGCTGCAAAAACAGAAAAAACTATTTGAGAAATTGCCACAACATTACAGTAGGAGTTGCAAAATCCAGTTTGGTACATCCTGAGAAAGAAAGCATTGGTGAACTCTGCAACGCAAAAAGGCCTGGACGTCCACGAACAACAACAGTGGTGGATGATCGCAGTGATGATCTTCCATGGTGAAGAGAAACCTCTTATACAGCCAACCAAGTGAACAACACCCTCCAGGAGGTAGGAGTTAGTGCTGGGTGGTATATCGGTTCATATCGAAAACCGTTTATTTTTAGTGTTATACGAATTTTTCTTATACCGCAATATCGGTTTAAATAGCCTACACAACGTTTAGAAAGTGGCACAGCTAGAAACTGCTTAAGGGGGGACCTTTTTCACTGCTGCACCGCTAAAAATGTACCGGGAAAGATCAGAAATGGAAGATATAGCTGAATTGAAGATAATGAGACCCTGGGATTGTCTAAAAATCGATTCTCAGATCCTTATAAATATTAAAAATTTGTATCTCATTAGATACTTCTTTTCATCATTATTGATACCAACAGTGCGGTTTCGCCTCACTTGCCACACTTCACACAACACCACTACAGCACAGGCTCACATGCACGCACATGCACACACTCGTGCAGCCCCTCTCCTCCTCTCAAAAGCCACTGAACGCATTTGCGCTGGTTAACACACACATACAGAGTTGGCCGAACATGGCATATGCTGCAGTTGAAGGCACTATGCAAGCTGCTTTAGTGAAGAAAAAAAAAATAACGCGGAAAGGATGTCCATAAGCCTCTATGCAAACAGTGCTACAAAGTTGTGGTGACAAAGTCAAGTAGCATGTCAAACCTGGAGGAGCATCTTAAAGACCAACATCCCGGTCTTTATGAGAAATTTCACGAGATCTGTAAAACTTGTGTTCTAGCAACACAACTATTAAACACTTATCAAAAATGTTAACTTGGCCGTCCCACACCTTCACATTAGGTGTCGATCTATAATCAGTTAGCTGATAAATATGTTAGCCATATCTTATCATTAAGGTAGCGGATAGGCACAATGGCTAATAATAATATAGGTAATGTGAGAGCAATGCAAAAACATAAAACAAAAATGTGTCCTGTAAAATCCTATAAAATGTGATAAACGCCCAGTCATACTTTAAAAAAAATACCATCGTATACCGTGAAACAAATATAACTTTGAGAAATACCATGATATAAATTTTTGATCATACCGCCCAGCTCTAGTAGGCGTATCAATATCTAAGTCTACCATAAAATGAAGACTTAGACAATTTGCTTTTCACTGCAAGATGCAAGCCACTCATAAGCCTTAAGAATAGAAAGGCTAGATTGAACTTTGCAAAAAACATCTAAATAAGCCAGCACAGTTCTGGAACAGCATTCTTTGGGCAGATAAAACGAAGATCAACCTGTATGAGAATGATGGAAAGAAAAAACTATGGAGAAGGGCTGGAACAGCATTATTTGTAAAACATGGTGGAGGCAGTGTGATGGCTTGGGCATGCATGGCTGCCAGTGGCACTGGGTCTTTAGTGTTTCTTGATGATGTAACACAGGATAGAAGCAGCCAAATTAATTCTGAAATGTTCAGAGACATCAAGTCTGCTCAAATCAGGCCAAATGCAGCCAAATTGATTAGGCGGCGTATCATAATTCAGATGGACAATGACCCAAAACACACAGCAAAAGCAACCCAGGACTTTATTAAAGTTGTCACGTCATGTTTCAGACGAGCAGGCAGACAGAGGAGTAGAGCCGTAAATACGGGTAAAACAGGGTTTATTATGGACAGACAAGAGAAACATGGCACACAACATGGATCTGGGGAAACTAACTCGGATACAGACTTAAATACACAGGAATTAACAAGCAAATGAGGAACAGCTGATCACAATCGGGGAGTCACAAGGTAAACGAGGGGGGCGTGGCACACAGGAGGATCATACAAGCAGGTCATGTCAGAACCCCCCGCCTAAAGGTGCGCACTCCGTGCACACATTAAAGGAGGCGATGGATGAGACGGGACTGGGGACACGGGACCTGGAAGACAAGAGCAAAAACACAGGAAACAGAACCGAAACACAGAACAAACGTAAGGGCAAAAGCCAGAACAGAATCTGACATAAAACAGGAAATGCAGACAGGCAGACCAGGAATGGAGACAGGGGAAACCCCATACTGAAGGGACAAAAGGACTGGGAGTAAACGGAGGGGACACGGGACCAGGAAGACAAGAGCAAAAACATCACCGGGGCAAGGAAACAGAACCGAAACACAGAACAAACATAAGGGCAAAGCCAGGACAGAATCTGACATAAAACAGGGAATGCAGACAGGCAGACCAGGAACAGAGACAGGGGAAACCCCAACAGAAGGGACAAAAGGACTGGGAGTAAACGTAGGAACCACAGTGGAACGAGAAGCGGAGACAGGAGGGACAACGGGACAAGGAACAAACATGGGATGCCATACGGGAAAGGACAGGGGAGGCAGGGGAACCTGCAGGCAACCAACAAGGCGGCGGAGGCGGGACTAAAGGTGCTCGACGAGCCCTCGGATGGGGAACCGCAGGCAACCACCGAACAGGAACCGAAGGAACTGCAGGGGGCGCCGCAGGAACCGCCGACTCAGGACCAGCAGGGGGTGGCATGGCAGCCTCCTGGACAAGCAGATCGAGAATAGGCTGGACAGGCAGATCAGGCAGGACAGGCACCAGCAAGACAGGTGGGACAGGTAGATCAGACGGGACAGTCGCTGGCAAAACAGGTGGGACAGGCAGATCAGGCATGCCAGGGACCGACGGGACAGGCAGGGCTGGCACGTCAGAGACAGCCATTATAGCCGCCAGGGTTAGTGCCGTAAGAGGCAGCGCTGCCCCTTTAAGAACCCCCTCGACCCGCGGAATAGCATCCCATACGGCCCTGGCCCCCCGAGTAGCCAGGCATGCTACCCAGAAGTGGTATGCTGCTAAAGGCGGCAGCTCTGTGGTGGTGATGCGGGTTTTGTGTACCTGCGGGATGAAAGCGCCGTTGATGTCCCGATCACTGGCAGGGAGAGAAGTGGGGAGGAGAGAGGCTAATCCCAGGAAGATCTTCGGGGCTTCCGTCGGTCTCTTTCACTTCTTTTTTTTCCCCCTTCTGTCTGCTTGGGGCGGTGAAGCTGGGAGCACTTTGGAGCAGGCGTACATCGGGTCAGCACTCTTCTAGCTTGGTATGGTGAGCAGCTGGATCCGCCTCTCCATTATCTGCTCTGTTAGCCATCGGAGCGGGATCCTACTACAGTAAGTGAGGCACCCCCGCCGGGGAACGCGTACCACATATCTGAGGTATGCGTTTATGGGCAGGGGTGCCTCACTTAGTAGGGTCCCACTCCGGCTGGCTAAATTTAAAGCCACGGGGTCCTCCTGGACCTCTGGCTGTTGTAGCCAGAAAATGACTTCCTGAAGCAGACCGAGGCATTGGTCCTCGGTCTGCGGAAGTGTTTCTTGGAGATCCGTCATTCTGTCACATCGTGTTTCAGACGAGCAGGCAGACAGAGTAGTAGAGCCATAAATACAGGCAAAATGGGGTTTATTATAGACAGACAAGGGAAACATGGTACACAACATCACACGAGGTAAACGAGGGTGGCGTGGCACACAGGAAGATCATACGAGCAGGTCATGACAAAAGCAAAGAAGAGGAATATTCTTGAATGGCCAAGTCAGTCACCTGATCTCAACCTCATTGAGTATGCATTTCACTTGCTAAAGACTAAACTATAGACTCGTATAATGCTCTGCCAGGCCTTTACTGTAGCAGCTTTCAGTTGTCTATAGCAGGGGTCTCCAACTCCGGTCCTGGAGGGCTACTGTCCAGTAGGTTTTCTTTTCTACCTGGCTTCTGATGAGCCACACCTGCTCCTGGTATTTACCTGAGAATTAGTGTGGCTCATCACTAGGTAGTATAGAAAACCTACTGGACAGTAGCCCTCCAGGACCGGAGTTGGAGACCCCTGCTATAGACAACTGAAAGCTGCTACAGTAAAGGCCTGGCAGAGCATTAAAAAGGAGGAAACCCAGCATCTGGTCATGTCCATGAATTCAAGATTTCAGGCAGTCATTACCTGCAAAGGGTTTTCAACTAAGTAGTAGAATTTTACATTTTATTTGCAGTTATATTAATTTTTCCAATTACTTATGAGCCCCTGAAAGGAGAGGATTCTGTAGAATAATTACTTTAGTTCCCCACATTTATGCAATGTTTTTGTTCTACCCACTGAATTAAAGCTGAATGTCTGCTCTTCAACTGCATCTTTTTCTTTTCTTTTAAAAGTTATTGTGGTAAGTACGGAAACATTAAAAAACTTTGCCTCTGTCCAAATATTTATGGTCCGGATTATATATACAGCTCTGGAAAAAAATTGACACCACAACACAATTTTTTGTTTCACTCATTTCTCAATTCACGGGTGTGGATCTGTGACTAACACATATCTATATTGTGAACTACCGCCTGGTTTTTCTCTGTTTCTCATTAAAGAAGGGCTTCTTCCTTGTTTTATGAGAATTTAGTTCTGCTTCTAGGAGACTGATACAAATGGTCCTAGCAGAGCACGTCACACCTGTACTTAATGTTTCTCCTATCTTTTGAAGGGCGCTTGATGTCATCATACGATTCTTGAGAAATTGTCAGATAGGTTAACGGTCATCTCTGTCATTAGAAAGTCACTTATGCCCCTTATCTAGCTGGTTTCTGGTTGTTCCCAGTGTTTCCCGTTTTCACAGTGGTCTGAGCCTAAATGCAACCTGCTGCTCATTGTAGCCTTCTGCCAGCAGAACCAGGATTAAACCAGGATTTAACAATGATGATTTTTAAAATATATGGAGATGGAGTTTTCCTGAACTAGTGCTGTGTGTGTGTG
>JAABNX020000001.1:32541638-32564785 GCA_015163995.2 Mormyrus lacerda
TCTCTGTGCCAGTCACCATGCTTAATGCCTGAAAGAATGAAGTTGCCAGCCTCTCTGTGCCAGTCACCATGCTTAATACCAGAAAGAATGAAGCTCCCAGCCTCTCTGTGCCAGTCACCTTGCTTAATGCTAGACAGAATGAGGTTGCCAGCCTCTCTGTGCCAGTCACCTTGCTTAATGCTAGACAGAATGAGGCTGCCAGCCTCTCTGTGCCAGTCACCATGCTTAATGCCTGAAAGAATGAAGTTGCCAGCCTCTCTGTGCCAGTCACCATGCTTAATGCCAGACAGAATGAGGCTGCCAGCCTCTCTGTGCCAGTCACCATGCTTAATACCAGACAGAATGAGGTTACCAGCCTCTCTGTGCCAGTCACCTTGCTTAATGCTAGACAGAATGAAGCTGCCAGCCTCTCTGTGCCAGTCACCTTGCTTAATGCTAGACAGAATGAGGCTGCCAGCCTCTCTGTGCCAGTCACCTTGCTTAATGCCAGAAAGAATGAAGCTGCCAACCTCTCTGTGCCAGTCACCTTGCTTAATGCTAGGCAGAATCAGGCTGCCAGCCTCTCTGTGCATTTTTATAATAGGTAGATCATTTTTACTTGGTCATTTACAGTATAGGTATCTCGCAAGCTAGCATACTTTTAGAGCGTGTGTTTTGTACGGCAAGTGACATAGGATGCTATGCTCAGAGCACACAATCTCCTGACCATTTAATTGTTCTTTAAAAAACCCTCTCAAAGCAGAATACTGACATACTTGTTTCACCGCAGAAGTCAGTCATATTGATATTCCTCATTCTACATATCTGTCCATGCAATGTTTTTATTTGACTTTATTTCACTTTATTAAGGGTCCAAAGCACAAAGTGCTGTGGAACCTTATTGTTTTTCTTTGGATTTGTTATTATTTTTCTTCCCTAAAACTGAATGGGCAACCTAAACTGTAAGAGCTAGGCCAACCAAATTTGGCAGGAATATATTCTTACTCAATACTCAGATCTTCCGACCCATCCCAATCAGTCAGATTTTGGTCGATATCTCCTGTCCTATAAGTCCTACAATCAAAATTCTTTTTTCTGCAAATATAGACAGCCATACCCTACCAACATGCCATTTGGACTATTAGGCTCCACCTACTTAGATTTTTTGCTAATTTGCATAATTAGCAAAATTTACTTTTGCCTTAAAGTCTTATAATATCTGACCTAATCAGACAAATGAGGTGTCAAACCGACCAGTCCTCTGAGCTGATCAATAAATATTCAAGAAAGTCTAACATTTGTCTAATGTACGGCCACTAGCCATGCCCAAACTCTACCTAAATTTGGCCTGCTATAATTTGGCCCTACCTTAGCCTACCTTGACCAAACTTGCAATCTTGCCTCCCTACTCTATACAAAGCGGGCCGCATTTAGTCAATAGGGGGCGCTACAAATACCTAATTCTAATATCTCCTGGACTACTTGGCCTATACGAGTGAAATTTGGCACATGTCAACTATGGCTAAGCCTGAAGTCAGACCCATAATATGACAGTCATAAGTCATGCAATCATGGCCATAATTAGCCAATGAAAATTAAGCATGCATTTGACCAGCCTAGCAATCACCAATCTCAACTAAATCTGAATGATCCATGTGTCTACAGACCCTGACCTGACCCTAGTAATGACACCCCGATCGGCCAGATGGGGGCGCTCCGGCGACAACTTTTGCATTTCTGCCTATTTCTTCTGAACTGTTAAGGATAAAATTGAGATTTCATACAGAGCCAATCCAGTCTTTTATGCAAATTCGAAGCCCTATAGAACTTCATCCTACCTCTTTCCCTTTTTATTTGTAAGAGTCTCAAAACAGGTCTTTTTGTTAACCTCGTAGAATTTTCACCCAACCTACATACATCTGGTATCATTCAAATCAGGAGACAGTCCTTATAAATAATTATTCAAGAAATCCTAAACTTTTCACAAGGTGTGGCCATCAGCCACACCCAAACCATACTGGTGCCACGCCCATTTCAATTAGGCAGCTATATCTAAGGCCTGCCTCAGCCAATCATCAACAAACTTGAATATATCCTGAAGGACAGTACTGGGGAAGGGCCCTCCAAATTTGGTGCCGATCAGTCAAATGGGGGCGCTACAGCAATATAACATGTCTGTATAAACCTGGAAAACCAGTGCAACTTACATTTTTCTCATTTCTTTGTTCTGGAAGTTCTGTCTGTCATGCCAAATCAAGATATATGTAATGCCCCATGATAGGCATTTGCATTCCCTTGTGATGTTTAAAAACTCCATAAATGAAATATTCTTATAACTCCTACAATGTCCACTCCAATTAGGTAATTCAGGTAGTAGATCAATCAGGACACTGCCCTTATGGATAATTTATAAAAATGACTTGACTTGCCTGTACACTATGGCCACCAGCCACACCCTACCTATGCCATTTCCATACTGATTTCAATCAACCACCTCAATCTCAGCCGAGCTTCAGCAAATCCTCCCCAAATTTGACCCACTAATGTAGCATTGGACCCCAGACAGACCCTCCAACTTTGGTGCAGATCAGTCAAACTTGGGTTCTACAGCCTCTGTCCAAATACTTCTAAGACCCTCCTTAGTAAATTCAGCTGAAATGTTCTTATTTCTCATAAAACCTTCAAAAAATTATCTTTCCCTTCATCTGAGTACATATTTTTAATCTCATTTCATTTTTCACCCATTTGCCTCTTAGAACATTATCAGACTTCATTTACACATGTGACGGCCTGAAAATTTTGAATACCATTTATGAAATGGAGCGCTGACTCCCCCTGCTGGCCACACCATTCCCATGCCCATTTCATTGAAATAATGGAATTTTATTGATTTTATGGAAATTATTTTTATAAATAATTGAAATAGCTATATCTCAGGCATGCTTCATCCAATCCTCACAAAATTTGACTCACTTCTGTGTCACTAGGCTCCACATAGACCCTCCAACTTTGGTGGGTGGTCAAATGGGGGCACTACAGCCACTGTCTAATGTCTAAGACCCGCCTTAGTTAATGCAGCTGAAATCTCCTTATTTTCCAAAAAACATTCAAAGATTAGTCACCTGTCCCTTCCTCTAAGTCCATATTTTTAATTCGCTTGCATTTTCCTGCCATATACTTCATTCCTCCCCATTGTTTCTATCGGGTCTCATTCTATCATATTAGTATTTTTTACTTTCTGACTTCCCATCATTACTTAAGTACTAATTTATGCCAGTCACTGCATTCCTCCCCATTGCTTCTGTCCATTAGCTTTGGACCCTTTTGTCACTGCTTGCAGATACAGTTTTACTTGTTATTGGTAGTTTTACTTGTTATTGTTGTATCCCAGCGTAGGGTGAGTGAGCAGGGAATGAGGAATGAGGGTCAGGCAGATTGAAATCCAACAAAAGGGGGGGGGGGGGTTATTCAAGCACAGCACACAACATGGGAAAAATTTCAATGACAGATCTGGGCGACAGACTCTGACGAAATACACAGGACTAGATAAAACAATAAGAAACAACTGGGAACAATCGGGAGTTAATGAGGGGCGTAGCACACGAGAGGGTCATCCGAGTAGGTCATGACAGTTATGGACATACTTTTGGTTACACTTTTGTATTTGTCTGGAGAAGACTTGATTTGAAAAGAAAAAAAAAAAGATTTTTTTTTTAAGAAATCCTTAACTCACTGAGATCCTTTGTGGCCCAGTAACACAACCTCTTCTCCATGGTTTTATTTGTCCTCTGTATTCTACAGGCCTACTATGCCCGAGATGCTCTCGCCAAAAATCTTTATAGTCGACTATTCAGTTGGTTGGTGACCAGGATAAATGAAAGCATCAAGGTATCTTTGTTCTTTCTTTTTAATGAAGTTTCTATAACTGCCCATTTCTCTCCTATCAGATTAGAGCCTTTTTCTTCAACTAATTTAAAGGATGATTTTTAAAATATGGTTTTATATTTTTATACTGCAGTTTTAATAGATTCTTGATTATTATGCAGTCTTTTAATATCTACTAATACATATTATTATGTTGTTATATGTTGTTTTTTCTCCATCAGGCTCAAACCAAAGCACGAAAAAAAGTGATGGGGGTCTTAGATATTTATGGCTTTGAAATTTTTGAGGTAAGGATCACATTTTAATTTTACAACCTATGCATTGTTTTTTTGAACATGATATACAATCGTGCCACTACAGTTCAAATACTGTAGATTCAATTTTATTGTCACTCAGTGTAGAATGAAATAAAAAGCTTTTATGCTACATATATTACAAATGACAATTCAGAATACATTTACATCAAAGACAAACTGCAGGCAGAGTGACAAGGTTCAGCATACTAGGTACAACAATAGATAGTGAAGCGTCTAGTATAATAGTATAATGGTATATTGAACAAGAGTATGAAATAATTAAAAATTAGTACAAGTCACATGTTGGTATGAGGTAAATGGGCAAGAATTTTGGTACTGAAAAAGGTGCACCGATGTACAAAGTGACCAGTGCAGCTGAAAAGCTCAGCTGGTAGTGCAGAGGACTGGATATGTGTAAGGAGGGACATCCTTAGGTTGCTGGTTCAGTTCTGCCTCGAGGGAGTGTGGGTTTTAATGTGTTATTTTTCTCACTTTTATGTCTCTTTGGCCGAAAGTGTCTGCTAAATACGGTGAAGGAAGGTCAGTTTGACAGAATATGAGTGACGATGTTCTTCTCAGGTGAAAGACCAAAAGCTGACAATGGGCTTCATTTATAGACATGAACTGTTACCATTCCTGAGATGTGTCATATAGTGACATATTGTTGAGGCAAGGACGAGCAGCTCTAAAAGGATAGTATTTGTTTTTGCAAAAGAATGCATTTTTCAGACTCCAGCAAGACAGAGATGCGGTTCACCTCGCCAAAACTCATTATTTTTTTCATTTATGTATCCAGTCATGTTCTTTCATTCTTTCAATTTTGCATGAAATTGTGTCTCACCCATCTCTTTGTCTCATTTCTTCTGTGTATGGCACCAGAATGGAGTAAGTATAGAGGCTTTAGAGTGACATGTGTTCGTATGTTCTAAACATAAGTCCATCCGTGAAACTGAACAACCCAAGATGATCCATATTGTCTCTGTAATGCATATCAATCTAAGCACTGCTGTGCTGATTTGTACAGTACAGTAAGTTAGTCAATTATCATCAGGCATTTCGTTTGCTCCATCACAAACAATGAATGGTAATAGAAAAATTTGTAGAAATCTTAACAGATAGGAGGGTTGGTCATTTTCAACAAAATGCCTGCTGCCCTTTGAATATGGCTATTAAAGGTGACCCATACTCATGTAGCTTAGGCATATTACTGCTTGTAGTGGATTTTTTGATGAATGAAGTTGCATCTGTTTTTTTCTATGATGGTGAGAGTGTAATTCAACCAAACTATCATGCTGAATTCTGCAGATAATCAAGTTTGACACAAATAAGGATTGTATTATACTAAGCACACCTCCTTGGTGCTGTGTGTTGTTATGAACACAATACTAGCTGTCTGATGTGCAATATTTGTGAATTCTCTTCAGACCATATCCTCCCATTAATCATTTTCCTGGTTGATCCCTCTCACCTGATTTTAGAAAGCCCTGCAACTTCTTCTGCATGCTATTTTAATAAAAGCATTATCATAACCTTCCTTCCACAACTGAATGTGTGTCGCTAAGCCAAAAATGGATTCGAATTTGCAGATAATGCAATTAGAATTTCACTGACATGTACAAACTACTTGACTTAGTTCTCCTGGGTGCTGGGTGATTCGATATTTATATTGATATTTTGAATATTATTTTGAATAATATTTTGAATATCGTTTTTTAGATATCTCTCACCACTTTTTGGCAAATTGCCATTACTTACAACAAGCCGCAGCCAGATCTACCTTTAATATTTCAAAAAAATTAAAAAAGCTACTACAGTAAAAACCCTCATTGTGTAAATTTATATTATTACCACAAAACTTCCAGAAGCTTAATCACACTTTTAATCAGCATTTCTCTTGCTAGAAGTATTGATTTAATGAGTAAAAGACTAGAGGACTGAGCAAGTCAGGAACAGGACTGAGCAAGCTCCTGAATGATAAATCAGCATGATGTGAGAGGTGTTAATGGCATTCAGTTCCAATGGGACTGTTAATGGGGGGAATTCAGCATTTTTTTAAAGGGTCAGTCACTGGAGGTGAAAAAAACATGCAAAGCATATGGGGTCACTGACATTACATTTTCAAATTCCCATTTATAGGACAACAGCTTTGAGCAATTCATCATCAACTACTGCAATGAGAAACTTCAGCAAATCTTTATTGAGCTGACTCTGCGGGAAGAACAAGAGGAATATGTTAGAGAGGTGAGGAAATGCAATGGCAAATTGATCGTTCAGTATCGTCTCTGCTTCAAGGCAGAGCATTGATGTTACGCTGCAGATAGCTGATCCTCAGGTGTGCATTGTTCTATTTTGGACAGCGCTTTTGACAGAACTGGAAGTTTAGTGCAGTATACTGTAATGCAGTCCATCCAAGTCCACACTGTATGCTTACAGCTTGTATGCACCTTTATTCACAAGAGGGTATTGAATTTAATGTGCAATTTTCTTCTCTCATATGTTTGGCTGAAGGTGTTTGCTAAATAATTTCAAATTTAGCTTCATAGTCTGAAATTGAATTTGTGTATTTCTGGACTCAGAAATTGACTTGTACTCGACTACCCAGCTCCAGTAATGGACTCAGTCTCATCTCACACTAACCCCTTTTTGGTCTCAGACTTGATTTGTTACGCATATGGTCTAGATTTGGGCTCGACTAAGGTGGAATCGAACAAAACACTGGTATACAATACAGTTTAAATGTCTTAGGTAGTCAAAGAAAATGTTTAAAAGATTATCATTTTGTTGTAAAAAATATGTCTGTCAAAGTATGTTAGCAATTTCAAAACTGCTCCTAAAATAACCCCAGTTTTTGCAGATACATGTACTTTTTGACTTGATCAGTAACATACCTTCCCTGACTAATCAATACCTCATAGACTTAAAAAAAAATATTTTAATTAATTACTAAAGTAAGTAAGTAAATAAACAGGTGGTAAAATATAAGAAATACATGGAATGGCTAGGGCAGAGGTCGGCAACCTTTTTAAATTAAAGAGCCATTTTATCCTAAATGTCTGACCCAAGATTTACAAAGAGCCGCAATGGATAGAGAAGAGGGTTTGAGGATACGGTTTAATGCGATATCGCTATATATGTATTTAACATGAAAACAAAACTTAAAAGAATTATAAAAAAAAAAAAAAAAACGTTTTTGGGTGGGGCGCTTTTAGTTTTAATTCACTCGGACGCGTAACAGCGTATAGGTGACTAATATCACAATATCGTTCAGTCCTGTAGCGACAGTCTTCACCCTCACCCAAGTTCGTTTGGCTCTGCAGTCGTCTGCCCTTCATGCTCCACTTCACTACTTCTAACTGTGCTGACCGAGCCGTGCAAAATGTCCTCACTACTCCAAACTCAGCTGGTTATAATATGTGAATCGGAGAAAATCTAATAGTTTTACGAAGACCTGGGAAGGTGTGGTGACGATTTACTACAAAAAGTATATGGGCAGTGTATTTAGGGGTAGTGGTGGCTTGATGGTTAGGGAAGCGCACTTGTAATCAAAAGATTGCAGGATCGGATCCCCCACCAGCTAGTCACCACTGAGGTACCCTGAGCAAGGTACCGTCCCTAAGCGCTGCTCCCCGGGCACTGAATTAGCTGCCCCCGCTATGTCATGAAAGTCACATATGGGTTAAATGCAAAGGACACATTTTGTTGTTGCGCACTGTGTGGTATGTTGACAATGACCACTAATTAAAAAAAAAAAAAAATGAAAGAATTAGAAATCCGAATAAACTTTGAAGCTTCATCCAATCTCAGACGCTGGAGACGTACTCTCGCCGTAGAGAATTTCTTTCAGGAAGATTTAAATTATGCAGTTACTGTAAGGCCTCACAGAAGCACGCGACGGACCGCCTCAGTTGCATACAGCTAAATTAATATCTACATGAAAAATAATATCAACCCATAATTACGTTATTTATATTTACGAAAGCATTATCATAGTATGTTAAGATATGAAAATGTGAAACGCGTCTATGGTTCTGCGATGAGCCGCAGCCTCATGCTCAAAGAGCCACATTTGGCTCGCGACCCGCAGGTTGCCGACCCCAAATAACGAATGTGCCTTGCAGTTCTGTGATTTCCTGCACCCTGACTAGCTGTTAATATGACCACTGATACGTCACCACTTAATTTGATACTAAGAATCTGATGCAGTTCAATTTTATAACCAGCCCTGGGAGTGATAAATTATAATTTATGATTATATTTTAGAACTTGAATTGAGTGTTCACATTTCTTTTTTTATAGGAATATGCATGATTGCTTCATTTGTCGGTGATAAAAGTTTTTGACTGAATTGTAGCATAGTTACCAAACAATAGTTACTGAACAGTTCAGCATTTCAACAGCTGAGTCTTCACAAGCTTTTCTTTAAAAACTCACCTTGTTAGCTTCCAAAATGAAACTGTGAATTTGAATATAAAGCTAATCATTTAAGTTTAATTTATCCCTCTTTTGCAGGGGATTGAATGGACAAACATTGAATACTTCAACAATGCAATGATCTGTGACCTCATTGAAAATGTGAGTTTTGTTCTCTTATTTCTCCTGAAAAGACAGAAAAGTTCACATTTGTACATGCATTACATTAGTCTGGCAAATCAAAAAAGCTGGTTTTGTCTCTGTCCATTAAAACTTGCAAAGTATATATGAATTGCTTATTAATGTGTTATAAAATTTTCAAAACAGGTGTAGTTATATTCTAATAACATTCCAATGTGAATTATTAAACCTCTTACCGGAAAGCTGAGCCTAAACAAATGAATTGTTCCTTTAATTGTGAATGTGGTCACTTCAAAATAAACATTAAATTGTTAGTTATTTGTGTGCTCCCAAAAAATGACTTACAGCACATATTGTCAAGCATGGTCCCCGCTCCTCCCTCTTGTTAAATGCTCTTCATTATTCTTAGAAATGCCAATATTCATTTAAAAGGGAATAATTCATGTAAAGAAATAATTTATGCTTAATTTTCAGGGTATTTTTAAAATTTTGATTCCATACTCACTGAAATGTAACCACACTATCATTCACTAGAACTTTAAATAATATGTAATATGTTGTAACTTGTTTCATTCAGTGAATTTCATCACTCAAAAGAATCAGGCTAGAGTACACCTTAGTTAAAACATGTTATTATTTTATTTTAGTTGTTTTCATTATACTTAAATACATTTAAGCATGTTATTTGGACCTTCCCTCTTAAACAGCAGATACAATATATTGCCATACCTTCACTTAGAACAAGAATGGGATCCTAGCCATGCTCGATGAGGAGTGTCTGCGCCCTGGAAATGTGTCAGATGAGACCTTCCTAGATAAACTCAACACAGTCTGCGCTAAGCACCAATGCTTTGAGAGCTGTCACAGCAAGAACTCAAAGTTCATCACTGACCGCAGCTTGCCTCGCAACTGTTTCCGCATTCAGCATTATGCTGGCAAGGTACTGAGATTTCCTGGTCTGTAAGGAAATGCAGCATGATTAGAGGTTCCATTTGAGCCAAATTTCCAGCATTCCCTAATTTAACTATAGTCAGAATACCCAACTTTTCATATTCAGAATCGTTTCACCCATTGTTTTTGATATGTGATGATGGACAGTACATCTGTTTGTCTTTAAAAAATGTAGTTGTGATTATTTTAATCCTGAATTGGCCATTTCAGAAAAAAAAGTATAATGGCTGCCTGTCTTGGATACTTAATGTGTCATTCTTCATTGTCCAGCACTGTGAAAATTCAGTTTAATATAATTTAATATTTAATATAATTAGTATAATAATATCAGATTTAATGGTTATAATATTCTCTTCTTAGGTGTTGTACCGCGTGGAAGGATTTGTAGACAAGAATAACAACTTGCTTTACCGTGACCTTTCTCAAGCAATGTACAAGGCTAACCACAGTCTGATAAAGCTGCTCTTTCCTGAGGGTGACCCTAGTAAAGTCAACCTGAAAAGGCCACCTACTGCCGGCTTCCAGTTCAAAGCCTCAGTAGGCACATTGATGAGGAATCTGCAAACCAAAAACCCCAACTACATTCGGTGTGACTTTAATTCTGTTTTATTCTGTTCTCTTTTTGATTTAATATATACTTCTTGGAATGATTCCCCCTTGTAAAGATGATTTCATGTTCTTTTAGATGCATAAAGCCTAATGACAAAAAGGCAGCCCACCTCTTCACAGAGATGTTGGTGTGCCATCAAGTGCGTTACTTAGGCCTCATGGAGAATGTCCGTGTGCGCCGTGCTGGCTATGCCTTTCGACAGCCCTATGCACCTTGCCTGGAGCGATATAAGATGCTTTGCAAACAAACTTGGCCTCAGTGGAGGGGTCCAGCCAGGTAACACTGACACATCTGCAGTCTTCTACAGTTGTTTTACATTATGAATCGGGGCAGCTTTTCTCTGTTTATTTGTCAGTCACTGCCTAATGTGTGGATTACATGAAATGCATGATCTAGAGCAGGGGTCACCAACATGTTACCTGCAGGCACCAAGATGCCCCCAAGGACCACATGAGTCACCTGCGGACCTGTTCTAAAAATAGCACAATTCACCAGTGAGCAGCATCTAAAATTTAGTTTTATCCTGTTGCTATTCTTCTTTAATCACATTTGCATTTATATAGATTTGAAAATTAAATGACAATATCTAAAAAAAAGCATTTAAAACATGTTTATTATGCATGAAGTTTAGATAAGTTTAGGAGGGCGTGTCAAACTGGTAGCCCTTTATATAGCTCAGTACCCATGAAGTAGCTCTCAGTTTCAAAAAGGTTGGTGACACCTGTTCTATAGAATTAAAACTACATGGTTACAAAGTCTCCTACAGTTTCCATTTCAGGTTTGTATTGTATATATCACTCAGGCATCATGTCCTGCATGTTAAACTTTGTTTCTTAGCCTTTGGTTAATAGTATGGCATGAAGGTTCTTGTACTTCAGGTTTATTTGGTTCACAGCTGAAAGCGTGAAAAAACGATAAAGAGACCTGCTAAACAGCCAGTATTAAAACTAGACCAGGTGGGTTGCTGATTAGCTGTTTAGATTGGGGGCCAGATTTAATTATGATTCAAAAACCATATATGGACCACCTAAAGCAGTGGTTCACACAGATAACATAGGTAAGCCATAGCCATACACCACCGTTTTAATTGACCTTTACATATACTGATACGCTCACATATCCCCCACAAAGGCGATAATTGCTGGTTAGTCACTCTCAGATATTGAAACTGGGTTACATGTCTGACATTGTTGATTACCAGTAATATCATCATATCACCCAGACCTATTTGCCACCCAAGTGAAATTTGTTTTCATGTTATGATAATGATGTACAGTGTAGGGGATATCATTCATAATTATTTAAATCTCAAAATCTCGTAACTGATATAATTTATCCTGAACTGCTGAGGGTGGTGTTCCTACAGGGAAGGCGTGAAGGTGCTTTTAACCAGCTTGCAGATCCCAAAGGAGGAGTTCTCCTATGGACATACCAAGATCTTCATCAGGAACCCCAGAACGGTAACAGCTCTTCACACACCATTAGAAGAACTGGCTTTTTCATTCAGGCAAAATTAGAACGCCAGTCTATGATTGGCTTATATTTACCTGCTTAAAGCACAGACTGTAAGTTATGATATGACATACAGCATACTGTATATTCTTTGTGCCAAAATAACATTGTATATTCCATAACCTATAACCTGGTACCAATTTGAGTCATTCAACTTGATTTGATCAAGCAAAAAGAAAAAAATTAAATAACCAAACTATAAAGGTACAATTTATCAGTTTGTATTTTATATTTCATAATACCTAGTGCTTGGAAGCTTGCTTGCAAAACCGATTAATTATTATTGTACCATCACTTCTCAACAGTGCCATTGTATTTTATTATTACAGACGGAAGTAGTTTGATGAAAAGATGATGAAGACAATTAGTGAGACTGTCAGCCAAAACCAAACAGCTGTGAAGTGTAATTCTTAATTCATGATGTATCTTTTGTTTTCAGCATGACCTGTAGTTTTTTTTTATCATCCTATAATATATCATTCAAGAGGGCACAGTGAGGTCACAGGTTGTTGTGCTGCTTGCTTTCCAGCTCTTCACACTGGAGCTGAAGAGGAAGCAGTGTCTGGAGAATCTGGCCACCCTCATTCAGAAGATCTACCGTGGCTGGAAGAGCCGTACATTCTTCCTGCTCATGAAGAAGAGCCAGATCATTGTGGCAGCCTGGTATCGCAGATATGCAGTAAGCCACTTCCAGCCATCCTCATATCGCATATTACACTAATGACAATTAAATATCAATTAATTAATGATAAGTATAGATGGCCTGCAATATGAGTGTTACTATTTGAAAGTTGACCCGCTTGACCATCACTTTTATCTGCAGTAGTTAACGTTACGTCCAATGAATTGCCAAAAGTAAATAGGGTGCATATACTTTTATAAACAATGCTTAAAGATGGTAGAAAACATAATTAATTGACAAATGGCTAATGGTATACCATTTACATTTGACTGACTCACTTTTTCCCCATTCTGAACTGTTTTACAGCAACAAAAGAAATACCAGCAGATGAAGATCTCAACTGTTGTGGTACAGTCTTACATCAGAGGATGGAAGGTGGGTTAAGCAGAACTGGTAACCCAGTGCTGTTTTTACATGGGTTATGTATTAAGTTCGAACTTTTATCCTTATGTCGAAAGAGAAAACTTTATGTAGATCATTATAATTGCCTTTCATGATTTTTGATCATGATTTGTATTAACAGTATGAAATTTGGCTTGAATAAATGTGCCTAAATGTAAAACAGTCTGGGCTAGTAGTGTCTGTTTGGGGTTGATTAAATCTGTTCATGATCATCGACCACTGTTCTTCACGTACTGTAGGCTCGGAAGACGCTTCGTGAGCTAAAATACCAGAAAAGATGCATTCAAGCAGTGACTACCATTTCAGCATATTGGCACGGGCAACAGGTAAGACACTCATGGTAATTAGTATAAATATATGTATGTTTAAGTGTATAGACAAATCTCTATGAAATATGTCATTACTTTCACCACTCAAGTTATGTGAATTTGTATTTTATATTTTTATATAATCAACATTTTCAGAATTCTTTGCTTCGAATCAATAAAGTGTGTGTCTGTCTGTCCATCCAAACATGGTATATTATAAATTAGAGCTGTCACGATTACTCAGTTATTAAAAAGCAAACATTAAAATTTTCCATCTCAATTATTCGGTCATATGGCAGAAGGTGTTTGGCACATGAAGGATGAGGGTCCAAATAAAGAGGGAAAGCATCATTTGTGTGGAAGCACTTCATGTTAAAAACGAACGAGAAAGCAGATGTCTGCCTGTATTGCAAAGCAGAACCTGAATATCACCACATCACAACTGCAAAGCAAATACATCATAAAAGAAGACATTCAGGTTTGAGGGGCTAACTCAATAATGCGAGGTTAGCCGAAGATATCCCATTTAGCCTCTCAAAATAGCCCATCCTTCCTTTGTCATTACTATGACTTAATTTATTTTACTTATTTTGATTCCTGTATGTCAAAATAATGGCTGCTCAAAGGTAACCCCGTCACTTAGCCATGTCATTTTACATTATATGGTACATACTGTAATAACCAATTGCTTTTTGTTACTGTATTTTGATAATGTGTTTTTTGTTAACATATTGCATATTTAGAAGTTTAAAAATACCAAGTCTGTCAAATAATTTGGTGTTGCTGAAAGTTGTGCCACTAGATGCAAAGCAGTGCCAGCAAACCACTTGCTTTTGCTCATTATATAAACTATAAAATACAAAATATTTCCATACAGCGGGATACGAATGCATTTTTGTAATCAGCTCTTTTTCGCCTTTCTCATCTTCATTCACTTTTTGCTTAATTTCTCAACAAACATGCCACACAGTCTATGAATCAGTCCAACAGAAGGGACATATAATCATACAACAGAATTATATGATTGTCTTGGAGATCACATGTAGTGCTCATGCAAAAGCAGCGGTGGTAAACTGATTTTTTAAACTTATGGTAGAAAATGCTGAAAAGGAACCATCATTAAAATTGCAAAGCTTGCTAAGTTTGGTTTCCTGTGACTAAGTAAATGTTTTAGTGCAATTTATTGTTGGTTTGCAGACTGTCATGGTCCTTGAAATGTGTTGATTGCATGTACATGAAATGCTATGTTGATTCTAACATCGCACATCATACAAGCCATGCAGTAGAGTGGCGCACTAGGTACTGCTGTCACCACACAGCCGCCTGCATTCGTGGAGTTTGCATGTGCATCCTGAGTGTGGGTGCCTTTTTGGCACATCTGCGGATTTCCTTATACCAGTGGTTCTCAACCGTTTTTGCATCATGACCCAATTTTTACCTTGCCAACTCAGTTGCAACCTTATATCAAGTATAGGTTTGAATTAACGCTATGATCAAGCACGCAGTGCACTCTGCAATTTATGCCAATCGATACCTATCGCACAAATCTGATTTGATGTGCCGGTGAATTTTAAATTAGCCATCTGTGATTTGGCATCTTGGACTGATTGAGTGTTCATTAGTTTTGCACTAAGCAAAACTAAAAATTAACTAGGTTAATTCTAGGACTGGGGCTGAGAAATCTGATTGTAGATCAGCATTGTAGCTTGTTGGTTTTAAAATACTTACATTTTCAACTCTGCCTCCCAACCCATTCACAAGTTGCCTTGACCCAAATTTAGGTTGCAACCCATGGGTTGAGAATCATTGTTATACTGTCCAAAAACATTAAACTTAAGTGAATTGGAGTATCTAAATTGACCGAATATGTAACTGAGTGTGCACCCTGCAACATGTGGTTGGTTCCTGCCTTGCACCAATTTCAGTGTATATTATATTATTATATTATATTATATTATATATAAATGATTACTCGATGAATCGTCAAATTAATCTGTAGATTACTCGATTATTCATATAATCGATAGTGACAGCCCTATTATGAATAGAAATATGAAAGTTATGTAAATGGCACAGAGAAGGGATAAATGATACTCAATCCAAAACAAACTACCGCCATTTCCAGTCTCAATTTGTGGTCAGTGGGCTAAACCTCTGTGCCTGTGATCAGAAGGTCGCCAGTTCAAGCCCAGCCTCGGCACATCTACAGGTCCTTGAGCCAGACCCTTAACCCCCAGCTCCCTGGGTGCTGCAACAGGTGGCTGCCCTTGACATCCATCTTGCTCTTACATGCAGAGAGCAAGTTGGAGGGAGACGTAAAGAGAATTTCCCCATGGGGATCAATAAAGTATCAGTTAATTGCTTAATTTTGTACTTCAGGTTCTGATTTACATGTCTGTTTTGAAGGTCCGTCGGCAATACAGAAAGTTCTTTAAATGCAATGCAGGAAAGAAGATATACAACATCATCATTCAGAGAACTGTAAGTGGAATGTTTGGGAATCAGTCAATGAATTGTCTTGGGAAGCTAGTATTTTTGCTTTAATGCAGTGTTGATATCGCCAACATTAACGATTTTTAAAAGCACATTGAAAGAAGCATATGCAAAAAACTGAAATGCATCAGCCAAATGGTGTTCTTTAGAAAAACAGCAGTATGGCATGATTAAAAACAAATACAGTAAAATAAATTTATCTCTAACAGACTAGGGTGTGATGTGTAGTATGTCCTTCTCTTAGATGCAAAAGTACTTCCTGGAGTTGAAGAAGACAATGCCTTCTATGTCACCCACTGACAAGTCCTGGTCTCCCCACCCCTGTCAGTTCATGGAGGGAGCAGACAAAGAGATTAGGAGAATATTCCATCTCTGGAAGGTCAGCTTATAATATCAGCTACCCTTAATGTGCTGAATTTCTTATAGTGTTCACTTTCTTTTGCATTCTCAGTGAATTACAAGGAAATTTTAAGGATGCTGAGGGGTATTCTTAAGTTACAAATATTTTATGTGGTAGTTGAATAACTCTACTGCTTGGTATATATTTTTTGTTCAGACTATAGATCAAAGACCTAGTACTGTAGACAATAATTTAAGATATTATCTCTTGTCTGGTATTCTATTTAACAGTAACATCAAAAAATCACACATAGCTGTAAGCAGTAAAATGGTAGAATTGTACTTAAAATTTGAGAAGTCCAGCTATTTGACTAATGTATTATATTGTGTTTTATTTAGCAATTTTGAGCATAGTAACAATTTGCAACAAGCATTTTGCAATTTGGAAATGGTCAACAACAGTATGCTATATTCCAAGATGGGGTAGAGCATTATATAGTCTATAGTTATTACTGAATAAATTAATGAGCAATACATCTATATAGTGCTTCTCAAGACATATACTGTTTTATCAATGTTTGCCCCACATTACCAGTGCAAGAAATACAGAGACCAATTCACAGAACAAAGAAAGGCCATCTATGAGGAAAAGCTGGCAGCCAGTGAGATCTTTAAGGACAAGAAGGCTCTGTACCCTAGCAGGTAAATCCAGGGGTTGCCCGTACAGTTCCTTCTTTGTACGAGTGAAATTTGTATGTTCTTATGTTCATGTGGGTTTCTTCTAGCTGTTCCATGTTCTTATCACAATTTAAAGAGAGTAATATTAAGTGGATTAGTATTTAGATTGCTTGCATTATGTGCCTATTATTTAGAGAAATATAGAAAATGAATGTAGTCATTGCCATAGAATGTTTTCATTTTACAACTGGACATTTATTTATGTATTGGTTTCTTTCAGTGTCAGCCAGCCATTCAAAGGGGACTATTTAGAAGTCAACCAAAGCCCCAAGTATCAAAAACTCAAAAGCATGCTAGAGGAAAAAGTCATCCTATCAGATGTGGTCAACAAAATCAACAGGGCCAATGGCAAGGCAAGCTCAGTAACTTATCATAATAGTTATTAATAGTATTTCTTATACTGCTACAGGGTGATTTGAATTAAATATGTTGTACTTTGACTTTGGTTGTACATTCCATCATGATCTTGTAAGCAGTTGTAGGATAGATGGATGGATCTCAAAACCGCCACTAGTTCACTGGCATTCAACTTTGTTCTCAAATCTGTCTTAAGCCCACAGCTAAATGCACCATCACTTTCAATGCCCACAATAGGTTTTTTTCCTTCTGTGTTATTTCATGCTCCAGAATTTTTCTAGCATTCTCAAAACATTTGAGATACAAATTTTGACTTACTCATGTACATTGCTTACTTTTGCTGTGATTTTAAAATGTATATATTGGTTCAGTAACCAGTATTCCAAACCATCTAGCAAGCTATTTCTTCTTTATGTTTATTAGAAAATACTCAGTTTCATGTCAATCAGAGACTAATACGTCAGAGGTTAATATGATCAAAGTATGCATTTGTTCCACAAGTGTAACTGTGTTCATGAACGTGATGTTGGGGGGGGATATTTATTTATGTGGCTAACATACAGAATTATGTTGCAACTTTTTGAAAGAAAAGCTATACCTTTATGTCATCTTTAAGAAATAAACCCGAATTTTAATTGTTTTCCTAGCTTAATTAATATCCATTTGTCATTCCTAGGAAGTGGCACGAATATTTCTGCTGACCAAAAACAACTTTATCTTGGCTGATCATAAAACTGGCCATTTTAAGGCCAGGGTTCCTCTGGTAGATCTCCGCAGTATGTCGGTCAGCAGGCTAACTGACGGCTTCTTCGCTCTGCAGTTTAAAGAGGTGAGGTACAGGCCTTGCCACTTCCTCCCCATTTGTAATGTGTCATTTGCAGATTTGCCATGTCAAGCCAATGTGTAATGGACTTAGTTGCATTATATAAACAAAACAAAATCTAAAATTAAATTACACATTTACTTAAGGCACATCATAATTGTCTTTATAAGTCAGATATTTGGAATAAGAGTGGCATAGGAAAAATGTTATAGTACCTGACATTAATTTTAACAAGCTGTGTGCATTGTGAAGGTATAAATAATGACTGGTAAATATTATCTGTATTTATTTGTATATTATTTCATATTTGCATGTATTCAACTATAATTAGAATGCCTTATTACATTTATTGCTTGATTGTACATACTGTAGGACCTTCTCAAATTTACTCTTGTCAAAATATTCTGCAGGAAAGGAAAATTGAATTGAATTGCAACAACTAAAGAACATAGAAAACTTTTCTTAAAATATGTTATTTCCAAGTTTACCTCTTGATGTGTGCATTATAAGAATGTTGATTCAGTGTAGCAGTAATAGTTTTAATATATTGACATAGTTGTGAGATTTTGTTTTTCTTTATTTTCCCACAGGGCTCTGCTTCAGCAGCAAAAGGGGACTTCTTGCTGAGCAGTGAACGACTGATTGAGATTATAACCAAGCTGCACTGCATTACAGGCTCAGCTGCAGAGAGGAACCAGACCAACATCCACATTTTAGATGAGTACGAGCCTATTTGATTTTCATGTTCTTTTCCTATTGTTTGTTATAAATGCTTCCCCATCACCAGTTCCTTGGGAATATACAATAAGAATCTTTTATCTTTGGAGAACACATAATTTCTCCCATAAAATAAATAATACTACATATAAAACATGATTATAAATAAAACAGTGGTCAATTGATATCATTGCAGCAAGTCCAGTTTTGGCCAGTGGAATGTGTGCTGTTTTCAGACTACTCCAGCTGCCTCTCTTTTCATCAGGTTTGTAGTTCATTTCAAGCAGGAAAAGGTGTGTGTGAAGTTCATCCAGGGTGAGCTCAAGAATGACAGCGGTGCCACATGCAAGCGCAGAAACAACCGCCTTCTGGAGGTGTCCGTACCTTCTCAATTAAACAACTGAGTACCTCTTCTGGAGTATTTTCCTCATAGGTTACTGTACTTTTATCAAGTGAAATAAATATGAAATTATGATGGAATGCTTCCAGAAGACCAGTGTATCATAGAGGGGAAAAACACTCAGAAAACTTCCCGAAATTGGCATTTTTAATAATATTAAAACTGGAAATCATTTTCCCTCATCTTTGTCACCTTTAATAGGAAAAGAATCAATGAAAGAATGAGTAAATCCTGGCCAGGTTAACCAGATGTAGTGTAATAAAAATAATGCATGAAACAAACGGTGTTCTCCTTGTGTAGAAATACTATACTTGGTCAAACTTTCATTTGTATCTAAAACAAAATGGTAATGTACATTATTTCCAGTATGCTTCATGTTGGAATTTATTGTGGCATGAAACATAATTTGATAATGCCGTGTTGTATTTAATATTACAGACTACATGTTTTTTATTATTTACATCTTAATTCATCTAGCTATTTATTTGACAGGTATGATGTTGAGGGGTAAATGGCCCAAACATTCCAAAAATGATTGACAATGTTCTTGTAACAGCACATAGTCTGATCTCTGTAAAATGCCTCTTTAGACAACCCATACCTGCTATACTCAAAATAGAACAGTCATGGGGTATGGAACTTTCAAAGGATTGTACAGTTTTTACAAAAATTGTCAAGCAGCAGCAATAGGATTGGGATGCTCTGTTTCACTTACTGTAACATGTGATTCCTGTACAAGACAACTACATTTAGAAGAAGTTGGCCAGTGACAATATACTTGTGATATTCCTTGTGATTTTACTGTTGCCAAGGCAATGAATAACCTATGGCTATGGGGGGCTGTTTGGTGTGGGCTTTCTGTTTTGAAATAATGCATTTTCTAAGTATAGCTTACAGCTTTGCACAAAAAAAATGTAAATGTGCACATCTTTCTCCAGCCAAATCATGTCTACATAGAAGTGCTCCACATTAAAGTTTATGATCTTCCAATTCTTGGGATTTTACTGGATATAATTACATTAAAACAATTACTCAATTTCCATTATGAAAATAAACTGCACCAATGATTATCTCTCTACTCTTTACACTAAAGCATTAAATCAACTGCAAAAGCTTGTTAAATGTCCATTATGTAAATGTACTGGAGCATTAAGTAAATCTTTTCCTCATTTGTTCAAAATATCTCGGAAGTGTTCATGCAGTATGCATACCTTCATTCACATTTTTCTAAGGGAAAAAGTAACCATATTGTGCCTAATTTAACTGTATTTCTAATTGCAATTCATTTAAATAAAACCAATGCAAAATAAAACTTGGGCAAATGCACATCAATGCAAATGCAATGCACATCACAGTGACAGGAAAATTTGTTTCTTTTTGTGCAAATATGCACCAGTCAAACTGTGTATCGCGCTGTTATCTGCATACATGTCAATAACAGGGAAAGCACACAACCAGGCTTTTTTGTGTTAGTAGCCCTTGAAAGGACTCTTGACACAAGCAACAGCATATCTCACAGTTCACCAAAATGCCACCAGCAACATCCCTCTACCACACATAATAAGGAAACCTAGGGAGGTCTCATTACACACGGTGGATTCCACACATGGTAATTATAAACTGGCTAAAGACACGAGAAGATTAGTCAGGAGTCACATTACTATGAGAGGCTGATTAGGGTGAAGTACAGCAAAATACATACTACTTGCTTACACTCACATACTACAGGCTTATACTTGTTTACATGCACATACTACTTGCTTATATACTATATGCACAAAATCATTAGGACACATCTCATACCTGTAATCACTGAATTTAGGTGTTTCATTCAGACCCATTCAGTCAGGTGTATAAAATCAAGCACCTAGCCATGCAGTCAGGTTTATTGCAAAGTGGCAGCATTTAGGAACAACCAAAAGTCCATGTAAAGTAACATAGCGTCATAAAAGTTCTGTGTAGTATTGATGCGCCCGGAAATAATTTCATTGCAGCGCATTTCCAAAGGTCAATAAAAACATGAACAATTCGCTGTTCCTGTACATTTTGATTGGCTGTTTCACAGTTTATCAGGCATTATGCATTACTGGCAACAATGAAATTTTAAATTTAATATTTTGGTAGCTTAATGGTTAGGGAAGTGCACTTGTAATTGAAAGATTGCAGGTTCGAATCCCCGACCTGCAAGGCACCAGTGAGGTACCCTGAGCAAGGTACTGCTCCCCGGGCGCTGAATTAGCTGCCCCCCTGCTATGTCACAATGTCAAATATGGGTTAAATGCAGAGGACACATTTTGTTGTTGTGCACTGTATGCTGTGGTGTGTCAACAATGACCACTGATCACTAAATTCTAAAAATCCTTGCTTCCACATATTGCATTATGTTGAATACAATCGGCAACATGGTGGAAATAAGATGACACAGTGTCCAAATTCAGATGTCACAGATGGGCATGATGAAGGTTGGAGGATCCACATTGTGGCTTACAAGGACGGGACTATGTTATACTCAACAAAAACACAAGAAGCAAAAGGACCATAAGGGGTCAGAAACAAAGTAGATGAAAGACAAAAACGGGGCAACACAGAACAACCGTAGTAAAACAGCAGCAAACAGGGCATCAATAGCTACAAACATACAATGACCAACTCAAGTGCCAGAGCAGGCACATACATACAGGTAACTAGGGTAATACAAGGGAGAGCTGAGGGCCAATTACAATCAAACACTAGGGCTGGGAACAAGACAACACAGGAAAGGGTCATACTGACACAGGACAGGCAATAAGGGGTGACCAGTGGCTTTTTGCATATCTCAGCATGCTTGTGAGCCGTGTAAATAGCTCTTGTACGTATTTGCTATTGTAAGTACTTGTGCACGCCCTTGCTGTGTCATATGTGAACCCAGTCTGATCCTTGTGTGTCTTTAGCCAATGTATAAATTATCCATGGTGTGTGTGTCAGATCTCCCTGCGTTTCGACGTTATTTGTTGTCAGAGTTGTGGTTGTGATTTTTGTGTAGTCCTTTTAAGGACCATTATTAAAGAGCACATTCTTTTTAAAACTATAGTGTTGTTCCTCTTGTTCCTGCCACTGCAGTGCCTGGGTCTGCCATATATTACATTGGTGCCAGAAGTAGGATGCCAGAAGTAACCCCACTTGGGCTGCTGAAGCGGGTCCTTTTGGACATTGCTCTGGCTCCTGCTCCAGGCTGGCAGACCTGCGGGCGACTGTGAAGCAGCGGAGCAGGATAAACAGCAGCGAATTTGTGGCAAGGCCAGCACAGGAATGCAGGTGCAACAACAGGAAGCTCATCGGCCGGTGCTGCAGGGAGAAAGGGCACTGGTCTCACTGCTGCTCAGAAGCCCACACCAGAGCTGCGCACACAGAGTGGTGCCTCCTGTCCTTCCAAAACGTGGGCAGACACTTTGTAGAATTTGAATACTACACAAAAGCCTTTTGATCCATCTGTAATGTCAGAATTAGCTGAATTGATAGAATGTAGTGCTGTATTGGAGTCCTTATATTAGTACCAGCAATTATCGCTGGTCACCCCTTTCTTAGTGTTTGAGTCATTCATGATTACGCCCCTCACCTGTGTCTTGCTGTTCCTAGCCCTGCAGTGTCTGGCCGATTGTAAATGGGGCCCACCTGTCCTACCCTCATTATCAGTGCATATACTGTACAGTACAGCTCTGGAAAAAAATAGGAGACCACTCTATATTTATTTAAAAATCTGCCTTTTTAAATCCTGGTTTAACCCTGGCTTTGTTGGCAGAAGGCTCAAAGTTTCTAAGACAGCAGTACACAAGAACAACGTGAAGCAAAACACACTGGCAGTAACCAAAAAACCAGCCAGGTAGAGGGCAGAAGCAACTTACTAATGCCAGGAGTGACCTTCAAAAACAATGGGACACATTAAGTGGTGTGAAGGACACTGCTAGAGCTATTCAGAATAGGTGCCCAGAAGCAGGACTGTAGACCCATAAGGCAAGGAAGAACATAAGAAATATACAAACGAGAGGATGCCATTCGGCCCATCAAGCTCGCTTGGGGAGAACTTAACTAATAGCTCAGAGTTGTTAAAATCTTATCTAGCTCTGA
>JAABNX020000001.1:32587928-32632678 GCA_015163995.2 Mormyrus lacerda
TTCTATCCTGTTACAGCAACGGTAAAACTTCTTTATAGTGGACTTATCTTTTTTTGATCTCACAATAGAGATATCTCACAATTATTTACTGTATGTTTACTTTTTCATCAAACAACTCTCTGATTGGGTGTTTGAGCAGGGAAGAGGCTAATTTCAAACTTCAGCCAAAGACAGGAGGAAGATCTTACCTCCTTTGATTTGTATGCTTAATTGTTGTCTTCAGTCATCCAGCATTAATTAGTCTCTCGGCCTTCTCTCTCACCGATTCTGTTTGTGATGCCAACTGATATATTTCTTCAATGAAACCCCAGTTGGTTGAATGATGAGGCAGGTTAAGCTTAAGCAGTTTATTAAGACAGAATGAAGATGCTACAGAAAGATGTTTCAAACAGCTGGTTCAGTGTCTGTCTGTGTCTGTCTCTGCCCACACTGAGGGGAGCAGGCCCTTTATCTGTGGTCTTTGTACAGACTCCTGGAGCCAGGAGGTCAGACAGCCTTGGTTAGAGTACGTTGTATGAGATAAGCAAAGAACATGATAAGTGAGTAGCAAGGACAGAAAGAAATATAAAAATAATAAGTATGAAAGCTATACTGTAGCCATTATGTGCTTGGATAATGGTACCAACCTATTTGCCGCTGAGCATGAGCTGCATGAAGCCATTCAAGAGTGGAACCAGTTCAAGATCTCAGATTCTCTCATGTAAAGGGGAATTCAGTGGATATGCAATTCACCTGCTGGTTGTCACTTTGGTGGAATTTGGGAAAGACAGATCAGATCTGTGAGAAAAGTCCTGAGGTCTGTACTAAAACAACAATCCATCAATGACGAATGTTTGCTGACACTGATGTGTGAGGTAGAATCAGAACTGAATAATAGATCACTAACTACAACAACATATTGAAAATGTGGAAATTTAGGTAACATTATTTATGCTGAACTCCTATTGGTCAGTATGTGGATCCTATGCTGTGCACGTGATAGAGGATCTTTTTAGTAGTGAAATGGACATATGCGCAGCTTGTAAGCATATACAGTACCTGTCCCCTTCTGCACACAGAGCGTCTGATGGCATTGAAATAAGAGTCAGTGTCCAATGTGTGCACAATTTCAATGTGCACTGCTCTCGTCGTGAGACAGGTGAACAGCACATCATATCTTTTCACTGTGCTGTGGCCTTGTTTTACATCATATGGCCCAAATTAATCGACCCCAATGTTAGTAAAGGGTGGTTTGTCGGGCAGAAGTCTGTCTTTTGGCAAATCTGCCATTTTTTGTTACACAGCTTTGCCTTTAACTTTCCTGCAGATCACACATCTTGACAGAAACTTCCTCACCACTAAGTTAGCAGAGGGAATCCAATATTGGAGCAGCTGTGAAAGCATGTAGAGTCTTCCACAGTGTCCAATCTTTTCATGCATGTCTCGCAAGATGAGTGTAGTGATATGTAGGTTCTTTGGGATGATAACTGGATGCTTCACATGCTCCAACATTGCAGCAGCAGAGAGACAGCCTCTAACTCTCAATAGCCCATCCTGATTTACTGGATCAAGTTTCCTCAAGTAGCTGGTTATCTTCACACTATTTCCTTTCATTAACATGAAAATTTCTTCTCGAAACCGTTGCCCTTGACAGAACTTAATGATCTCTGTTTCTGCTTGAATCAGATCTTCTACAGTAAAAACCGTGCTTGTCTGTTCAGTTTGATTGTTGTCTGTTAATTCTTGTTCCTACAGCATTGTAGACGTAGGTCTTTGGGTTTAAGGACCCAGGCCACAGCTTCAAACGGTACCAGCTGGAGTAGTGGTTGATCAGTTTGTTCACGGTGTGAACTTCTTCAGCTGCGTTTGTGAGATGTACTGTGGCAGTATGTCTCACTTCATCATCGTCCTCAGCAGGCTTTGTTTCATCAGGTCTTTTAGGCCAGCAACTTTCTGGTTCTTTCCGGAAGGCTGGACCATGGAACCAGCTTGAGTTTTTCATGAGCTTAGTTGGTGCAATCTCTCGGGATGCACAATCAGCTGGATTAGTTGATGCGCTGACATATCTCCATTGATGAGGTTTGGTTAGCTCTCTTATGACAGCGATGCGACTGGCAACAAATGTTTTAAGGTGAAGCTTATCATTCTCTATGTATTTTAACACTGTTGTGCTATCAGTCCAGAATATTGAATCAAGAAGACCCATCTGAAGCTCACTTCTTCTCATTTTGTCTGTCTTCACAGCAATCACTGCTGCTGTCAACTCTATGCGCCGAATGGTAGTCTGCTTCAGTGGGGCCACAAGTGATTTGCACATCATGAAGGCACAATGAACATGCCCATTTTCACCTGTCAACCTCAGCTAAGAGGTTGTTCCGTACCCACTTTCACTTCCATCAGAGAAGTGGTGAAGCTGCGCTGTTGCAACAGGCCCTAAATCCACGGATCTCGCGCATCTGGGAATGGTCACAACTGACAGTTGACATAGCTCTTGAAGTCAAATGTTCTACTTTTGACCTAGTGGTTCTGGAATCTCATCGTCCAAAGCAAGTCCTTCCTTGCACAGCTGCTGTAGAATCATCTTTGCAGGGAAGTTGCTGGGGAATTCCACGTCTTGTGGTGGGTTTGTCTTTAACACTGATCTTAAACTTGAGTCAGATTCAGTGCACCATAGAGCACCTAAGGCTCTTTCCATAGGTAGCATGTCATGGGTCAGGTCAAGGTCTCTAATGTCTTCACAGTCTCAGGTGATGACTTACAGCGGTTCTCCTCAGCTATTCTTTGAAGGGTGTAATTTGCACAACTAGGAGAGGAAGTTGCACCGAAAATATGAACAATCATCTTGTACTCAGCAATGTCTCAACTACGGTCTCCTGCTGGCTACCACAGGAACCGCTGCAGGTCAGAATCATCCTCAGGGACAGACTCAATGGTACATTGCCTCAAAGTCCACGATCATGGCAACTGGTTCTAGTCTGAAGCGCGTCAGCACTCCAATAAACAAGTGTGTTAAATCCAGTCCCTGTAGAAGTTTGCTGTTCAGAAAAACTCCCTGATAGCTGGCAGCACATTTGAAGACCACACACAGCTTCTTCTTTTGTGGGTGATATACCCCATGGTGGGGAATATACCACAATTTTCCATCTTGTAGTTTCAGCTGTGTCATAGGAACCTCAACAGCATATCCCTTTCTCAACATAATTGTCATGAAGGCAGCGTATTCTTCATGAAATGCAGGATTCCTTTTCAGTTTATGCTGGAGGTTTAGCGCACTCTGTAACACAACTTTGGTTGTTTGGCATCTGGACATACTTCATGGGAAGGCTTATGTAGTAATGTCCATCCATGAGATAGGCAGAACTGGACACGGACTTCATAAAGAGATGGTCCTCTTAAGAAATTTCTGATCTTTCATCGCAGAAAATCATGATTATACTGTTGTATAAGCAGATGTTCCACATTGTCAACGGCTATTCTGTTCACAGCAGCACATGATTCTGCACCATCATGAACTGCAGTTTCTCTAAGTGGCCCGTTCAGGATGCATCCAAGTGCTGTTTTTACTGCATACCGTCTGTTATCCTTGCTTGGGATCACTTTCCATGGCTCCAAGATCATGTATTCTTTGGTCCCAATAAGAAGTTCCACTCCAGCGTTGATATGAGGCAATCTTACCTCATTGAGGTACGGCCACTTTTCAACCTTTTTGAAGTGGGATGTTCTCTCTGGATACAGGAATGTTCTGTGTGAAGACTTTGGACAGCGGGATGAAGTTGTTGTCTTCAAGGCTGCTTACTTCCAAATCTGTGAGGATGTAGCTCTCTACTCTGGCTTTGGTATTGATGGTGCTCAACATGAGCTCAGTTAGTCTGCCTTGCACATACAACTCCCTGGCCAAAGCTTCAGTGTAGAATGAAGCAGAGCTGCCAGGGTCCATGAATGCATAAACCCCAACAGCCTTGTCACTCTTGCTGGCTTTCACTCTAACAGGCACGATGGCAAGCACACAACTGTCTCCAGCTCCAGTACAGGCACTTGTCTCTTGCTCCTCAGGAGCATCTGCTGAGACATTGGCCGTGGTGCTTTTATTGACTTCTTTAGCACCCTTGTCCCGACTTGAAAAGTGCAGCAGGCTCGGATGTTTAAAAGAGCACACCTCACACGTCATTTTCTTCTTACATTCTCTGCTCAGGTGACCCTTCACTAGGCAGCCAAAGCAGAGGCCTTCTTTTTCTTCAAGAAGTCCACTCTATCATTGTGAGGGTTTTCTCTGATCCTGTGACACTCTTGCAATACATGATTTTTCCTCACAAAACATGTAGGGTATTGTACAGTAAAAGCACAGCTAAGTGACACCCCAGTTTTAGATTTTGTTTCACTTTCTCTGACTTGGACAACTTTAGTAGCAAAGCTACTTCCTTGCTTGCCATCTATCTTTGGCTTATTTCCTTGCTGAAACTTCCATGTGGCCTTTTCCCTTATTGCTGCATCAAGATCTCCAAAGAGTGGGTCAGACACGATTTTTGCTTGACGTTCAACAAAATTCACAAGGTCTGTGAATCTTGTTCTTTTCCTTCACTGATCTTGGATGGCATATGCATGTACTCTGTGACGCTGTCACCCCTGGTATGCTGCTCCAAAAAATATAGCTTGTCAGCATCACTTTCAGCTCTGGAATCAATTGCATGAATGACGGCTCTCATAAATGACTGGTACTCCAGTGGGTCTCCCTGGAACACTTGCACATCGCTCCGAGGCAGGCGGAATAGCTGTTGGTTCATTGCAAGCATCTCTGTGATGTCTGTCTGTCTTTGCGTCGCTCTCGTTCCAGTGTTATAACACAAAGTGTCTCTAGGTTGACTTGGCAGCTGCAGTGGAGCTCTAGACTGTTTATGAATGGCTACACCTAATGCACTTAGCTCATCACCATTCATCTGGACCGCGGACTTCTCCATGTAGTTTGACTTGGATGGTATGCTTTGCACATTGTCTTGTCTATCATCTTCACTTAAGAAATCAAAAACTTGCATTACTGCTGGCTTGGTCTCACTTACTTGAGACTGCTGCCCTACATATTCTTCATACATTTCCATTTTAGCAGTAGACACAGCAAGAGCTGTTTCAATATCTAACCTTTATTTTGCAGCTTTAATTTCAGCTTCGTTCAACTCTAATTCTTGTTTTTCTTTTAAAGCTGCTACTTGTGCCATCAGAGCAGCTCTCTTGGCTTCTTCCTTCATACACGCAGAAGATGCAGTTGACACCTTTGACACCCTAGATACAGTACACTATCCAGCGGTGTTATCGCTTGGTCACACGATTGTGCTTCAATCCAATCCAACTGTTGGTCAGCATCCTTCTCTTCATCTTTAAGATACAGCAACACTGCACTGTTAAACTCAATAAATTCTTCATAAAACTTCTTGTAAGCTTTCATTTCCTTTAAAACATCAGAATTTCACTGACCAAGAGACTCAATTTCGTTTGATTTTGCTATCTTTTGTCCTAATTTACCTCTTCTTGCTGTTGTGAGGCGATGCAACTTTTCCTCCACACCTTTAGCTGTCAATGCCCTCTGGCGGTCGCCACAAGCTACTCCCTCAATGTCTATCTTCTCCGCCATTTTTCAGGAGGTTTCCACTCGGCTAATCCACTACAACAGCCTCGTCTCAGTTAAACACAGCTGTCTTCGGTTCTGGCACAACACAAATAACTGCAACTACTTTCCAAGCTTGTGTTGCCTGGCAGTAATTTTTAGTGCAAAATCAAACATTTGGTGCACTCGTAGAATACGGTTGCACAAGCACCTCTACAACGTAGTTGACGTAGCCTATCCTGCATCATCCACTTAGCTTTCTTGCTAACTCTTGCTGTAAGACTCCACTTAGCAGTCGTTTCTGGGTAATAGCAAGCTTTTTGATTTTGATGTAGTGGCAAATTTTCTGTGTTTTACCTAAATAAATTCAATCACTTCTTCGTATAAGAAGACTTTCGATGACTGATGATGATTTTCTGACACATATCCACATCCATTCTAATATCCTCCTCATTAGCAAACTTACTCACTGACTCCAAAACCTTGTAACCGTTGATCTCGATGCATGTGTCCTGGCTTGTGTCATATGTGAACCCTGTCCGATCTTTGCGCATCTTCAGCCGCTGTATAAATTACCCATTGTGTGTGTACCATACAGTCCAGCATCACCTTGTGTTTTTGTGTTTTGTTTGGTTTCAATGGTTGTTTAATATCTGTAGTAGTCATCTTAAGGGTTCAGTTAAAGGGCATTATTTTCCCTTGCAAATAACCCTTTTTGTTTTTTGCTGCTGCCACAATGCCTTTGGTTTGCCAGAAACCACAATACATTGTTTTTTTCTTAATTTTACAATAGCAATTCACCCATTCTTGTAGAGCAGGAGAAGAGAGTTCCAGTCCACAAAAGCAGCAAGGTCTTTTTAAGGTTAGCAACAGATTTAGCAGCTCCCTAGTATTGGTCTTGTGGAGCTGTCCCTATAGGGTATTGCATGTTGTTACTGAAGTGCAGCTGTTGCATTGCATTTTAAAAACAGCAAAGACTAGCAGTGGAAATTTGAATTAAGTAATTAGGTTGAAAAATGCATACAATAATTCTGCTTACCGTATATTCTTCATTGTAATAATGGTAGTTGCAGATTATCAATCATAGGTAAAACCAAGTGATCCATGAATCTGTAAAGCTAGGAAAATTAAGAATAAATATTTCAGCAAGGTTTAGCAGTTGTGATGCTCCGCTGAAAGTTATGGATAAACTGGTCTGCATCTGATTGCCAACAAATTTAAATCTCATTCATTTTAAGATATTTAAGGTAGATCTAGGACTTTTTGGAATAACCACCGCCGCCTGCCTGTCTGCCTCTTTGTGGCTATGTGTCATGTAATGGAAAATGGCACTTTATAAAAAAATGCGTGTCTTGGTATGTGCTGGATGTTAGTGCGTGTCGGTGGGTGTATGTGTGTCCCCTGCATTTCCCTTGACCCCGGGAAAGTGCCAATTCTCAGCCCACACAGCAGACTTCCAAAGGCAGTTCTTCAGCTGTCACTTGATCATCCACTTCTCTGACTTTTAAACATCACCATTTCCAGGGGCGTGAATGGCAATTTTCCATCTTGACATCTTCTGTAGCACTGCCCCCTCAATTCAGTCATTTACGTACTTGCTTTGAATATGTCATCACTCTTACAGCAGTATGTTCAGTACTGAAATGGTATTTTTAAATACATAGCTGTCATCAGCCAGTAGGGTTACAGCAGTCAAATTATAACACTGGCAATGGCCAAACAGACCCAAACAAGCCAATGGGTTCTTGTGTAGCCACAGTGCTAGCATATCAGGTTAGCCTTTGATCTATGGAGGGGCCTCCTCTTGACTCATGATGTTTGAACCTCGCTAATCACTTATAAGTAACTTTACGTAGCATCCAAAGTACTGAATATTTGCATTTGTCACACAGCATCTTTTTGAGCTTCGTACTGCTACATGATATTGTACAGAGAGGAGTTGGGGAGAAGAGTGATCAACTTAAAAATATGTAGCAAACGTGTTGCATCAAGATCCACTGTATTTCAGAAATCTCTGGTGAATCCGGGGAGGAAATATGGATTTATTTTAAAGTATAATTTGAAGGTTAAAAAGCACATGTGGAAACATTGTGACACCCAACATACCCAGAGGTAGGTAAGAAGCAAAGCAGTCCTTTCTTTAAACAGCTTTTAAAAGAACTCATACAATACCACACATAGTGGCAATACAACCTGCTCAATCCATTCCTACACTTCACCCACCACCTAATTTCTAAACCACCCCAACATGACACAATAGTACACAATCCACTATATTAACATTACCGACCATCAGCACTACGCATGACATTAAACACAGGGGACATGCAGCATAAGAAACAGGACACAATTACTACAAGGACATCACATGGGCAATTGCAGCTCATCCCCCCTCCCCTTCCCTCCCCTCCCCTTCCCTCATAATGCACTAGGAACATGCTAATAAAGTGATACATTAGTGATAGGCAACTCGTCTGTGCGCGAACTTCATAGTTCCTGTTGCTAGGAGGAGTTTTTCCTCACAAAGTCTTATGAGTGGCACAAATTGTCTGCTATATGGATGGTTACTGCCTGAATGTTCTTCATTACTCTGCTCCACATTCTACCATTGGTCTGGTACATTTCAACATGAGGGGACAGCATTATCAAGTGGCAGTAACCTTTCTGTGTATTATAATAGATTATCCTGACACTGTAGGTACTGTAACCATCCAACCGAGCCCATGTCTGTGATCAACAGCGGATGTCATGTGCTCTGTCATGAAGCAGTGACTCTCCTTTCAGCTCCAGTAACAAATGCTCAGGGTCTGTCTGCCTGCATCTGAACTCCCACACTGGAGACTGGAGGACATTTTTATTTGTAGTACAATTTTTATTGCTTAGGAGATGCTTTTATACAAAGCTGTTGAAGTACTTTTCTCTAAGGAATTTGGAATGGCAGCATTTTGGTTCCTTAAACACTGTATTGCCCGCGATTTCCTCACGTCATCTCTAGTTGTGCTTTTCTAGGATCTACTGAATTTTGACAACCTGCTGAATATTGACACTGCTGAGCATCACCTGTGTGACAAGGTAACATCCAGTAGCAGGGACGGTGTCAGTCTCAAGGCAGCTGAAAGGCTAGTGTAGATCTCCTGTATTCGTAAATGCTCAAATCTGTGCAAAAAACATTAGCTGATTTTTTTGACTGATGAACACCCTCAGTATACGTATATTTGTGTAGGGTTTATGTGCAAAGATCCTTCAAAGGAATAAATTATTGCTGCAGATTTTTTTATGCAACAATATTCTATATTTTATAATGAGAATTTGTAAAACATGTCACAAGTGCTTCCTATAAGAATTTACAAAATTTTATCATGTTTCTTTTCAGTGTTTTTGTTGTTCCCATGAAATTTAAATTTGCCATATGTACAAAACTAGGCAGTACTGTAGATGTCTTGGCGGCTCCACATTGGTCAGAGTATTGGTCCTCTGTGTTACAGGAGAAGGGAATAACTGGAAATGTTTTCTGATCAGCATAGGTGTCATTTGTGCAGCAGAACAATGCTCACGTAGGTTACTGGGGCAGGTTGTTGTTGTTCTGCCAGTTAACAATCTGTGCCTGTCTCTAGAAGGTTCTAATCCTTTGGCTCGCAGTGTAATATCACTGTTGGACACTTGAGCAGAGCCCTTAACATCAAAACCTGCTCCATAGGTGCCAGATTAATGGCAGATCCTACACACGCACCTGTATTTCTCTGTGTTTCTGCCTCATGGGAGAGCAATATTTGTGAAAATCAAGATTTATTTCAATAGTATTAAGCCAAGTAAAATGTCTTTTCTTATTAAATTAAATAATTTCACTGAAACTTTATAATAGATGTGCGTTGCGTTATGAATGCCCATTCATCTATATATATATATATGTATATATATATATATATATATATACACACACACACACACTGTATATACATATACACTGTATATACATACATACATACATACACACACACACACACACACACAAACGCATATATATGACCTTACAATATGAAAGTGATGTCATTTGCAGGGCTGGTCGGTGCCAGTCGTGGTGGCAACCCCTGTACCTGATGGTGGACACGAGAGGTGAGGGGGGCTGTCAAGCTGAAGAGGGAGGCTTACCGGGAATTATTAGCCTAGGGGTCTCTGGAGGCAGCTGACAGGTACCGGCAGGCCAGAGGGAACGCAGCTTGGGCAGTCGCAGAAGCAAAAACCCAGGCATGGGAGGAGTTCGATGAGGCTATGGAAAGTGACTTTCGGTCGGCCTCAAAAAGGTTCTGGCAAACTATCCGGAATATCAGCAGGGGGAAGCAGCTCCTAGTTCCTACTATTTATGGTGGGGAGGGGATGCTGTTGACCTCACCCGGAGGTGGAAGGAATACTTTGAGGACCTCCTCAACCTTGCCTCAGATACACCTACGCACACTGCCTTTGAGACATCTGTGGACACAGAGCCCCGGGATGCTGGGGGGTCTTGCCCATCATTGGGGCTGAGGTGGCCAGGGTAGCTAAAGAGCTGCGTGGTGGCCGGTACTTGAAGGCTCTGGATGTTGTGGGGCTGTTGTGGTTGGCACAGTTTCTCAACAGTGCGTGGAGATCAGGGACAGTGCCACTGGACTGGCAGACTGGGGTGGTGGTACCCTTATTTAAGAAGGGGGACCGGAGGGTGTGTTCCAACTACAGTGAGATCACACTTCCCAGGCTTCCCAAGAAAGTCTATTCAGGGGTACTGGAGAGGAGGATGAGATCAATAGTCGAATCTCGGATACAGGAGGAACAATGCAGTTTTCATCCTGGCCATGGAACACTGGACCAGCCTTATACCCTTATGAGGGTGCTGGAGGGGGCCTGGGAGTTTGCCTATCCAGTCTACATGTGTTTTGTGGATTTGAAAAAGGCTTACGACCGGATTCCCTGAGGTGCTCTGTGGGGGGAGCTTTGGGAGTATGGGGTCCACTGTTGTGGGCAATTCGGTCCCTGTATGAACGGAGCAGAAGCTTGGCCTGCATTGTCGGTAATAAGTCGGACATGTTTGCAGTGAGGGTTGGGCTCCGCCAGGGCTGCCCTTTGTCATCGGTCCTGTTTATAATACTTATGGACAGGATTTCTAGGCGCAGCAAAGGCGTTGAGGGTGTCAGGTTTGGTGGCCTCAGGATTGCCTCGCTGCTTTTCGCAGACGATGTCATCCTGTTGGCTTCATCTGCTGGGGATCTCCAGCGTGCTCTGGGGTTCGCAGCCGAGTGCGAAGCGGCAGGGATGAGGATTAGCACCTCCAAGTCTGAGACCATGGTTCTCAGCCGGAAACGGGTGGATTGCCCACTTCGGGTCAGGGAAGACGTACTGCCTCAAGAGGAGTTCAAGTATCTTGGGGTCTTGTTCACAAGTGAGGGTAGGCGAGATCGGGAGCTGGACAGACGAATCGGAGCGGCATCTACAGTTTTGCAGGCGCTTAACCGATTCATCGTGGCTAAGAAAGAACTGAGCCGAAAAGCAAAGCTCTATCTATTGGTCCATCTTTGTCCCTACCCTCACCTATGGTCATGAGCTATGGGTAATGACCGAAAGAATGAGATCGTGAATACAGGCGGCCGAAATGAGGTTTCTCTGCAGGGTGTCTGGGCTCTCCCTTAGGGATAGGGTGAGAAGTTTGGATATCCAGGAGGGCCTGAGAGTAGAACTGCTGCTTCTTTACGCCGAAAGGAGCCAGTTGAGGTGGTTTGGACATCTGGTGTAGATGCCTACTGGGCGACTATCCTGAGAGGTTTTCTGTGCATGTCCTACAGGGAGGAGGTCACGGGGCAGACCCAGGACTCACTGGAAGGATTATATCTCTCGGCTGGCCTGGGAACACCTCGGTGTCCCCCCGAGGAGCTGGTAGAGTTAGCTGGGGAGAGGGTGGTCTGGTTATCTCTCCTGAAGTTGTTACCCCCGCGACCCAAACCCTGGACAAGCGGCAGATAATGGATGGATGGATGGATGTCATTTGCTTTTCACTTAAATCCAAAAAAATGTAATTGGACACACAACATAATTGGCTCATGTCAGATGGACTAGATGTGGGAAGATCCAAACCTCAGTTATCTTGGCACTCATTATTTCATCTTTTCCCGTGAGCTTTCAGAAAATCCTGGCCTAAGACCATCTTGCACTGAAGTAATGATGATGGTTCATTATATTAAATTGACACAAATATTAGACTGTATATAACTGTTTAAACCCCACATAGGACAAACAGGTATAGAAAATGGATGGATGGATAATGTATTTTTCTGGAATGCCTAATCCATGGTAGGGGTTCTGATGTTAAGCAAACTTTAAATTGCTGCGTCAGAATATCAGTCTTGGGCTGTTGTCATTCAGTTTTTTGTTTCTCACCTGAATAGGACCATCCGTATTTTCATTAGGATGTCACCGTGAGTAGCAGTGGGTAGCACTGCTGCTCCACATCAATGCTGGGGGCTTTAAATCAAGTTAGCCAAAATACAAGCACTTTGACAGAGCTGTAGGAACATGTACCGCTCAATATTTCATTTGGATTCATTTACCTCTACAATAAATCATTATTAAGTGCTTCCCCCCTCCCCCCAATACCAAACTCTCTCCTATACTCCTGGACCTTGGTGTCCCTGAATTTCTCTTATTTTTTGATTGTAGGTGTGATTGATAGGCATCATGTCCAAGGCATTTTCCTATAAAATAGGGTCCAGGTTCCCCTACTGTTGCATACTAGATAGGCTGTTGGAAGATGGATGGATGGATGGATGTGAAGCACCCCCATGCCACATTAACGGACATGACTCCTAAACCCTATCCACTATTTCTTTGGGGCTTGAGTTCTTTTATTTTATTTATGATCATTGGTGAGTGGTTTGAGACATTGTTCTCTCCCCTAATTAGTATGAGCTTCAGCCGCTTTCAACTATCACGAGTACTCCCGGTTTAAATAATCAACATTTTCCACAGGTAAAAGTAGAACACATACCTTTACTTTTAAACTTAGATAATCACACAATAAAATAAATAATTACAGCTGAAATAACCATTTAGACTCACAAACTTAAACAAAACTCTCACCCTCAGTGCAGTCCTCATATGTCGCTTGGGCACAGTGGGGTCCAACTTCAAAAAATGGACAATTCCGCTCTGTGAGCAAAGGAAAAATACAGGACCAGGTGCTTGCCGCTTTCAACGAGAAGAAAGGCTCCGTCGCAGGAGAATGCTCGTAGTTCGGTGTTTCCTGTTACGTTTGTACCAGCTTCGAGTGTCCTCTTCCATCCACCTTGTCCGGGTGAATGATGAACATGTGTTCTGGAGTCGCAGCTTGGTTCACCAAATTGTTGTACCTCAGGACAATGCTGGCTGCTACTGTTGGAGGCCGTGTTTTTTAAAAAGGCAGCCAGGCGCTATGACGCCATTAAACCATATGATTAATACTACACAAGCAGCATTAAAACTCCAGCATTGAAAGACATCAATGTAATACGGTGAAAACCCTGTGGCATCATTCCTGATGCTATTGTATACATGTATGGCTTCTGACGGCTTTTTGTAAGTCTTCGAGTAAACTGTTCTAGTTGACCCAAATCGAGATGGGTGGCCAAAGCATACAGTTCCGGAACACCCAACTCCTAACTCATCTGCAATGCATACCTCACTTTCATGTAGTCCAGGTACGTGAACACACACCCTGCCACAGATTGCCTTAAGATCACCCTGAGAAAGTTTCTTCTCTGCATCTGGTTTAGTCCAATGTCAAGAAAGCAAATCAGCATCGATGTTTTGCCAGGGCAGTATTTAATCTCAAAATCATACGTGGCTAGCCACCTATGCCCAGTAGCATTAAGTTTTCCAGATATCAGCACGTAGGTGAGTGGATTGTTATCCGTTATGACAGTGAATCTCACCTTGTACAGATAGTTGTGGAATTTATCCGCTACGGCCCACTTAAGAATTCAAGTTAGTGGATATGACGGAGCGTTTAAACCTCGGCTGGCAAACGCAACGGGTTTGAGACCCTCAAGGTATACCTGATTCAAAACAGCACCCAATCCCTTAAGGCTGGTGTCAATGTGCAGCACATAGGGCTTGTTTGAGTCTGCATAAGCTAATGCAGGTGTGTTGGTAAGGTACCTGAGAATTTCATGGAAAGCCTTTGTACATACTTCTGTCCATCTCGAACCAAATGGCTCAGACTCGAACCAAATTGCTCCTCCTTCACAACACTCAGCTTCTTCCCTTTCCTTACAGGAGGACAGCCTTTTGTGAAGTCAGTCAAGGGTTTCACAATGGAAGAATAATTGTCAATGAACCTGCAATAGTAAACCGCAGAAACCAAGAAATGACCTCAGTCACTTTCAGTCAGTGGGTTGTGACCACTAAGTTACAGCTTCCACCTTAGATGGATCCATGGCAACCCCATCATCCGCCACAATATGACCCACATACTGTACTTTGGGCTGACAGAACTGGCACCTATCCAGCGAAACCTTGAGGCCCACTTCCACCAACCGATTCAATACCTTCATGAGTGTTGTGGTAACTCCGTAAGAAATACACCACAGATAAGGATATCGGAGAATGCTCTTTTATTCTTGAATTAAACATGGACTAAACATAGTGGCTGCACAGAGCCAGGAACAGCCCAACTTCTAAGGCAAAAACCCAGAGGATGCTGACAGAATACAGCACTGCCATTTATTTCCAGCCCTAGCGGTTTGGCTGCTTTTAAAAAAGTAAGCATTATAACACTCCTCCCTCATTAAACTCCTGAGTTCCCCAACTGTTTATAACCTGAAAAGAAAATGACTCCGGTGTCAATTACTTACACCTCTACTTATCCTAATGTCACAAACATAGCATATGCACATCCCTATTAGTAAAATAGAACTCAAACATTCAGTCTGTCAGGAAGCTTATGAATACGTTGCAATCTGCGCACTGTCTCCGATGTCACAACCGTCCCCACTGGGGATAGTGTTTTGAGTAACTTTATTCCTTCAATCACACTATTATATTTATCAAACCATTGGCAGCAGCAATTTGGAAAAATAATAATATCAAAGGCATTCAAATAGCAATTAATACTGTATATCATAAATACTGTAGTCTTTATGCGGACGATGTATTACTTTTTCTTCAAAATACACAGGGCTTTCTTTCTCTGCGGCTATAAGACTCCTCCATCTCAGATTACTCTACTAATTGGAACAATTCAATTATTCTTCCATTATCTTGTGACTTCCAGTTCAATTCAACTACCCCACTTTAATCTGGGGACATTAGATACCTGGGTATTAACATTTCTGCCAAGCCGTCAGATCTGACGTGATTAAATCACAGTCCTCTGCTTAAAGAGATAGAAGATGACTTTGCACGGTGGAATAATCTGCCCACATTACTTCTGGGAAGAGTAGCAACAATCAAAATGATAATCTTGCCAAAAATTAACTACATGTTGTCATTGGTTATGAGTCAACCTCCGCTGTCTTTGATCAAATCACTGGACTCCTTAATTTCAAAATATCGATGCCAACCCAAACCACCACGAATAAGTTTAAAAACTTTACAGAAACCCAAAAACTGTGGAGGTATGGAGCTTCCTAATTTGTACAACTACTTTCTTGCCAATAGATTGATACATGTCCTAAAATGGACTAAGCAAAACAATTTAGATCTTAACTGGCTGGATATTGAGCAGACTTTCTGTAACAATATTCAAATCCAAGACCTGCCATTTATCAGTCACATACTTAAACGACATTGCTGTTTTAAGAGCATCAACATCAGCACATTGCTGACAGCCTGGTGGGAATTTCTTAAAATGAACCAAACTTCACTGGTCCCATGCAAACTGACATCCATCTGGAACAATTCTGACATCCTGCTAAATAAAAAAAATAATAAACTTCCCAGCATGGTATAATAAAGGAATCATGTGCCTCAAACATGTAATCCAAGACAATCGCATGATATCATTTGACAATATAGCAGAAACCTACTGTATGGCATTGAGAAAAACAAATACATAGAATATCTTCAACTTAAATCAATAATACATAATAGATGGTGTCATAAGCAATTAGATCTGGAGCTTTCACCTGAAGCAGGAAACTTCCTAATAATGAAAAAAATACTATCTAGGATATACATGTCTCTAGCAGAATCTGATACAATGATCTCACTCCCTACCCACAAACTGGAAAGGGATTTACTCATCAACCCAGAAACTAACTTCTGGAGGCACATTTGCTTGAATACCTTTCAAATGAGTCAGAACTCCAACCTGCAGCTAAGGCAGTACAAACTTTTACACAACACACACTACACAGGGCAGAGGATGTTTCAGATGGGTATCAGAAATACTGACATGTAAGAAGGACGCACCATGCTTTCTGGTACTGCACATCCTGCTGCTGGGCTACCTGTGGCGCCCCTGAGCACCCCGTCTGTGCCCCTGCCGACTGTGTGGGGTCGGGGATGGGGAATAATCGGGGCCATGTTAATGCTGGGAGGGGCCCACTCATGGCACGCCCTTATTGCTCCCCTGGGCACGACACCACATTTCACACAACACTAGGACTTTGAGGGGTGGTGGGGAGGTGCGCCGAGACACTGCCCCTCAACTTTTACTTGCATGTTAGACACCACATGACACTAGGGCTGAGGAGGTGGGTTGAGGCAGGTGGGGCTCTGCCGTCTGCCAGCGATGGGGTGCCCGTGCCTCAACTGCTCGCCGGTTTTTTGCACTTTAGTCATATAAACAGTTCATATTACATTATGAAGTGAAGGACTCTGCCATCTGCCAGTGGTGGGGCCCTCCTACCCTAACTGCACCCACTAATTTTAATGCATTGTAGACAAAAACACGCGACCCTTTCACACATATACATATGCACTTTACACTAACGTGGAACAGGGAAGCGATTGGGGATGAGGCGCCTCCCCTAACACTGTCTCTGGCCCTGTGCGGGCGAGGGGCCCACCATGAAGAGGATCCATCATGCGGGGATGCAGGCAGCCCTGGCTGCTGTGGGCGGCCTCCACTCGTGGGCTGCGGGCTGGGTGGTCCTTGGTTCCGCTGAGCTGTGGTGGGGCCCTGGCGGGAAGTCCGGGGAATCTTTGGACGCTCTGGGCCCTACTAGGCAAATTGGGGGGTTGGGTCTGGGCCCAGAGGGGGCTATTTGGGCTTTACCAAGGGATGTGTCTGAAGGTACAATAACCTCTTTCTTTGTTCCATTCTGTATTAACAGAGAGAAACACTTGGGATCAATGGCACTTGCTGGTGCCATCACAGGCTGAAATATTATACTTTGAGCCAATGGCATAGCATCACTTGCCTCCACCACAACAATGCCTTTAGTCACAGGTTGACTAAAATCCACTTAACATGGCACACAACGACTCTCTTAAGGTGTAAAAGTCAAGTGAAAGCATTCCCAAAATGACTGGGACCTGATCCGGAGTGTTAGGTCCGGGGCAAATCAATGGCAACACCGATAGAGTCTCTGGTTTACCAACAAGCTCTATTGGAAACTGCATGTCCACCACAACATATCCTAGGTATGGGTAGCTTGTATCACAGAGCCTCAAAATAGCTAACCCGGACACGGAATGCATCGGTATACCTGGCAGGTGTTCATCATACCACTTCTTGAAAATTATGGTCACTTATGACCCACTATCCAAAATTGCCGTGCATGAATGACCATTCACTTTTACCCGTACAGCAGATGGAGGACCTATAAGACCTTCTGGAAATGAGGCAGTTGTCTTGGCTTGCACTGCCTGCTTTCTGGAATATCAGCGAGTGGTTTCACTTTGAGAATCAGGAACATGCTTGCCTTTGGTTCTATTAAGTGAAGCAATAAGTCTCCTAATAACTTTTTTTTCCATTCCCAGCTGATGAGTACTCGGCGGCAATATGGCCATCCTCCCCACACCGGTAGCAGAAACGGTCATTGTCACCGACAGCTTCAAATATGTTGCTTCCCCGAGTGGAAAAACTGGGATGCTGATGTGTGAGCATCAACTCCCTGTTACTTTCAGGGCTTTAAAGTCAGCCTTCAGCCCCGCAACAATGTCTACATCGGCACCGGCAGATTCATCGAGCAGCAACACTTCAAACTCGAGCATTCACCCTACGCCGGCTTCACTGGTGTTCTTCCTCTTGTCTTATCTTGGTAAGTCAAGAAAATTAGGTGGATCTCTTTTAGCCATAGTTGCAACAAAATCAAGTCTGAATCAATTGTCTCATGAAGCAGCTGTTCTATATTCACTCTGTCTTTATCCATGAATGGAATTCCCACTGATTTCTCACTACCGTACCCAGAAAAGGCTCCAATCTTCCATAACATAATCTGACAATTTCTCACCAGCTTTCTGCTGCAGGAGGCGGAAAGAGAAATAGAGGTCTTCAGCAGACTCTGCTGACCGAAATGCAGCGTCCAGTGCATCTAGATACTCTTCAGATGTGGCACTTGAGTTACTGAAGTGCAAAGACTTCACAACCTCTAAAGCAGGACCTCTCAAACAGTCTAATATCTGACGTCTCTTCTTTTTCAATCAATGCACTCTCCTGAACCATTAATGTTGCCTGTTCTAACCAATATTCCATGGGATCCTCCCCAGCGGGAGTGGGAATGCTGCCTGAAAATATCCGAAGACGGCGATAACTATGGCTGTCAGCCTGACTTTGACTAGCTCAGCTGATCACGTCTACCATTGCGTGCAAGAACAGGTCATCTGGCTCACGCAGAGAGAAAGAAGGATCACACAAGCCTCACAAATCTGCTAGTGTCTTACCCTAAATCATTAAAAAGTTTCTGAACTTTGTAGAAAAATCCTCAGATGCAGGAGTTGTTTGGTCTGCTATTACAATCTAGGGTCAATACTTTCTCCTCTGCACCACTGAATCAGCTCTGCTTGAAACTTTGCGTGACTACTTGACTCCATTACAAATCAAATTCACCCAAAGACAAACTATATTCCAACCAAAAATATCCTTAATATGAAATTAGGGTAAAGAAAGACTGAACACTCAAACCGATCCCAGCGGTGCCTTCATTTTGTGTAGCACCCCCATGCTGCAGTAACGGGCATGACTCCTAAATCCTATCCACTATTCCTTCAGGGCACCCTGAGTTCTTTTATTTTTTTTAAATAACTGATGAGTGGAGGTTTGAGACTTTGTTCTCTCCTCTAATTGTATAAGCTTCAGCTGCTCTCGACTATCACGGGTACTCCCAGTTAAAATAATCAACATTTTCCACAGATAAAATTAAAACACATAACTTTACTTTTAAACTTAGATTACCACACAAAATAAATAAGAACTGAAATAACCATTTAGAGTCCCAAACTCCTATGCCGGCAGTCTTAAACAAAACTATCACCCTCGGTGCAGGCCTGATGTGTCGCTTGGGCGCGGTGGGGCCCAACCTCAAAAAACTTCCACTCCGTAAGCAAAGAAAATACAGGACCGGAGGAGCTTGCGCCAGGTGCACAAAACACTTTAAGTTAAGATTTTTAAAGTCTGAGTTAAGGTCTCCTTAAAATAAAGTCGGTTGCACAAAACACCCATAATTCTCCTTTTGGTTTCCTTAACATTTTCTCTTAAGTATTTCAGTTTTTCTCCTTATCTTGGTCTTAAGGCATCCCTTAACGGTTGCACCTTAGCAACCAAACTAAGGAAAAAAATGAAGGTACTGCTAACCGTACCTTAACTGCAACATGGCCGAGTTTATGCTAATAAATAATGAAAATGAACGCGTCCCAAAAACAGTGTTCTGTGACCTGGAAAACCCCTTTGATATGCTTAATGATGAGCAATTGATTTTTCTTTATAAATTTGACCTGCAGTCAATTTATGATTTATCCGACTGTCTACAGTTGGATCACTCCACAATCCGAAGCTGTGCTTTCCCAGCTGCGTTGCAATTAATGATTGCTCTGCAGTTTTATGCTACGGGCTCGATCGTTCCGGCCTGTAATAGGCAGTGTATTTCATGTCCACAAACCAACTGTGTGCCGCATCATTCACCGAATTTCAAATGCCATTGCCCGTCTGTTGAACACCGTGGTGAAATTCCCCTCTAAGCAAGAAGCGGATGAAATAGCGACACACTTCTTTAATGTAGCCGGCTTCCCAGTTTTTGTACTTTGTAACTGTGAGGCGATAGGTATCTCAAGCAGACGCAAGTGCAAGCATATGAACGGCCTCCATGGAAACAGGACATTTTTACTGCTGTAAAACGTAATGTTTTTCCTTAATTAAGAAAACCTTTGAAGGGGTTCTGTGCAACACCCTTAAATAAATCCCTTAGCTAAAGAGAAATTAAACCTTAAGTGTCACTGAAAGTGTTTTGTGCAACCGGCCCCTGGCAGGTACTTGCCGCTTTTGACGAGAAGAAAGGCTCCGTCGCAGGAGAATGCTCGGAGTTCGGTGTTACCTGTCGCGTTTGTACCAGCTTCGAGTGTCCTCTTCCATCCACCTTGTTCGGATGAATGATGAACATGTGTTCTGGAGTCGCAGCTAAAGCTCACCAAATGCCTGTACCTCAGGACAATGCTGGTTGCTACTGTTGGAGGCCGCGTTTTACTTAAGATGGCAGCCAGGCGCTATGACGCACTTTTAATACTACACAAGCAACATTAAAACTCCAGCAAAACTTCACCTCCATGGTCACCGATAAGGTAGTTATCAGTCCAATAACTTCTATCTCGCTCAACACCACTCCCAAAGCCTAGAGGTGGGTATTAACCGTACAATTCCAACTTTCTTCAGTACAGTGTCAGACTAACCGTTTGCACTCAACCAGTCAACGCCGCTTATCTCCAGCAGGTTACGGTTCATTGGTCACTATTTCCCTCGTCCAATAAACACACAAAAATTAACATAAAAGGGCAACTAAAATTCAGGCCATATGAAAATAAACATTTCGGCATACTACATTCAAAACATTTATATATTTTGTAATACAATAACATAGAAATAAAAGAAAATATAGCACAGGGCTACACATGGATGGATACTTCTTTTCAGACGGGGAGACAAATGATGCACAATATGGTCTTTGTTATAATCCGTGCAGGCGAGTGAGCGGGGAAGCAGGTGAGGATAGCCGTGAATACGGGCAAAACGGGGTTTATTCCAAGAAGACAGCACAACTAACATTAATGACAGATCTGGCACTACTGACTGGGACGCAGAATAAATACATAAGACAGGCTGAATTCAACAAGCAACAATCAGGGATTAACATGAGGTAACGAGGTGGGCGTGGTACACACGAGGATTGGATGGAGCTGGGTGTGACAGTCTTGAGTTACAACTAACTCACAACTAACTAACATTTGCTGAATGAGTAAGAAGTAAAGACTTGATTGTAATAAGAGGGCCTGACCTTTGCAACCGGAGTGTCAGCATAATTGGAGTTATAAGGAACCCCATGTCATTTACCCTGTGTTTGTCTTGTTTTCCAGCAGAATAAGCAGCATGGGTGCAGCATAAATCTCTATTCTTGGACTCTTGGCCATCGCTGTTGGGTCATTTAGGGCTGCAATGTGCAATAGGCACTTGTCAGATTTATATAGTTGCATTCTACTGCATTGCAGTTGTATCGTTTCAACTGGAGATGTGGTCGCCTGATTGTGAATGAGTATACAACAGCACAGTAGTCCATGAATAAAGTAAGTCAAGAGCAGTTTCCTCAAAGTAGTCTTTGCTTAAGTATAAATTAGAGTTTTAGACAGGCAGCCATGCTGATGAAGTTCTATTGAAAAAATCATTTGAGAAACCCCTTGGTTACCCAGAGGAACATGATATTTGGGCATGTCTAATGTTAATGCTCAGCTTTAAAATTGCACGAAGAGTCTGACAGTATTGTTCTGGGAATTTAACAAACCAGGCACTGCAAGTCATAGAGGTAATATCTGCTGTTAGGTTGCAACATTAAGGTCATTATAAACAAAGAGGAAATAGCAGAATTGATATCCAAACAGAGTTTATTTAATTTTAGCAACTGCATTCCTAAATATGGTGTTATTGATGATAAAGCCAGTAATTAAGATCAACAAAAAAGAACTGACTTAAGTAATTAATTTACCATGAATAACTTTATATGCAGCTACATATAAAAGTGGAAAATTTTATTCTGTTACAAAAGCCTCAATGAGATGGTTTTAACTTTGTTATCCGGTAATGCCTAAGGATGTTTCTGTGCCATAAACCCCTGGATGATGGAAGTTTTTGTTGGATCCACAAACAGACAGGATGTGATCCAGAAATGTGCAAAATAAATCTCACGTGTACAAGTACCTCCATATTTTTCTGGATGTGATTTTACACAGCAAATAAAAAAAATGCATATTAGTAGATTATTAGTAGTGAAATATTTGTGGATTATGATACATATTTGTGGATTATGATACATATTTGTGGATTGTGTTCTGCTAGTTACAAATAATAAAGTCCAATTTAATACTTACATAACTGGATTAGTAAACAGGACACAAAAATATTTTTGCTTGTTATTATTCTCATGTTAGGTGAGGCTCACCTGAAAAAGATGTTCCATGAGCGGACTCAACGTAAGCTCTGATTGGGGCTCTTGAGAGACAGAGTGATGAATCTGGATGTCTGGAATTGCTGGTGTCCTGAATAAAGACCAAGATCCAGGCATTTAATGACTTCTTAGACATTTAATAACTACCTTGGCAACGACATTCATGTCTCTGATGACTCTTCTTATGAAGTCAAGAGATGGATTGGAAGAGCAGGGGTGTCATGAGGTCGCTGGATAGGTGTGTGTGGCGCTCATGATATTTTTGCAAGAGGACGAAGGTCCAAGTCTTTAGAGTCCTTGTGCTCCCTGTCTTGCTGTATGGCTGTGAAACATGGATGCTGTCCAGTGCGTTGAGATGAAAACTAGACTCCTTTGGTACTGTGTCTCTTCGGAGAATCCTTGGGTACTCCTGGCGTGACTTTGTAGCGAACAAGCAGTTGCAAGAGGAGTCCCGAATGAGGCACATTCCTTGCATTTTGAGGTAGCCTCAGATACGGCACTACGGCCATGTGGTATGTTTCCCTCAGGGTGATCCGGCTCGCAAGATCCTCATTGCTGAAGACCCAAGTGCTTGGACCAGGCCAAGGGGACACCCACATAACACCTGGCTGTGGCAGATGGATGGCCGTTTCTGGAGGGTGAGACTGAACCGTGTATCTGCCTGGGGGATTGCTGGCCGGGATCTTGAGGAGTTTCGCTGTGTGGTGGGTGCAGCAACGCGCTGCATCAGTACACACTCCCCAACCTGACCTGACCTAGGTGAGGCTCCCATCACTGATCTGGTGTGACTGCTTGAACTGGTATCAGTACTGCTGAAGTAAGTAGAAATGTTTTGCTTAAGAAGCAAATAATTTGCTCCTTTCGGGGTATATTATCATTCATTTAAGATGGCAATAAAACATTTTTATTTACTCTGTATTTTTATAGACTATTTAGAAAAGAACCAAAATGTGGTGGTAATACATTCCATACTGCCGATACAGATTTTGTTTTTTCAGGATTGAAAAATTAGAGGTTTTAGAACCATTGGACGATAGCGATCATAACATGGTTAAATTCAAGGTTAATTTTAGTGTCCAAAGAGCAAAGTCCAAAATAAAAGTATACAATGTTCGGAAGGCTAACTTTAATGGTATGAAAGTGAAACTATCACGGGAATTTTTTAAAAGCACATTGTTGCAAGTGCAAGAGGACTTCATACCTGTTTCCAGCAAAACTAAATCTATTTAGTTAAATAGATTAGGAAACTAAGGAGAATTAAGGAAATTAAGAATAAAGTCAAGAGGAAAAGGGCATTCTTCCACAAATGGAAAATAACTAATGATTTTAAAATTAAGCAAGAGTATCTAAATCTACAGGTTGAGTTAAAAAATAACACTAGACTCCACAACAATAATGTAGAAATAAAAATTGCACTGGAGGCTAAGGATGACAATAAAAGTTTCTTCCAATATTTTAACTCCAAAAGAGCTCCAAAAGGCTGAAATCACTCATTTGTAGGATAGTGAGGGCCTTATAATTGAAAATGAAATTGATATAGTAAATGAGTTTAATGATTATTTTACACAGGTGTTCACTGTAGAGAACATGAGTAAATTACCACCATTTAGTACAAATACAGCGTCGTCTTTGACCAATATATGTATAACTGAGGCTGATGTGATACTAAGCCTAGCTAAACTCAAAATAAATAAATCGCAGGGCCCCGATGGCATCTTACCTATAGTTTTAAAAGAGATGAAGGATTATTAGCCAACCTTTAACTTTAATATTCCAGAAATCGTTATCTGCGGGTGCAATACCTTTAGATTGGAAGCATGCTAATATAACACCCATATTTAAAAAAGGGGATAGAAGTAATCCAGCAAACTATAGGCCAATCAGTGTAACTAGCATTACTGGAAAAATAATGGAAGCTATAATCCAAGTGAAAATGGTAGATTACCTGGGTGCAAATAACATTCTGAGGGATAGCCAACATGGGTTTAGGAGAGGTAGATTCTGTTTAACATATCTACTTGAGTTCTTTGAGGAAGCTACAAGTGAAATTGATCACAAAAAGGCCTACGATGTGATCTACTTAGATTTCCAGAAGGCCTTTGATGTTGTCTCCTACAAACTGCTCTTGCTTAAGTACAGAGCTACAGGGATTTTAGGAACTGTAGCAGCTTGGATCAAAAACTGGTTGACTGACAGGAAGCAGCAAGCAGAGAAAGATCTCAGTGAGTATGTTGATGCTTCCATGTCCCACTCTCGCCAGTGTGGGGAAGCAATAAAAAAGGCCAATAGAATGTTGAGTTACATCTCTAGGTGTATGGAGTTTAAGTCAAGGGAGGTGATGCTACTTTTATATAATTCCTTGGTAAGACCCCACCTAGAATATTGTGTGCAGGTTTGGTCACCATACCTTACGAAGGACATTGCTGCCTTAGAAAAGGAGCAACAGAGGGCTACAAGAATGATTCCTGGTCTTAGAGGAATGTCTTATGATGAAAGGTTAGCTGAGCTGAATCCGTTTAGCTTCGAGCAAAGGAGACTAAGGGGGGACATGATCCAGGTATATAAGATTCTACAGGTCTGGATGCTGTTCAGCCAAATGGCTATTTCAGTATTAGTTTAAATACTAGAACTCGTGGCCATAGGTGGAAATCAGCGGGAGAACATTTTAAACTGAATTTGAGGAAGTACTTCTTTACACAGCGTGTAGTTAGAGTATGGAATAGTCTTCCTGCTAGTGTAGCGCACGCTCCCAAAGTTCTCCCCAAATGAGCAAACCTTTTGTTTGTAAATTTCAGAGATGAAATAATAGTGGTTCTTATTAAATTGGTGTTGTTGTGTGTGCACCACTGTGTTCATTTTTAACTTTCATCCAAAATCTAATTAGGGCTTCTTCATGCAGGAACAAAAATACAGATCCAATAAGATTTTAAATTAGATTGTAAATTTCTTATGTTCTTATCAGAGATGAAATAATAGGGGTTCTTATTAAATTGGTTTCCTAAGAACCCCTTTTGTGTATGCAGTAAGATGACAATGCATTTTAAAAACATCTTAGACATGAGCATGTCCCTATTCTATTATTCTGTCTTTGCATTTTTTCTTGCATTGAACAGCAAGAGTCCAAATTACTGTGTAAAACTCCCTATTTTCTCTAGCATGAAAATTAATTACAGCTGAAGTATACGGTGGGCTGCTAAGTGGCCAGAATGAGGTGTGTTTCTGGAGTGCCTGAATCAGTGTTATTGTACAGGCTGAATCAGTGGGTAGTGCCTTAGTAAATCGGTCAACACTGGTCAAGATGGTCTCCTACGAGACCCAGCTCTCCCTAACGCCACTCAGTACCTTCGACATATACCTTCTCTCTTGTGTGTGCACCACTGTGTTCATTTTCAACTTTCATCCAAAATCGTATTAGGGCTTCTTCATACAGGAACAAAAATACAGATCCAATAAGGTTTTAAAATAGGTTTCATTACTCCCCGACAGCACTGGATACATTAGCATTACAGTATCACTTATAAACAGGGTGAAGGTATGTTAAGTGTTTGCAAGGAGAGACATGACCTTCAGTAACTCTGTATATATACAAGACTGTTTGGGTTTATATATTTATTAGTAACCCAAAGGATAGATTGCACTGGCACTTGCTGACTTGTTGACAAGAGAATGAAAAGTCATGTCTAGTCTAAGCTTGTATTTGCACAAAGCTACTGGGGCCTAGAGTATGTTCCACCCACAAACATTAGCGTTACCCATCAAAAGAAACCATGCTAAGGATCTCTAAAGTACTTATTTCATAGCCCAATCTGTCATTAAACTATGCATGTGTGTGCCTGCTCGTGTATTTACATCTCCCCTCCCAAAAAAAGAATCAAGTTGAAACACCTGTCAGACTATAAAAATTACCTAACATTTTTCGTTATACATGGTTTCCAAAATTAAGGAGCAGTAAAAATAGTCTTTCAGGAAGGTCGCAGGTAGTGAGGCCTAAGGCTATTTGGGTAAATGTCACCAGATACTCCTTTGCAACACACCAGAACTTACAATAGAATCTAGGGAATGTGATTTTTGGATGCATTAATTAATTTTCAAGCATCTCATGTATTGCACAGCATTCATCTTGTTATTCTGCTTTCTGTTTGCCCTTGCAGGTGGGAAATAACTGTGCAGCATCAGTTTGATATACAGTCTGTAGCTTAAAGCTGTATAAGGTTTAGCTCCACTTTAACTTAACAACTCCCCCTCAAGTTGTAGTTTTGAAGCTGGCGATGCAGAACATAGCCTTCAGATATAGGAGCTTTGCTCTGTACCCTCTTACCCCACCCCTCATGGAACCCTATTAATTAGAAATGATCTGGTTGCTGAGTACCCAGAGCTCTGAATAACAATCATCGCTGTGCTACATGCTTTAGCACACAGCAGATAACAGCTCCTTCACAGTCCATTCCCACCACCAGCGGTAATGACAGTCACGGTCTCACTCTCCAGTGGACCTCTGGAAGTATGACAGTGAATTAGGAAACATTGCATTTCCCCCCATTCAGCATAGTAATCAGAGGGCTCAAATATAGAGCTTTGCTGTAGGCGTTGTTTTGCTGATGGATGTGACAGAGGATTAAAAGGGTAAATATTGTTTTTTTGCCCAGCCTTGTCTCTGTCTGACATTTTCCTATCTTATTTGCTATTGATTTTCTACAATCACTTATCTAGTGGCAGGTTGTGAAAAGCCTGTAGACTGAAGGAGCACAGGGTGGCAGTTCATCACAGAACGCTTGCAGCCTTTTGACACACCAGTTCACCTAACCAAAATTTTAAGGGTTGGATTAAACTGAAAAATTCACAGACCCCAAGGAGAATGTACTCCACACACAGAAACCAAGAACAGGTATTGAACCCAGAGCCCTGGAAGAGTGTGGCTGTAGTGTTACTCTATGAATCACCCCCACTAGACCCACCTAGACAAATCCAGGGTGATAATTCAGATATATAGTGTAAGCTAAAAGGATAATGAACCAGTCCAAGGAAAGTGTTCAATGTGTAACTATGTTTATATATTTTTTTTCATCTCTTTCTTTATGGTCTTGCTGCTTTGGGTATTTTCTTTGGTGTTACTTCCTCTAGATTCTTGTTAGGGTTTCATCAAGGTCTGATTCGGGTCTGATTCTCTGTTTTGTTAACTGATCAGGGAGAAGTGGCCCATCCTTCAGTGTCATCCATGTGTTTTTAAAGTGGCATTTCCAGAAATGAGTGCAAGATTCTATCAATCTCTACACCAGATGATGATTATGCTGGCTGCATTTGCTGCTTGTTGTGGAAGTTAAAAATGTCAGATGGGTAGCAAAAGTTTCCTACTGTTCAAAGTTTGTCTTTTGGTTCCTTGTTCGTTCGTCTCTTATCTATCTTGTTCCTTTTCAAGGTTCCTGATACAGGGCCCTTCAAGTCTACCCTTAAAACTTGTAACATTTCTTGCAAAGGCTGCGCCCGCTTACATATCATTGATCATATAAATGCGGAAAAGGGAATAAACATTTCAAAGTGATAAACGATAATTATGATAATTTTAAAAAAATATATGTCCTTTTACATAAGTATTGATTATTTTACCATAATTGCTGTAACTATTGCTACACCAGTATGCATACACATTGTGTCACATACTGTGTAAGCATAATGAAAGAAGAGTTCATTGAGCATGATATGTATATTTACATAGTGAAACTGACGTCTAAATTGGTATGATGTACAGTATGTGAGCATAATGAAACAAGAGTCAAATAATAAATGATGCTTTATTGATCCCCATGGGGAAATTCTCTTTACACCTCCCACAACTTGCTCTCCCAGTGAGCTGGGGGTTAAGGGTCTTACTGAAGGACCCGCTGAGGCTTGGGCTTCAAACAGCAACCTTATGATCACAGGCACAGAGGCTTAGCCTACTGGGCCACATGCAGATCCATCTTCAGCCTCCTCCCTCTGAGCCAGGAGAGCTAGAGAGTCAATTAAGATCAGGTCAATGACCAACGCACCAGCTGCAGTGTCCCATATTTCATAACTTGAAATTGCTTAATGTGGTATTAATGTTATTTAAATTTTACTTCCACACTTTTCCACATCTGACTATGATCATTTGCCACACAGCCCGACCCTCCTACATTCTACCTCTATATCTTGTGCTGTACATACAGTGACCAAGCCATAGAAACAAATTAAATAATGCAAATATCAAACATGAATCCTTCTTGCCAAGGGTCCATTGCAGTGCGTTTGAACGAAGGCCGATGAGCAAATTTGAATCAAACGCAATGAGAAAATAGCAACAAAATGACTGTACCATTTTACTGATATTTTGCCAAAAACATGTAGCCAGTGTGAAGCTGTCCCACTGATATGAACCACTTTTCCTACATACCAGTAACTGACAATATGTAACTTGCAGAGGCCACCAGTCTTCATACTGCTGCTATGTTCAAGGTTTCATCTCAGACTCTAGGTAACTCCATATTGACTTGATCCCTCCCATACCCATTCACAGTGATGGGCCTTTATTCCTTTGGGTCCTCCAATTAAATTATATAGTACAGTCACTTCAAAAAGGGATTGAGTTGAGAACTGGCATAATTAAGTTAAGATGCGTCATCCTTCTCTTTACTGTACCATGTACACTCTCCAGTTAAGGAGTCGATGTGGCATTAAATGTGTTACTGGATGACTGAAAATGATAGGTGTCCTTTGGAGGTCTGAAAAAGATATGGTAGCATGTGTATTTTTATTGTTGTGTTATATTTCAAACCCTGATTATCTCAAAATCAGTGAGGAATGGGAGAATTTATTCTGAAGTTAAAAATCTGTGGAAACGTGGGAGATTTTTTTGTGCGACAATTCTGCAGATGTGACTGGTTTGAGAAAGTTGAATCTCAGTTGCACTTGGCATATTTAACCATGAAAGCTCTATTGGGTTAACCTGTACACTTTGTAAATTCTATCTAAATCTAAAATTCTAGTCATTTTATTATAAAGTTACTATTAAAATAATTTTCATTTTTGCACTTAAAGTAAGGCCCATTGATGATTGTCTAATTACTCCTTTATTTTGTATGCTTGATCCGTTTTGCAAACCTTTTTTTTTTGGTATCATGAAAAATACATCCAACCATGCATCCATTTTCTGCTGCATATCCAGGTCCAGGTTGTGGGGGCAGCAGTCTCAGCAGAGATGCCCACACCTGCCTCTCAGTTATTCAGATTAATGTACAAATTAAACTGCATTTATTTATGCATGATTGATAATTTGCAATATATAGGCCTAAATCTATGCAGTTTATTGTTCCAGATAATAAATTGACAATACAGTATAATATGAAAGGTGTGTCCCATAATAAAAGTTACATGACAATGGTATCATACATGGTAAAAAAATAATAATGTTGTAGGTAAATATCAATATACATATTAGTGATTCTTCATGATCGTAAACTACGGAGCTAAAGATGGAGGGTGATGATTCCATGGAAAATGTCTTTGAAATGTGTAGGAGTTGTTTTCACGCCCACTTGACTCAGTCCTGTTTAAGTTCTGTGTCACTACAGTGCAAAGGCTTTTTTTCTGCAGTCATATTTACAACTCATTCATGACTCTTAACAATGACTTAACTATAACTGAGTCATGGTATACCCCAGGAAGAATGCAGTGCAAAGCCAATTATAATGACACCTACCTGAGCAAAATATGATGCTGATCCCGTAGGAACAAACTATTAAAGAATCAAGCCTATTATTACAGTTTCAATTGAAGAAATTAATTAAATTTGATTTTAATTTTAAATTTATGTTTTAAACTGCATCAGATGGAAGTTACCACCCCACTGAATGTTCCAGTAATGTTTTCGATTTACATGAGAAAATTACAACAAATCAGAAAAATATGACAGGAAGATACTTACAGTGATGCTATGCGTTACTCTGAAGATGTGCTTATCGATAGCAAACAAATTTTAAAGCGTCATATGTTTTGCTCTTAAGGCCCTTGAGTTTTATCATTTTAGCTTAATTGAATAATAAAATTAATATATTTATTGTCAGGACAGGTCAATTGAGTATTTGTTATGCATCACTTCTTAGAATTTTATTCAAAGAATACCTCACTATTACAATATCGTCATGCTTCACAGATACAGAAATATTTCTAAAATATATAAATTCCCTATTTGTACATATAACACTTTGGCTTACCAATCTAAGGTCTAGGGTCCACATAAAGTGTGCTGCCCCCCTCCCCCAAACCTGCCAGGGCACCCGGCATGAGGGTTTGGAAGCAAATTTTTGTTGCGTCACAAATGCACTCATGCTTTTTGGCTGTTCTGATAGATTCTGAATCTTGGCACCGACATGTTCAAAGAAAATAGCCCTCCATCTTTAACGTGTGGCATTGTTTTATTCCCGAGCAAGCTAATCTGACACCGTCTCCAAAGACAGTTTATTGATGAAGCATTCATTTGAGGATTTAACCTCAGCTTTGCTGCAGCAGCAAGTTTGCCCGCAGTTTTATGTACAGTATTTCATGGTTTTGTCTTTCTCTTATATTGTTATATTGTTTTGTAAAATGCTTCTCTTTTATGGTGTTTCTTTTTTTGCTTTCCTATCTCTAAATATAGTACTTCTCCACGATCTTCACTACGCAACATCTGAGAAACACAGTGCACAGCAAGGTTGGCCTTTTAAATGCTTCCTGTGCCATATTAATGCATAGTGGGCTGTTTGATGGGGGTAAATGGGCCATTTTCTTCTTTTTAGTAGCTGTTGTGGTTTTGATTTATTGTCAGTTGGCTGGCAGAACACAGTCTCTCAGAGTGTGTGGGAGGTCTGCTTTAGAATATCAAACATTGTTGATCATTTCACTTATGATTACACAACATGGACCACTGGAGCTTATTCCAAAAGAGGCAGAAAAATCATTTTGTAGTAATTAACACTGAGAATAATTGAAACGGTAGCTGTTATTTTAATAAGCACTTCATATGTATACCAGAAAGAAAAATGTATGAATTGTTGTTATTAAAAACTGCAGCTAAAAAACAAAATATTTAAATTAATTACACACCATAATTTCTTGCAGTTGCAGAAGAAAATAAAGCAGCACTTAGCACGGTTACTGAAATTTTTATATAGAAAATATAGTGCTTATTGTAATACACTGATATGGATGAATTTTGCATTCTAAGGAAAGGTAGAAGCAAACCTTTTTTAAGAAAACAATGGTATGAAAATACTGTATTTAAAAATCCAACCAATGTGACAACTAAGGAAAAGCAATTGCATAAATGTAATTCAGGTTAGGCTTCTCAGTTAGACGCCAGCATTGCTGATTAGTAACCCAGTAATATCTCCGATTAACTTCATAGGCATGATTGATTAAAATGTACTGTACATTTTAACATTACAGGTAACTATTAAAATACAGGATTCATTCTTAAGAGTAAGTCAAATTAATAAATAAAATAATTTAAATATTCAAAAGTTCTGTGCCTCATTTTAAGAGTGAATTTTCACATTGACTAGGAAGAGTTATCCTTATATGTCCAAAAGTCAAGATTCAATATTCTTTACTTGTCACATATACAGTACAGTTATACAAGTACAATGTGTAGTGAAATGTACTGTGATTCGGTCCTGAGGCTGTTGCAATTTAAAGATAAATATAAAAAGGGTAAGACTAAAGTAATGAAAATATACACAAAATTCGAATGTATTGAAATTACATTACACTTACAGTATAAAGAATACCTGTACGATGTGCAATATAATAGAATAGACTATGTATATTTGTGTTGTAAAGTGTAGTGTGCTATTTGCTTTTGATGTAAATGGAGTTTATTATGAACAGTTCAGAAGCTCCGGAGGCATGTCCTGATTTAGGAGTCTTATTGCCTAAGGATAGAAGCTATTCCTGAGCCTCTCTTCCTGAGCATCTATCCATGCTGAACATGCTTTCCTTCCACTCAGAAGGGCAATTTTGTTTTTGTAAAACACAGTGTAAGCATTGTACTCATAGCATTGTGTGTGATTAACAGTAATGCCTTTAGAAGTCCACAAAACAATTCATCTCTAACTGGAGCAATATGGCCTTATGTAAGTCATACATCATATATCACTTATATAAGATGGAGAAGTTGAATCTCTACTTTTGCTGTATCAGTTGGTAAATTGTTCCAGATGTTACAGCTGATAGGGGCATTTTTATCTGGAAATGATGTGGTTCGTCAATTTCTTCTGTTTTGTTTTTCCGCTTGTGCTTTGACGAGACAATACATTTATTAATACAGGCTTCCCGTGGTTCATTATGCACTGCATCGTAAATGTAATTGTTTTGCAAGACAGCTCTCATACACAGCAGGGTTCGACACACTGCGTATCGTGACGCATGACTCCTATAATCTGCCATTTGGAGCACAGTAGTCCTTCTGTTGCTTTGTACCACAAGTGAAAGCCTTCATTTGCATCTTGTATCAATGACTGTTGGCTGCTCAACACCCTGGTGGATCAGGGTTTCTCCATCCTCAGACCACTCTCAGGAGACCCTCACTGCAGCTCACCATGAGCGCCCCACAAGCCTTGCAGTTTTGAAGAAGCTCTCACCCAGTCTTCTGGCCATAATAATTTGGCCCTTGTCAACCTCACCCAGATCTTTATCTCTGCCCATTTAATCTGCATTCAAGATGCCAAATTCAAGGACAGCATTTTAGCTTACCAACAAATATATTGTATGTATACATATACATACAAACAGATTAACCAAAACATCATGTGGCACTGAAAAAACTACAGAATTTACAAGCAACAAAAATGTATTGAGAGTATACTGTTTATGTTTTATATAAGAGAGATTAAGGTAAGGCCCATTGATCATGGACTAATTACTCCTTCATTTTGTATACTTGAACTGTTTTAGACTCTGGAATTTGACCATTTACTGCAATATTTCATGTTCGTTTCTCTTTGGTAATTTAAAGATTTTCCATCTGCATATATCGGTAATTGGGCCTCCAGAGCATCAACTAAGAAGATAAAAGATGTGCAGTTGCTTTATTGTTATTCTTTTATTGGTGTCATTGATGTTCATTATTCCAGGATCATCTGTTACTTTGTTGCATTGCAAACTTGTCTTTGATTCACATCTAATTTTGTTATTATTGCTCTTTCTGTCAATCTGTCAATGCAGTCATCACTCATGATTCTTTCTTTTGGGTTGTTTTGTTACTTATTGTCTGTGTCACTTACTGTTCTTGTTGTCATTATTGTCTGATGCTGCTACTTATTGTTATTCTTTGTTAATGTACTATTAGCTGACGTTTTGCAGGAGGCGTGCAATTAAACATCTGTGTACTAAGGCAATGGACTTGAATGGATGAATACAGGATATATTCAGTCTACTCAGCTTTATTAGAACTTTCATGAAATCAAAGCCGCCCACACAGGGGATATGCAGAAAAAATTAGCTTTGTCATTAACAAAAGAAACTCAGCCTCCTCTGTGGTGGGATAATAATACGGAAAAATATTTTATTTAATAAAAGCAAGAGCATTTAGCTGGTTTACACTCCGCATACAGATATGCTTCTGTCTTCATATGTCCGTTCACATACATATACGTCACTGTTTTTAAGACGAACTGCTTGCATTCTTTCCCATGACGGAATACTCTTTAGGCTTTTGAATTTCATTTGACTGTCATTGTGTTTGACTGTCAACTGCCAAAGGTATATAAACAGGGTGTTCTATCACACACTACAACTTTTCCCTCTGTCTGCAAAAACAGCAATGCCATTAAAAGTACCATGATGCTGAAAACAGATTTTTTTTTCTTTCTGTATACTGTTTTCCCCCCACCTTATAACTCCATAAAATTTTATCTGATTGTAAGCTTGTTTATGTTTCAGGGTTGCACTAGGAAAATAGGGAGCATTGTGTTTGGTCTGCCTGGCACACAATATATAAAATAATAAATGATCCAACCAAAACTAGTATTGGTATGTTTATGTATGTCAGAGTAGCAGGAAATGTTTCTTCACATTGTAGAGAACCTTTCATAAATCCGGCTTTACCTGTTTATTATAGCGATATCTGAAAACATCATTCTCAAAATCTGCCTCAGAATTCAGCATAAAAATTTCTTTGATTGCTTGTTTTAATGCTGCCCCGTGGTGTTAAGTCAAAAACCTTTTTGAGCAACAAACCGTAACATATTGATTACATTTGTTAGTTCTGTTTTGATCTTAGTTATGTCCTTGGGAAATTTCTTTCCTCTTTTGCTTTACACAGTCATGCTGTATTGATAGCCAGTGCAGGAGCTGTTAAGACAAGTCTGCTGCCGTCTGACTATGGAAAGTTCCTTTCTGGTCAGAGAACAGAGGCTCACCTGTGTCTGAAATGCACTCCATTACTGTATGTCATTACCTCTAATGACAAGAAACATGGAGATATAGCTAGAAAAGAACATCAGTTTTATTTACCCACATTAGAATGTCCAAATGTAGTGTAGTTTAACGCTGTCTTAACATTGAGAGTGGTGTCTATACCTTTGCTGCCAGATATTACATGGCATAACCAAAATACAATTCTATAGACAAACTTGAACTAATAACTTCCATATTACTGTATTATGTGAGTTCTTAACATCCCTAATACACCTGGACCATAGTAGCCCTGACTCAATAATTAATTATTGAAAAGAGATTAATTATGGTATTTGAAACACCATTGTTTTCATAGTTTATATGAAGTATACCTTGGTTTCAGCCAGTGCATGAGTCTGTAATTAATTTGGGATGGTTGTTATATAATCTAGCCCTTTAGCCTATGATTGTGCACTTGATTTTCCTCCCTCTCTCTGTGCATGTGGAGTTTTCATGTTGACTGTCTGTCTGCATGGGTTTCCTCTGAAACGTGAATTAGTGACTCAACAAATTTGTTGCAACTTTTAATATTTATGATAGCACTGAAATGTTTTGTAATATCATTATTTGATGTTGACTATCTAGATAATTATTTCCTCGCTGTAACAAATGGTCAAATCTTTAGCTAAGTGATTTTTTTTTGAGTCAATACACTGTAATTATTATAGACATTTCTGCAATACAGTTTCACTGTATTTTAATTTCAGCTTAGTATGTGTATTGGTTTATACAGGTTAAAATATCAACAATAACTTTCAATGTAAATGACTCCATCCATTCATTCATCTTGCATGGTGTTATTCCCATCAGGATCAACACAGACAACATAGGGCACTTGGCAGGGGTATAGACTAGACAGGACGCTGTTCACCACTGATTAATTTACACTAATTCATTTACACTGACCCTAATGCTTGCTTCCATTTGTAGCCTTTCTGTGATCTATCTGTCATGATACTCAGGGCAAATGTTTAAAGTTCCAGGACCGCACAGTGCATAGCACACATGGTTTTGAGGAATGAGGGACATCCTGATTTCGCCCAGTTTGATGTGTCCCTGGGTGAACAAGGGAGGGGCTTGCATTTCACTTCTTTGACCAATCAAAGTCTTTTGTTTGTTTCTCATTTTGTAACTCAAGGTTTCCAGCCATTCAGCTGTCAGGCCTGGAGCAGTGAGTGGCTCAGCAAGCTAAGCCTCTGTGCTTGTTATCACAATATTGCTGGTTCAAGCTTTGTTATTATTATTGTTATCGTTCTTATTGTTGTTTTTCTTGTTGTCTTCAAACAAAGACACACTCTTTCTTTGCCTTTGCAGGTAAAGGGCATACATACACGATAAAACAGGTACTTTAGAAAACTGGGCACTTTGCCGTTTAATAGAAAACACTGGTGTTAATTGATGTGATGATGTCATATGATGAAGACTGTGACTGGTTAAAGAAGTGAACCACAGGTGCCTCCCTTGTTGACCTAAGGACACATCAAACTTGGCCAAATCAGGACATGCGAGGAATGAGAGTACTGAATTTGGATGCAGCTAAATAGATACAGCAACAGCCATTGGATTATATGGAAGAAATAGCTAGGAACCGGCTCATTGTACTTGTTCCTTGTAAACCATTGTCCCCTTAAATCCCTTAACAGAAAATCTGACAAAGGCCTCTTAGCTAGAGAGATGCATGCTATGTTGTGTTCTTTCATTAGCAGCAGTGTGTCTGTGTAATGTCACTAAATGAGTGAGGGCATTGTCCACAGACGTAGCTTAACACTTATGAGAAACAGAAATAAAGCAACTAGACTGGCATGTGGGAACAGAGCATGAAGCTTTTTGACTCTAATCTAGAAATTAATCTCCTAAAAAATGGTTGAAACTTTTTCATGCTTAGATCGTATTTAAATGCAATGTGTTCCTCCCGTAAAATTATGAAATATACAAGACAAATGAAAGTACCAACCACCATATTTTAATGATAATAATTGTCTGTAGGATTCCTCTGATTCAGAATCATAACAAATTGTTAGGACTATTGTGAATACACAGTGACTGCTTGTATTACCTATTTTTAATATGATTTTGCAGAGAGTGAATTATGGTTCTCGTGTACTGCCCAGGTTCCACAGTTGTTAGTTAAAACGCATGTACTGTGCAACAATGCAGTCAAAACAAATCATGTTTAAATGATCTTCATGTTGGTGAAAAACTATGATATTATGTCTGTCTAAGTGTGTGTCAGCTTTGCCATGTCGAAACCGCTTCAAAAATCACCCCAGTATTTGCAGCAACTGTCCAATACACCAATGTTTTCTTGACTTGACCACTACCCCACTTTGTTGGGTCTATCAATACCTCATTGAGTTACTTATTTAACTAATTAAGTTAATTAATTAAGAGAGCTGCCTGAAATTTAATGGGAATGTCTGAGGTTTAGGAACCAAAGACATACTCATCTAGCTGAAGGGGGGGGGGTGCCCCTTCTGCCCGAACAACTGAAAGTGCTCCAGGTTCCAAGTGTCCCTTTTTAATATGCAATGACGGCACAAAATGCAACAGTGCACACCCCCCCCCCCCATTTCAGCATCTGAAAAAGTCTCCTCAAAAAATCTGTCACAGCACTGCAAAGAAGATATCAGTAATGTTTTGCAGAACAAAAGAAATTCTGATCTATTTTTTGTAATTACTATTAATTTGCATACATTCCAATAGTGTGTTTTTAGGCAAATCTTCACCGACTATCTAAGTAAATATTTTCTTCTGTACAGTACTGTGGTTTTTCCACACAAATGTGAAAATATTATTTTACCTTTTTGAATTAATTTTTAACATGAGGATGATTTGCACAAAATTAAGTAAATGTACTGAGTAAGCATGCAGTATTTCCTAGCAAATCCTCATTGGTTGTTCCAAAATTCCACCTTTTTGTAACATTAACATTAACATTGCGTGCCCACACTTTTTTGGTGGTTGGTAGGAAACAAAACACATTGTAAGTTATATAAGTTATTCCTTGAGTAAAATTCACATTCATTTTTAACTTGTATATTATTAATATTAAGATTTCAGTGGTAAAACTGCATAGCTAGATCAACTATTGTAATGGACAATAATCAGTTATGGAAATACATGCCGCCCAAAACCTAATGCCTGTGGCTGAGTCCTGGTGTCCCGTAATTAAAAATTAAACACTAATACTATTATTTTTGTACAGTATAGATGTTTATCTTGAAACTATGGCTTACACCTAAGATCTCATATACAAACATTGTTATTTATTTATATATATATATATATATATATAAATGTTATCCTTTATAAACCGAGTACAACCCAGTGCTCATAAATATTAGAGATATTGCAGCATCTCGTGGAACATGACAGCAAGTTTAACGAATCTCAGCGGCAATGCAAAGAGCAAATAAGCTTGGCTGTCCTTACAGCATTGCTTATCATTTTGCAGGTTGTCCCATCACAAAGACATATATATTTTTATCTAATATTATAATATTATCCCCACCTATTGAAGTGTTTGAAAAGATTGAAATAGGCCAGGAATAGTCATTTTGTTATGATGATCCCTTTTTTGTAAATTTTGACTCCATTTGTGATTTGGATCGTTGTTCCAAGTTCCATACTATAAACTTTCTTGGTGTCCATCATTGCTCCTGCACTACTTTCAGAGCCCTGGGGGTGACCTACACAATGCCCTCACTGTGCTTGCTCCTCCATACCACCAGGGCTGTCATAAGCAGTGTAACGAGGATGGGTACCACAATAAAAGGGCCCAAGATGTGTTTTGGAGGGTCCTCAGGCAGGCGCCCTGTCAAAGAGCAGTTTTGGAAGTATTTCCGGTGAATTCCTACAAAGAATTCCTCCACCAGCCAATTGGGCCAAAAGCAATTCATCTTCAGTGCAATCATGAAGGTGCAGTTTGTCAGTTCTCTGTAGGTCCTGTAGGCAGAAAAAACAAATAGGTGAGTTGAGATTTGAGGACATTCCACCTAGGACTAGTCTAGAAAAGATCAAATTAAAAAATCAGAAAAATGTTCTAAATGTCACTTCACAATAATATTTAGAAGACATTAAATAAAGCATCAAAATATATACACAGCTCATTAATCCAACTGCTTATCCAGGGTTGTGGTATATAAACACTATTCCTCAGATTTTTCCATATCAGGTCAAGGGTCATGGAATTGTTTGTGTTGGCGGTGCAGTACTTTCCTACTTTCTTTCTTACAGCATGGATCAATTACATACCTTCCTATACTTACTTACTCCATTGTGTATATAATAAGCTGGACAAAAACTACATGCCCCATTGGGGTCACGTGCCAGGGTCTCTGCTCTTTTCTTTGTGAATTCTAGAGGATCTTCATTAATAATATCTGGCAATTTCACATGTTGGGCTTGTAATGCTCTCATCACTCTGGAAAAAAGACCTTGACCACCATTCTAGTTCCAATCTCAGAGGCATCATCTACCATAACCTCCTCCAATAGGTATAGAACTACCTTGCCTTGCTAGTAAGAAATGTGACTTGGGTAGGCAATGTAGGTGTCCCTCATGAGAGCAGCAAGTGTACAAAGGGAGGCTGGCAATATATCAGATAAAAAGGTTACAGCACACTGGCAGAAATTAGACGAGCATGTACAGTAAGAAGGGTATAAATATTAGCTAACATGAAGGATATGTATACTAGAGATAATAAATGGATGAGGTTGTTAGGTCCACCGTACAAGATAAAGAACTGAAAGACTTTCGAATGTGCAACACTGAAATATGTGGATATATGGACCAAAAAAGTTAGTAACCAACACCTAATGCAAAAGGAACGTTTAGAAAACGATTAGCAATTTATTATGACCTACGGGGGTCATAGGTCTGGAAGCAGTATAATACTGTGGCAAAATATAATTTAAAAAATGTCCTTGTTACATTTGACCATCACTATTTAGACCAATTATAAGGTTTATACACTTATTCATGTATGTGTTTAAGTCCCATAATAAGACATAATAGTATACATAGCACTTACCTGCATTGCTTTTTAAATGAACTTTCAGCTGCTGAAAACCCTAGAACAGATAATGACTTTCTCCTTTTGTCATTGTAATGGAAAATTAGTTTCCACAGGTCAGATTACTGCATAATTTAAAACCACAACATATTAGTGCATTACCAGTAATTGTCATGATCCGCTCCGTACGATCCTCCCGTGTGCCACGCCCACCTCATTTCCTCGTGTGATGCCCTGATCGTGCTCACCTGTGTCCTGTTAATCCCTGCTTGCCTGTGTATATTAGTCCACGTCTTTCTGAATCTTGCGTCGGTCATTGAGTGTTGTCATGTGCTGTGCTTGCCGTCTGTCTCCGTATTCCCAAATAAACCCCGTTTTCACCGTTTGTCCGGGTCCATTCGCCTGCTTACCGGCTCATCCCCAGCGAATCGCAACAGAATGACCGACCCAGGAGACGCACCTCCACAGCTGAAGGACAGCCGCCTTATGATGCAAAGTGAGGTGTTTTACTGGCTGTCGCAACCAGAGGTTCAAGAGGATCCTGGGTAACGACAGCCAGCCATCAAGAGCGATCTCGTCTTACAGGAGATGACTCCGCTCACGGGCGCACAAGCCATCGCAGACGTGAGCGAAAACCTTCAACAGCTGGTCAAGGGCTTTGTGGAGAAGCGACTGCAACCGATCGCCGTCTCAGAGGTAAACCCGCCTCCGCCGACCAGTCCCAGTCCCAGTCGCTGAAAGAAGAGACACCGGGGAAAAGGGGAGAAAACACCTGCCCCGACGCTCTGCCTGGGAGCCTGCTCCCTATTGCCGGCATGGGAGGACACCCTGGCCGCTTCCCCAAGCTGCCCGGCCGGTGAGAGGCCCCCTCCTCTAGAGAACTATTACTACAGGCCTGAGCGTCTCGGCCATGGGGGCATAAGGAAAGTGAGGGACGCCATTCCCCGAGTCCCCGCAGCTCTTAAAGTGGTAAAGTCCTTATTAAGGACACCGGCTCTGGAGGGTGTGCGCGAGATTACAGACCTGCCTGAGGTCCCAGATCTGCCCGAACCTGAGGACGCCGCCCAGTCCACAGAGGCACCCTCTGTTGGCAGCAAACCCCAGGTACCCTCCGAGGCAATCCCTGCGGGCCACGTGCTGGTGGCCCTGTGGGCCACACTTCCATGATGCCTGCTGCTGCACCCCCTGCTGGCCACGTGCCGGAAGCGCCCGCTGAGGTGCCCCCTGTTGGCAGCACATCCGCAACGCCTGCTGCTGCACCTCCTGATGGCCACGTGCCGGTGGCGCCCCCTGCTGCCCGCACGCCCGCAGCCAAGGCGCCCCCCTGTTGGCCGCACATCCGCAACGCCTGCTGCTGCACCTCCTGATGGCCACGTGCCGGTGGCGCCCCCTGCTGGCCGCACGCCCGTGGCCGAGGTGCCCCCTGCTCCACCTGGGCGTCGGACGGCGCCTTCCCGGCGCCAGTGGCGGCTTCCCTCTCCTGCCCGCCTACGCCAGCCCGTCCTGTCCTGCTCGCCGGTCCAGCCCGTCCTGTCCTGCTCGCCGGTCCAGCCCGTGCTGCCCTGCACTTCGGACCAGCCCGTGCTGCCCTGCACTTCGGACCAACCCGTGCTGCCCTGCACTCCGGACCAGCCCGTCCAGCCCGTGCCTCTGACTATAGTCCCCGAGGAGGTCCCGGACTATGGGACTACAGCTCCTTCCTCTGAAGGGGAAGAGGAGCTCGAGTGGGACCCCTCGGGGACCTCCATTTGGACTCCTGCTCCCAGGCCCTTCCAGGACCCATGCCCAGTGGGATCCCGCCTGTCGGTGTCCCGTAAGGAACGAGGACACAGACATCGGGCCTGGGTCCCGCCCGCCCTGCCCCCTGGCTCGCCCTCGCACGCCTTGACTGGGGCTTCGGGGCCGCCTGCGGCTCCTACGGCTCGGGGTCGGCGGTCGCCTGCGGGTCCCCCCCCGATACCTCGTCCCAGTCCTCGGCATCGCCTCCGGTGCCGTGTCGGCCGCTTCCGGGCCCCCCTGCTCCACCTGGGCGTCGGACGGCGCCTTCCCGGCGCCAGTGGTGGCTTCCCTCTCCTGCCCGCCTACGCCGCTGGTCCCTCCTGCTTCCTCCGTGTCCCCTCCGTCTCTCCCTCGTCCCGTTCCCTTAGCCCCGGTGTCGTCCCCTGCGTCTCCCTTTTCCCTCTCCCCTGCGGCTCCTTTGGCTGCCGCCCGTCGCCCGTTTGGGCTCCCTCGGGCTCCCCTTTGCCCTCCGTCCCTGCCTGTCTGGTCTCCCCTGTCTGCTCCTCCTCCCTTCGTCCCGCCTGTTTCTGCCCCTCGTCTCTCTGTTCCTCCTGTTCCTCCCATGTTCACTCCCGGCCCTTTTGTTCCGCCTGCTTGTGTTCCCCCTCTGTCTCCCTTCCTGGTTTGTCTCACTGCCTTCCTCGTCCTTTATCAGCATTGTCCCTGTTCTGTGTCTCTGTCCTGTTCCCGGTCTCCCGCTAATGGTCTTGTTTTGTTTTCCAGGTCCTGTTCTCCTGGTCCCGTCTCGTCCGTCGCCTCTCCTCTGGCGCGCCCGGTGTGCACGCCTTTGGGGGGGGGTTCTGTCATGTAATAAATATCAGATCTAGATACCACTAGATCAGAACCTTCATATAGGCCTAAAGCCCTACAGTATAAGTTGTTTTAGGGTATTAGAGTTATAGGTTTGTCTAACCAAACACTTTGAGAACAATACCTCATGTGAGCTACCAATATGAAAAGCAGTACATTGGAATTTTGCACTTAGAATTTTCCTCCTAAATTTTATTTTGCAGATGCATATTAAACTATTTCTGTATGCTGACCCAAATAAGTATATGGTACTATAAAAAATATATGTACGACTTACTACCTACCATGCAAAACAAATAACAAACAAAATACTCCTGTTAATATGAGTCAATTTTCACTGAAAATTTATACTTCAGGATTATCTTAATATGACAGAGAGACCAAGCCTTTGCTTGAGAAAAGATGTGTATATATTACAAGTTGTGATAAGCAAGACCTTCTGTCATTCTTGGCCCCAGTGTTTAGTTATGGCATTTTGTAACTATGATGCTTTTATTAAAAGCTATTATTACTTATCTGTTATTACAGAGTATGTGTCAGTTAAGGCAGAGTAGTGGGCTCCATTCACTGTGCATGCTTAGAAGGCATAAGGGCTCGGATAAGTCGCTGGATGGGTGGGAACAGGAATATATACAGAATTTAGTGTATGTATTGTAACAGGTTTTAATATATAATTGTCACGCCCAGACAGATGATTATTTTGTACCAGCATGGTACCACATTCAGCACACTCAATGAAACTGCTAACCAATATTAATAGGCTGATGAGTTGTAATTAGAAGGTAATACACACTCATCCAGTTTAACAGTCAAAGTTATTTTAAATTATGTGGACGCTTATTTTGATGGATTTTTTTAACTGAACTTTTAAACTGGTATGTATTATCCAGAAATTAACCAGGATTTGACTTAAGATGGGTTAGACTCACAAATAAAAGAAAACAAAGTATTTCACAGACCTTATAAAACATAACCTAGTAGCATTCATAAACAGCTTCAGTTGGAGTTTAAGATGCCTTCATGACATATGCAGAGCTTGTATTGGAACAAATGACAAATGCTCTGAAAAGATTCTTATTTAATCAATGTTTATAAACCTATATACATAGTTTAGTGCATGTATTGTAACAGGTTTTTATATATAATTGTCACGCCCAGACAGATGACATCGTCCCCCTAGACAGAACACAGCTGTATTCGATTCAGGCTCATTCCTTATAGCATAAAAGCGATCGAGCTCGACAGAGCGACGCAAAGTATTGTTGCCATCATTTCAATGAGCCTTGGTGAGCGATTTCTTGTCTCTTGTCTCTCTCCTTTCCTGCCTGCCCTGTCCTCCTTGCCCGCCTGTCCTGGATCCCTCGTCTACCCGGCTCCCACCTGTTCCTGCCTCTCGTCCTTCCCGTTCCCCCGTGTGGCGTGTCTTCGTAGGACTGACCACCCCGTCATTTGACTCCTCCGCTCCGTCCTCAACTATGCTCTCTGCTCCACGTTTTGGTTTTGGCTGTCTTGGTTATTTCAATAAACTAGAGGTCTCACGCAGATTGGGTCCTGTCTCCTGTTTTCGTCCACAGTCTGACAGTAATGCTGCGAAAGACATGGTCATTGCTGCAATATATTTTATGTGTCCTTCAATATAACCTACCTTTTACATAAAGCTTTTTAAATGTAAGATACCCTTTAAATGGTATTGTGCACAGTATTTAAAATAACCAACAGACTAAATACTAAATGTTATGAAAGCAAGTTCTTTCAGTTCTTTATTGTGTAAGTTAAACATAAAAATGAATGAATTACTAGAAATGAATTACTTTTACGAATGTACTAAATTAAATGCTTGAAAATTAAATAAATAAAAGAAGCGAATATAAATAAATAGTACTTTTGGACAAGCATCCACATTACAGAGTGTAACGGAATACTTCAGTTGTTATTTCTAATATCTATCATCATGGGCGTCTAAAAGGACTCATCCACTCAAGGACATTTCTGTTTTTCTAATTAGGCTTAATGAAGTGTCAGCCCAGTCCTTATGTTCAATATCAGTGCCTTATGGGCTGACAGTTACTTTCATATCTTCTCGCATCATTGTCTTAAGATGGGCACATCTTCAGTAAGGACTGTCTTAGTGGTACAGTTCAATCTCTACTTCCCAACAATCAACTTAAAAGGTCTGTGAAAAGATACTAACTGTTATGCCTCGCTACAAAAGAAGAGGCGAACCCCGTAATGCAGGAGACGGGAGGTTTACTCAGGAAGTCGGTTGCAATCTAAGCCAAAGGGAGATTCCAAAAGGGAAGTCATGTCGCTAGCAAGGGGTTCAAAGCCGGGGTGGTCAGTCCTACAGGTAAAGACGGGACGAGGAGACGAAGAGACGGGAGGAGCGATCAGTGCCGGCGTTAAGGGGGGGCACTCGCGGGCCGTGCCCCCCCAAAGAGGTTGTTGTGCCCCCCCTACATAATTTTTAATTCATTTAATATATATCAAGAATAATTAAAATAAATTAAGCATTGAATGTTCCATGATTTTTAATGTA
>JAABNX020000001.1:32636150-32659503 GCA_015163995.2 Mormyrus lacerda
GGGTTGTTCCCTGCCTCGTGCCCGTTGCTTCCGGGATAGGCTCCGGACCCCCCGTGACCCATTAGGATTAAGCGGATGGATGGATGGAATTAAACTCAAATAAGCAAAAATTGTTCTCCTAATAGAATCTCCATTTTAATGCCATTCTTATTATTTACTGGCTAATAGTATAACCAGGCACAAGATGAACCACATGTAATTGGAATATGACAAAATAAATATGGAAATCGATCAGCCAGAATTTCATTTGAGTCACTCCATACTTACTGTACAGTGTTCTCCCAGCTGCACCAGTAATGAGAGTCCAGGGCCTCCATGTCCAGTTTGAACTTAGTCAGGCAGAATTCGTCGATAGCATCTTGGTATGCACTATTGCAGGCTGTCACCAAGATGGAGTAAGATGCTGCACACAATAAGAGGAAGGGAATAAATTCTGGTGAGTGCTTTCAACCATATGCAATCTGTACACAGGCTTATTTTCTGGGAACCAGTGGATTAGATTGATCACAAGTAATATTATCTGTGTTTTGTTGAAATAGATACTAACACTGAGGAAATATTACTCATCCCAATATCAACAGTGTCACTTGCCCTCAGATCATTGTCATTGGGGTCTCTTCCCCACAACCCAAAAATGTACCAAGTTGCCAAAGTGTGAATACCCTGCAATGGCTCAGGACCCCGTCCTGGGTTATTCCCTGCCTTGCACCCATTGCCCCTGGGATAAGCTAGAGATACCCACCACCCTGTACAGGACAAGCAGATGTGGAGTATGGATGGATTCCCAAAAGGCAAGTCATGTATTCTTCTAATAATATGTGTTCAGTTTTGTTTTACAATGAACTCAAGAAACCTAGAAGGTTTTCAGTGCCAATAACAATACATTTATAATTTGTTAATCTCCATATTTAAATTGCTTAATCAACAGAAAAACTAATCTTATTTATGAAACAATTAATCCCCAGATTTCCAGATGCAGATTGCTCCAGATTGTTATTACTACTATAAAATAGAAAGGTGGGCAAAGGGTTTTTCCAAAAACAAATACATAAATAAATGCCTGAACCTTAAATCCAGCTCTGAAAGGAATGTGTTACTGTGTTTTTTTAATGCTTTGCAAGGCCTTGCATTTATCTCTAGGTAAATCTGTTTGGCCACTAACTCCATGAATGGGTGTTACAGTGACTCAGTGTGTAGCATTGTGGGCTCTCATTTCCTGGGCTGGGGGTTTGAATCCTGGCTACTTATAATTAAGGTTAGGGCTGGGTTGGGGTTGTCATTGTGAGGATGAGGGTGTCGCCACTAGAAATGAATGGGTGGTCCCCACAAAGATATGAATACAGGTCTGTGTGTGTGCATGCGTGTGTGTATGGATTGTATTTATATTACGTTGTGGGGACTAAATGTCCCCCACAATGTGACAACAACCTGTTATTTTGATGCTGCGAGGACCATTTTTCGGAGATGGTAATCAAATTCTAAAACTGCCGACAGTCTGGGTGAGCTGCTCCTGAATCACAGTGCCCTCTGATAAATGGCATGCTGTCTGATATTTCTTACAGGGTTCCCAGGGATGGGCTTCCCCTACCTGCACTTGTAACTGGGCATTCATTGAGAGCTCAGCCTAGCTGTCTCCTTCACAGAATCTGTGTCTGTAATGTGCTGTTTGCTGTACAATTGTACGTACAATGGCATTCCCAAAATAATAAACTTGTATTTATAGACCTAAACAATGACGATATAATTAACTGACGGTGAAAGACGTCAATTCAAGACTCATGTGTAGTTCTTCAGACCAGCTGGAACCATAAGCAGAGGGTTGAGTATGTGTGGGCAGACATAAACTGTACTGATCCTGGGAGTCCTACTGATCTTCCTTCACCTTTCACTCCTGCTTGAAAAAGCTGTTGCCTCTGAAGAGATTACTTTTATTCACACAGAAACACAATGCCTGCAGCAAAGTCATATAACAGTGGAGGTTTTAAGCAGTAAAAAAATATTTTCAGTGCTACTGGAAATATCACCGACCTCTTTCCTTTTAAACAGATCCAGAATTATTTCTTCAAAGCAGCGGACAAAGTCAGTGTTGCATAGGGTGCAATCGAAAGAGTTGATCTTAAACATTTTATCACTGGATTTATGGATGGATGGAAAAAACAATATGGTGCCAGATATTTTCAGACAATATTGCCGCCTTTCCACTCCCACCAAGAACCAAGCCATACCTGAGCCATACCCTGAAAATATCCAACTTCCTACTTAAAAAAAAAGTATTATAGAACAGGATGGATTTCTAATACAAATTTTTGCAAGTGAATTGCACTCACATTTGATACTTGCATAACACGGCGATTCTCACAGATGTGCTAGCGGAAATTAGCAAACAATAAAAAAGAAGAAAATAATTCACATAGTGAACCGGGATGTACATCGTGTGAACAGTAGAAAAGCTTCTCTTCAGTTTCATGTCTCTGTCACTCTACAAACCCAGTACTGTAAATAAACAAAAAAGGCCATTGTGGATATACATCATACATGCTAATTGATCTCATGAATCAAATGGTTTTAGGCAAACCCATAAATAAAATGAGATGTTAATACATATGTGTCACGACCGGCTGGCAGGCGAGCGGTGAAGGAGGCGAGCAGAGTCAGAACGTCAGGGAATCAGGGTTTAATGGAGGAAACCAGGCAGACAAACACTGACGATCGTGACATTACCACACACAATGACTGACATCAGACGAGGGGAGACGTGGACTCATATACACGGCTAACTGGGGATTAACAGGACACAGGTGAAAACAATCGGGCAGGAACACCAGGTAATGAGGTGGGCGTGGCACACGGGAGGATCGGACGGAGCGGATCATGACAATATGGGTTCAACACTTTTGGGCTCTTTGAATTACCACGGTTAACGGCACTGGCTTGGTTAAGCCTGAAGTGCTTGTTTCAATAATCTTATTCTGTCTGCCCCTCCAGCTCCCTACTGACCTCACCTTTATCTCAGCACTTACTTACGCACCACTGATGACATGCAGAACATGCAACAATTCATAATTCCACACCACAGTTGAACTCTACAAATATAATTCAATGAAGTGTCATTTTTTTATCAGGCTGCCTTGAGACTAACAATGGAGATTTTATATAAACCAATCATTTCATATGGATTTCCTGTCTTCCATGCTTTGTTTTAAACATGGCATTGCGAAAGGGATAACAGTGTCATTGCAAAGTAATACATTAAGAATAAGGGTAATCTCAAATCCAAAACTCATTCCAAAATAAAAATGTATGATATTCATCACATCTGGCATGTGTTTCCACTCACTTTAAATTCTCACACTTTGGTGACGATAAAGGCACAACATGAACAACCCATGAAAGGTCCCAGTACTTTTCAGGGAATAAGCATGACATAACCTGTGTTCATTCTTGGGTTTCATGCATGGCCTCAAACAAGGGTGGCCATCTGCTGAATCTACCGTGAAAGAAAAGCGAAAATAAATAAAAATAAATTTAATTTTAAATTCTTTTTTTATATATGTATCCCATGTTACACATTTTATTATTAGTGTTTCTAGTATTACTGTAATACCAACACAAATATAGAATGTATATGTTGATAAGAATTTGTTCAGCCATAACAGTCAATTGGATGAGTGAAACAGAAAAAGATCAAAAGATGATTTCTCATGTCTTTTATAATACTTTAAACAAACTACTGATTTTATTGTGCTGGGTACTGTAATTTGCTCCACTAAAGAAAAAAATGTTGTGACATATTGAACATTTTGTTTGTAATATAAGTAGTTTAGATAAATAAATAACTTAATGTTTGAGAGGACAGCTGGGTCTGGAACACGACTATATTTTTTTGAGCAGGCCAGTATTTGTAGGCATTGGAAGTAAGAGAGAAGACAACTTGCTGGGTCCAGCCAGGCAACCTTGAGGAATGAACCTCCATACAGAATCACACCAGCATGACTCTATTCACTGGTGCACTTTTTACTGCTAAACTTTTACTGCTAAACTTTCAGTGCTACTAGACTAAGGCACAGTCCATTGCTAGCTTGCTAGGATGAAAACTGGAACATGTTAAGCTTTCCTTAGTTTTCTTTTAGCAAAATGTATTCTGCATGGCAAACGTGTGCTCAGCAAGCACAAGATCTGCATGATAAGTAATTGACAAAGGCAGGACCCTGGGTTTTTTCTAATTTAATTTGCAGAAATGCACACAACATTCATTCCTACATATGCTTGTGAGGGACCATTGTAGGTCAGTATCAAATAAATTAAGAACGCAAAAACTATTTTGATGTGTACACAGCTATTTACGTTCAGATCCCGCAATCAGTTATTTTTTTATGCCAGCAACTGCAGTTTTCATAGACAGGCTTTATGGGCTCTTTCTAAAGAATTAAAAAAGACTATCAAGTCAGAATGGAGAACATCCATAACCCGAATATACCTTTAAACTTTAGTATGGGATGAAGTTGTACTACTAAAAGGGTGTTTTACAGAAAAGCCAAATCAAAATTCCAAAACATAGGTAAAATATCTGTGAAAAAATTTCCATTACACATAGCCTATAAAGTACATTAAAATTCATTCATTATTTAAAACTTTTTAAATTACTGTTAACATTTTATGGCCGGACCTCAAGCTGCCAGTGATGAATCCACCTGTAGCGTTCCAATGCTACACCACAGCTTGTTTGAAGCTTAAATTCAAAACCTTATGTTTTATATCTAATTGCCTTTTTTTCCATCACTGAGGCAAAGTGTGTTTTTACCAGAGATGTGCAAATATTTCAACACCTTTTCCAGTGTTTCGTGAAATTTCACAAAACCTATTTGTAAACGGCTGGTATTATTGCAAACTAGCTGCGGTGGCTGTGAGAATTTTATTATGCTGTGTTTAATTTAACTTTGTGAACCTCTTTTTAAACCATCATTGTCAAGTGTTTGTGTGCGTTCAGATGATTTCACGATAAGTGACTGCGGATGATTCATGTGGCCTTTCCAAAAGAATTATTAAAATGTTTCAGAGCTGCAATGTTACAACATTAATTCAATAACATTAAAGTGGAAATCAACCGGATATTTTTGGATGTTTTGTAGAGGAATACATTTTTGTAATGTCATGGCAAAATACAGTTATCCCTGACTTGCTGTTATTTCTTTGAGATAAAATTAAATGTGTAAACATATGATGTCTCTTCCAATCAATTATGGCTTTCAGAAGCATCAATTACAATGTTAGATAATTATGTTTTTCTAATCCATCTGCCACTTTTATGCACTTGCATGTATAACACAGGTATATAATACTAGAATGCAGTTCAACGCAACCCCTTTAACAACATGTTGTATATCACCAGATGCTATCATGTCACACAGCTACAGTACGTTACACTAACAAACTATACTTATTTCATCAATTATATTGATTGTTGATCAGTTCTACTGTTTATTCGTGTTTTTGTGACCTGCAGTAACTGGTGCAAAATTTAGTAGAAGATAGGTATATGTATGATACAATGAAAAATTGTAGCTACAGTTCATATGAATTATTTTCAGGAATATTTAAATTCATTCTATATATATCAGGGCTGTATTCCATTATAAATGATATTAAACAATACTATATTATTTTTAGTAGTATGCTAATAATGGTGACAAATATTGTAACATTCTTTGTAGCTGACGCATTCCTCCATTGCCCCATGTGAAACGGTCAGTACCGTTCTCTTGCTTTCTCTAGTACTTTTTCTTCACATTTATTCTAAACAAACAAGAGCAACATTCATTACAACGGGTACTAGTTATCTGGGATTCTTTAAGCACATCAAATAAACTTCGGGCTTGGGATGCACGCTAAATTAAAAGCCGTTTAACCCGACTATCAATTTCCGTTAACTGTTTTTAAGTAAAGATGCATCTGTCAAACAGCAATGTCAACTTACAAGAACCCAGTTTGTCCTTATGTTTAATTCGTCATGTTTCGTGTTATTCGTCTATAGACAGCGTCCCGACTGATAATAGACAATTTCAACAAAACCAAAGTTGTAGAAATCGATTTTGAAGAATACACTTACCTATTACACACCAAACGAACACATGCCTTGATCTCACTGACGTGCAATCAATCGCCATGGTCTAATAAGCTTCTCCTGAAAAATGTTTCACCATAGACGATCATTAAAGAAGAAAGCGTGCGAAGCCCAGCTGCCACCTCTAATCCAACGGGTTCGCTCTGGGTGTAATTCAATGCTCATCAGCACCAGTAAGGCATAGTAAGTAAAACCAGTATGTGAAAGCTCTTCCCCCAGTTTACCACACAAGTTAAACGAAGACTGCCGTGTTTAATATTACAACATAAAGATCAGAATTTCCGTTTAAAGTTCTTACAGCGTTTATAAATTGTAGTAATGTATTAAATAAGCTTAGATTCCAAATCACATAATGGGCTATTTAAGTTGAAGTATAACGAATAACACGTAATTCTACATAGCCGGCAGTAGCCTATAACATCTGCGAGAAATGCTGGTTCTAGAAAAACGGAAGGTTAACAGTTACAGCCGACTCTGTAGCAAAGAGCAAGGTTTTGCAGCAGGATATTAAACAAATCCAGTGAGGGGCGGATGTGGCTGGAGGAGGGATCAAAATTTTCTTACATATAGGCCTATAACCTAAAATATTACATCACATTATTTTCTTACCTGCTAATTGTTCCGATTGTTGAAAACGGGCATTAAAGATAACAGTTTAATCAGTTTAAAATATACATAAATAATCCGCGTTACTTAAAATTTAAAACATCAATTCGATTGTTTCATGCAACTGATGTTCAATTCACTTTCTGTAGATTTATAATACAAGAAGATTTTGTAGTGAGTCGGCGTCTGTTCTGTGATGTTAGTACAGGGTGGTACCCTAAATAATCAGATGCCATGCAGTCCACTCGTGAAACTTTGTACCATAGCGACACTGCATTGTCAACTTTCAAACCGCAAACCATCGTTTTAGAAGAATTTTCAACTAGGCTAAACTGTTAACACATCAATCCGAGAGTGGAGAGATGAGATGAACACCATGTATACGCTAACAAGTTCATCATCATAAAAATTCAACCAAACATATTAAAGAAACCGAAGTAGGCTAATCGGGAAAACCAACAGTGAAGAATAAATTCTTTATAAAATGCATTGTGGATATAAATTGACAGTGTAGTAACACAGCACTTCTTACTAACTAAATATACGTCTACTATTTATTATTTTTACTTCCAAAATGAGTAATTTCTTTATTATTGCGCGATGTTACGTTTGTACGGTATATTAGTATTACTGATTAATATGCAAATTGTACCCTTCTATTGCAGAAATATTCCGAAGTCAAAAGTTGGAACTAGTTGTGTTAAATTTACATTTATTCAGCTACTCAGTCTTTATATATATTTGTGTGTTTGTGTGTATATGTGTGTATGTATGTGTAGAGTAGGACTACTTAAAATTATGCCACTGTAGTTTTGTGAATTTAATACTGAAGGTTTGCAATTTAATTCATAAACTCTGTTACATATCTTCACATTTAGCTAAATGTCTAATTTTATGAAATGTTCATTTAATATTCTGCATTTAGTGATAAATATTTGTTTATAATATAAGATAAGAGGTTTATTGTCGTTATACTGCAATACAATGAAATTTTGTTAAGTGAGTAAAATTTATTTATAAGTGCCTTTCACAGACAAGGGTCCGCAAAGCACTGTACACATAAAAGTATGATCAAGATAAAACAAAAACCAGGAAAAGCAAAAAAATAAAATTAAAATGACAGCAAAATAATAGAATAACAATGGAAAACTGATTTAAGACAGTATCGTAAAACTGGTCATTCTAAAATAAACTGCAGACAACGAACAGAGCAGTGACATACACTATATTCTCAAAGGTATCGAGTCACCTGCCTTTACACACACATGAACTTTAATGAAATCCCATTCTTAGTACATAAGGTATAATATGGAGTTAGCCCACCCTTCACAACTATAACAGCTTCAACTCTTTTGGGAAGGCTGTCCACCGGGTTTAGGAGTGTGTTTTAACCAGGAGAGCATTTGTGAGGTCAGGCACTGATGTTGGATGAGAAGGCCGGGCTTGCAGTCTCCGCTCTAATTTATCCCAAAGGTATTCTATTGGGCTGAAGTCAGGGGTCTGTGCAGACCAGTCAAGTCCCTCCACGCCAGACTTGCTCATCCATGACCTTATGGATCTTGCTTTGTGCACTGGTGTGCAGTCATGTTGGAACAGAATGGGGCCGTCCCCAAATTGTTCCCACAAAGTTGGGAGCATGATATTGTACAAAATGGCTTTGAATGCTGCAGCATTGAGTTCCTTTCACTGGAACCAAGGGGCGAAGCCCAAATGCTGAAAAACAATCACACACCATAATACCCCTCCACCAAACTTTATGCTTAGCACAATGCAGTCAGGTAAGTACCGTTCTCCTGGCAGCGGACAAACCCAGACTCGTCCATTGGATCGCCAGACAGAGATGTGTGACTTACCCCTCCTGCTCCCTCCTTGTTTCCTCTGTCGATCCCTCCGTCTGTCTCCTCACCCCCTTCGTGGTCCCCTCCTGCTCCTGCCTCCCTGTCGCCTGTGGCCCCTCCAGCCACCGCCCATCGCCCGCCTTGGCTCCCTTGGGCACCCCTTTTTCCCCCGACCTTTCCTGTTTGGCTTCCTCCATTTGCTCCTCGTCCCTGTGTCCCGCCTGTCTCTGCTCCTCGCCCCCCTGTTGTGCCTCCGTTCACTCCTGGCCCTTTTGTTCCTCCATTCTTTGTGCCCTCTGTGTCTCCTTTCCTGGTCTGCCTGTCTTCTTTCCGTGTCAGATCTTTTCGTGGTTTCTGCCCCTGTGCCAGTTTTGCATTTCTGTCTTGTTCCCTGTGCCCCGGTAATTGTTTGGCTTTTGTTTTGCAGGTCCTGTTGTCCCTGGTCTCCTCCATTGCCTCCCCTGAGGCGCGCCTGGAGTGTGCGCCTTTGGGGGAGGGGTTCTGTCACGACCTGCTCGTCCATTCCTTGTGTGTGCTACACCCCCTCATTATCCATGTGTGCTTCCCCGATTGTGCCCAGCTGTTCATTATTAATTCGGCTTGTTTTCATGTATTTGAGTCCACGTCTTCCCCAGTTGGGTGTCCATAATTGAGGTTATGTGCGTCACTGCAGGCCCTGTCTCCCTGAATAAACCCTCGTTCCCCGCAATCCTGCTTGCTTGCTTCGTCCATCGCTGCTTCCTGCCTGCTCTCCCGCCGCGAATCCTAACAAATATCTGTTAAATTGAAAACTCAATTTAAGAGGAATCTATGACTGCAATCAAAAAACTAAAAATGCAAAAACTCTTGTATTTTGCTTTGTTACTTATGGTTATGGTTAGGGCTGGGTAGGGGTTAAGGTTGTCATAGTTAGCGTTAAGATTTATCCTATAGAAATAAACTCATTTGATCCGACTCATTTGATCGATCTATCGTTCATCCATTCATTTGGGCTTCTTAAATATTTTGGGTATGTGCAGTAACTGAGACTTTGCATGGCTGTCTTGTATGTACCTTGATTAATTACAGCTGAACTGCATTAGTGGAATGACATGAGGCTAAGTTTAGAGATGGTGTTTGAGTCTGACTTTTTTGGGAAAGTCTGGCTTTCTTTAGCTACTTTCATGGAATACCCTCTAGGGTCATAGGAAGCAGAGGAAGGATGCTTTAGGTTTCTGCTAGGCTATGATGATTTGAATATCTAAACAAAACAGAGAACATAAACATGGAGGCTGTATAACAAGACTGGATTTCTTCTTTAGCTGAATAAGGCTAAGTCGAGGTAACTCTGACTTGCTGCTATCACAACGCTGGTTTACTCTCCCTGCCAGCTCCTGGAGGATAGGCTCCCCCTTTGGTCTGGTCCGTCCCAAGGTTTCTTCTTTCTCGGGAGTTTTTCCTTGCCACTGACACCTATGGTTTACTCACTGGGGGGCTTTGGGTGGGGATGCTGTAAAGCGCTTTGAGACAATATAATGTTGTGATAATGCGCTATACAAAAATAAATTTGTTGTTGTTGTTTACTGCTTATTGGGATACATCACCATGGTAACTCATGCTACTCACCTAACCTGCTAAGCTTGCCTGTGTAGATTAGCAGCATGATAACACACATCTGGCATGATATGGCAAATCTGTATTATTCCATGACAAACCTGAAATTAATTAGATAAAAAGCACTAGGGCAGTTTGCAAACCTTACAGCCAATTTACAAGGTAATAAAAGTGTTACATACATGTAAATGTGTGTTCAACCTTCTCTTGAAATGAAAATCTCACCCCAGCCAGTTAACCAAAGTTGGCAACCTTACAGTTAAATTTTCTGGAAAATAAAAAAGTTAATCTGCATGCCAGATTGGATAATTACAAACATATCACAGGGCGTATAAAACCAATGAAAATTCCTCATCCTTCACTTCTGAAAATGTCTGTTTCACTAGGTGCTTTTAAAAAAGCGTCATATTCTATAACTATTGAATCACCTACCGAACAGAAGGTAATCAGAAGTCTATTGGCTTAGTGAGGCAAAAATGTGCTTCACAGAAGAGCTTTTGATCAACTAAGGTTTCGTTTTGCACAATATTTTGTCAGACATTTTTTGAACTGCTTTATTTATTTGGCTTCACATGGAAATGCTCATTGTGATGATACATTAGCACTGAGAAGACATTTTGTGCAATATGAATGCTACATTCCTGTGTCCTTTTTCTTATTCTCTGGTAATCATTGTTTCACCCGCTGTACTAAAAAATCTGCACTGCCGTCCTGCTCTGTCTCTTCACTCCCCAGAACATCAGCCTTTATTTGCAAATTCACTCATAACACCTATACAAGGTCTTAGGAGGTGAATGGAGGTAAACACTTCTTATTTTGTGTTTGAGATGCCTTTGATTTCCCAGTGTCTGCATTGTATCACATAAATTATTTTGTTGTACAAGAAATCACTGTTCTGCTGAAAACAGTCACACACCACTCTGTAAGTAATACAGTGTAGCCAAAAACATTTTTGTACGCTGTGAATAAAGTCGTCCCTTGCGACTTTTGCGGCTTCACTCTATCGCAGTTTTTTATATATTCATTAAAAAGTTGATTGAGACAGTGAAAATGATACAACGCTACCCATCGGAAGCGTGTTTGCTCTTCGTAATTAAATGTACAATAATAATAATAGTAGAATATTTGTAACGTCTAATATGTAATATTTTCTCTTATTTTGTCGAATAAAGTGGGTAATACGAGTGGAATTGTCATGCCCTACCTGTACGATCCTCTTGTGTGCCACCCCCCCTTATTAACCAAATGTGCAACCCGAATTGTTTTGGGAGGTATTTTCTGCAAGAAATAAAATGAAAATGAAAAAAATAAGAAAATACAATCTCCACTTTGCCATTTAGTTTCCAAAGTCTGTGCGCAAAAATCCTGCCAAAATTAAAATTAAAATGAAATAGCACCATTTGCATTTTAATTTTCTACTATGTATGAGTTTAATGAATTTAATGAAAAAATAAAATTAAAAACCCTTTTTGTTTTTTAATTTTCCAACTTGATTTTTCATTTCCTACTTTGCTTTTTCATTTTCAAGTTCATGACATGCAAATATATGTTAATCGGGACGGGGCGGTGGGAGGAGCTACGGATCACTGCTGCGCTTTTTCATTACGTTTGCGGATTCCATTGTTTTCATGTTTCTAGGCCGTGTTGTCGCTCAAACTGATGGAGATTGTGACCAGCTATTTTCTGTCAGTTTGATTTGTCCGGTGTATTTCAGTCCACGTCAGAGTCTGTAACTCCAGGTCTGTCATTGACGTTTTGATGTTACATGTTCCTGTGTCCTGCATTTGGAGTGCTTCCAAATGTGGTACCTATGGCACAGAAAACCCACACTGCTCTCTGACTACGCCACCTCCTGACAAGTGCAGGAGAAACCCCTAATGTTCCTTCCTATAATGTGGCTACATTTAGACCCTCCCCGCAAAGGGACAATAACAAAGAGGCATGTGAAAGTAAAACCAAATCCACTTTATTACAAATAAATAAAATCAATTGAAATAAAGAAATGCTGCTAGGGGTGGCCAGCTGACTCTCCTCCATATAGTAAGATCAGATCAGCACAGCTCTCAGCTCAGGAGGCCCCTGGTGACAAAAGAAATAGCAAAACCCAACACCACACAACATGCAACACGACAAGCACTACACACAACAAATACCACTGCAATATACAACTCAACACAAGACTTCAGACACCAACTGATACAAGACCCCCTCAGTGTGGCACCCCAGCAGCAAAGAGCAAAAGCCCGTGCGGATCCCGCGTACAAACATAAGGGGAGGGGAGCAACCGATATCCACCACCCAAGATACAATACTAGTTACTACATTACAACTTAGCCCATAGCAGCAACCAGGGCAGCTAATAAAATAAAAACCCAAAACCCTGTCAAATAACCATAGAAGAGTGGCTGGTCTGGTCCTTTGCAGGAATGCTTAATGCCATCTCAGCACAGTAACACAGAGAGGAAGCATTCCAACGCAGAGGCTCAATGTCTGTAGCCCAGCAGCTCGTAGGGGGGTCATGTCAAAGGATAAAATTCCAGTCACTTCTCTGTGCTCCATGAAGTTACACGCTGCTAGCATTCACCCCCACGTCCAGTCGTATAACACAGCAGCAAGAGAATGAGATTCTACCTTGCCAGCCTTTTATAACTTCCTGGTGGATCATATGACCTGGCTCGTATGGTTACCAATATGGTGTGATTACCAGTGCCATGTGACTACTCCTACCAGCCCCTACAGATCCCCACACTAGTAAACCCTTCGATCCTGATTCCTCGTCTCCCCGTTCCTGCTTCCGTATCCAGCAATTGTAACAGTAATGGTGACTAAAGGGTGTTAGTTCATGTCTAGATGGCTCTAATAATGTAAAAAACAGTATTTAGAAGGTCGTAAACAGGTTCTCTATGTTCTGACTACAAAAATATTCGATTTATAAATAAAGAACCCGTCATTGCATTTCCGTAATTACATTGTTTGTTTCTATTCTGCTATTTTGTGTTTGTTGTTTGTGTTAAGTGTAATGTCTGTCTTATGTTAGTTGTAGTGTTAGTTGAGAATAAATGCATGTCTTTTACATAACTTCAGCCTCCATTCATTGAGTGCTCACAATAGTCCCTGCCTCTGTGCGATCTACCTACAAGGTCTGAAACCTTAAACTCGCCTGAAATATCGCGAGACTCTTTCTCATCAGTCGTGAGGGGAGCTTCGCTACCAATCGTTTACATTACCTGGTGATGCAGCTCGTTGGATTAGCCTTCTAACCTAGGTTACTGAGCGATACTGGGAATTAGTGAATCCCATTTAAGTCTCACATTAACAGACTCACAGGGATCTCGCAAATGACTTTGGAGGAGCCAACCATCTGGCATTACGATTGGTTATTAATCAGCATTAAATAATAATTAAAATGTTATTGATTTCAAAACATATTGGTGGAGATATTAAAATTTACCTGAGCTAATAATTCCTACACTACACATTCAATTTTGTGGGAACAGTTTGGGGAAGGCCCTTTTCTGTACCAGCATGACTGTGCCCCAGTGCACAAAGCAAGGTTCATAAAGACATGGAAGAACTTGACTGGCCTGCACAGAGCCCTGACCTCAACCCCTTTGAACACCTTTTGGATGAACTAAAACGAATATTGAGAGCCAGGCTTTCATGTCCAGCAGGAATGTCTGACCTCACAAATGCTTCTCTATATGAATGGAAAAATTTCTACAGACACACTTCAAAATCTTGTGGAAAGCCTTCCCAGAAGAGTGGCTGCCAAGCAGGGGGGACTCCACGCTGTTGACTATAGAAATAGATAGAATGTCATAAAAGTTCCTGTGGCCGTAATGGCCAAGTGTCCCAGTACTTTTGTCCACATAGTGTTTGTCTCTTAATTGTTCCTACAGCATGCAATTGCAAAGAGAGGAATTAATAAATGAGGTTCATGAATTGCTTAAGAGAGGATGTTTGATAGTCATTGCTAGTCCCAGCTATTAAGTACTACTTAATATCTTGTCCCAGCCAATATTCTATAGCTACGTATTCACCTGTCCATTGTGTGTAAAAGAATCCTCACATTTGAATTTTTTCAAAATTTCTACAGTGCTTGTCTCCTTGTACTAGTTCTATTATAGATGATCGGACATTTGGCATTACAAATTAGGTGATTAAAAATCTTTTGTGAAAAGACTTATTTGTTTAAATTTGGCATTTAAAAAAAAGGCATTTTTCAACAAGAGCTTCTTCGTTTGTCAGACTGAAAACTAAAAGGAGGACTGAATGTTGGATTAAATATCATCATATCAGCATATAATGCTTGTAGAAAACAGTTTGTACTTCATAGCCATCTTTTTTCTGACTTATACTTTTACAGTTAATGGTAAATATGCATAACGTTTACAAAATAGTATTTTTTTTGCACACATGTGACTTGGTTTTCCATTAAATGCTTCAACCTAGATAGAAATCCCCTTTTATATTACCCTAACTTAGTACATAACCCAGATTGCATAAAGAAACATTACCTTGAACACTGCACCCCAATCAAACAGTGCAAAAGAATTCTGCCTCAGTTCAATGAGTCTTGTCTAATTTATTTGATAAGAGGCATATATGAGAATATATGAGAAGTCATGAGTCATAGCTTGCTTTTAGCTTTGTCACTTGATCACTCATTTCTAGCAGATAAATCTATCTCCCCCCTCACCACAATAGCCACATCTGCATTTTTCATGCAAATTTTCTGTGTTGAACAAATTGCGTATTTTACATATTTGCTGTATGCTCTAAAAGGGAAATATTTGTTAGTGGTAGTCATTTTAGGTGACTTTTAACGGGTGACAAGATTTGAGTGCATAATTATAGTTACACACAATTTTTTTTTACCAACTGAAAGCATGACATCATGCATTACAACATGTTTTGTGTAAATATTTAACTGTTAAAGAAATGTATGAATTTGAAAGAAACAGGCCATAGTCAAGTCAAACTTAATGATCAACTTAATATGACGGCATACAATAAAATGAAATAGTGTTTATTGAGACTTTATAAGCAGCTTTACACATAAGACAAACAAGACTCAAATTGTGACTCAAATTTAGACTGATCCCTGTTGCTGCCACGCCCCCACAACTGATCTCCTTCCCTGCAGAATTGATAACTGTGTCTGATTTCAGTTTTGATTTTGCTAATTGACCATGCTATTTAACCAGTCTAAGCAGTTTCCTTGGTGCAAAGAATTGTTAACTTCTGTCCAGTTACTGAGCATTAATTAGCCCTGCTTTTCCTTGAGTGCCTGATACCCCTCCTGTGTGGTTTCATGTGTGAACTACTCCTGATTCCCAATCCCATTCTCAGTGCAAGCATGTGTATCGATCTTCCTGTATCTGCAGGTTTGCCTGCCTTTCCCTTCACCCTCAGGACAGAACTTCTGACCTCCTTGACCTTTCCTGTCTCCCGTTTTAGTTTTTGTCCCAGTCTCCATTTGGGTCCTCCGGCCTGAAAGCCTGTGATTACTGAATGTGTCACTAATCAAGCTACCTATTACTGATGGAACATAATTAATTTGTATACAAAAACAATGGTTTTAAAACTTTTTTTTATTATTTAACTAATTATTCGTGAGGGGGCCATTATCAGCAATACATACTGCACTGCAGCAACACCACCTTCCATTTCAGACCATCGCTGACTTCGATAGGAGCATAACCAGGAACAGCACATGCTTCATCCACAGACAAAAGCAATATTATTTGTGATACAGTGTGCCACTCTGTGTTGCCATATGAGACACGAATGTGACAATGGTGCTGACAATAGTGGCTGTGCCCCTGAAAGTCTTACATTATCTCCATCCTTATGTGACTCTATTCCTGCTCCTGTTAGGTAGAAATGTTGATATTTTAACACTAGAATCAATTTTTGAAATGAAACATCCACATTGATTGTGATCTGCACATCCTTATTTGTAAGGATGACGAGCTCCTGTAGAGAAGGAGGAAACCAGCTCCCAGATGGTGACTGTATCCTGTGCCAAGAACTCCGGGGAATGACAGCCTGACATTAAAGGCATTATTAAAGGGAAGTTCTAATTACTCAATTTTTATACCAAACTAAATAAAGTCAGATAATTAGATGTGAACAGTATGATATCACTGAAATTCAAAAACATAATCTAAATTTGAAGCTGCATTGTGTGGTTTAAGACACATTTTAAGTTTTATAGTGCTAGATTCTTATAGTACAGGAATCACATGGTGAAACAGCATTTTTTTTTCAGTTTAAAACAGGAGGTGGAACTGCGGCTTTGGGGAGGCTAATTTTCAAAAGTAAATGTACACTGGATATGAAAATCAGAGAACAATATATGACCACTTGATTTTCCTGAAATATTGTTAACCTTCATTATTCAAAATTTAAAGGAACATTAGTTGTGTGTATATCACTGTTCTAATCAAGGCACGAAAACTATTATATCATGGAAAACAGTGACCAAAAGAACAGAAACCATTGTAGCAGGAAAGAATTTTTTGAGGGTTACAGCTTTCGGTAATTAGTAGCCCATGCTTTCTGTGCCTGCTAGCTTCTCACACTGCTCTGGTTTGATCTTGGCCCACTCTTCTTCCAGCCTCTTCCAAAGATTGGTAACAGTAGTTGGTTTCTGAGCCATAACTTTGTCACTAAGGATTTTCTAGAGATTATCCATTGGGTTTAGATCTGAACTATAGGCTGGCAATTTCATTACTCCAATGGTGTTAGCACTGTTAACTCCAGTGTTGTTAGGAACTGCTTTACTTGTTTTGCTCTGCGACTGGGGGCAGAAAATCACGGGTGATTGGGAAATGCTTGCAGATAAAGAAACATGTTTCTGCTGGTTCTGATGAACATTTGGAGTCATCCTGCCATGTGATTGTACAAGAGGCTGCAGAACCAACTGCAGAAAACATCCCCCAAACCGTTACATTTCCTCCTCCAAATGTAACCGTCTTCTTTAAGTACTTTGGGTTCAATCTCTCCCCAGACCGAGACTGAAAATAGTGTTTCCTATCAGATCCAAATAAGTTAATCTTGTTCTCATCATTAAAGAGAACTCTGGACCAGTTCGCTTCTGTTCACACAACATGCTCCTCAGAAAAGTTTAGCTAACCTCTTAGTCTATCTCTGTGGATGAGAGGCTTGCTCACAGCCAGGGGTGCCGTGCGAGGAGTAATTAGGATGATTCCAGTGCTCCCTGACAGACAGGGGACCTATAAAATTTGGAGCATAAATAGATTGGCCTGGATTGGGGGCCCAAAATCTGTAACTGCACCGCTCGTCACTGCAGAGTGGGCTTTCAGTCCAAATGGTCTTAAACAACGAGACACTGTATGGCGAGACAGATCCTTACCCTGTTCAGTGCTGAACTGGCAAGCAATTCCAGTTGCAGTGTTGAACCGATTCTCCATAGCGAATCTCCCGTTTTTTTTTGTGCATTTGTCTTACATGGACAACCATCATTTTAGGCAGACTTGAATGAATTGGTACCATTGTGAAGCTGCAAAATTCTAGAAATCACATACTGGGAATGACCAGCTTTTATAACAGTGGTTGAAAGGGTTAATCCTTTTCTCCTTCATCTGGACAACCTGCTGTCTCAGGGTCCCAGTCACCTGAGAGCGGCTCACCATCCTGCAAAGTAATTACAAGTGCAGCCAGATAAACAGGTCAGATAATTAAGGAAATTAACACCAGGTGCCAGATTGCTGTTCTATAATTTTGATCAGAGTTCTTCAAATTTCTAATTTAAGTGTTGTGCTTCAGAATATATTTAAATTGTGGAATATACTTAAAAAAATTGCCTTCAAATGGGTATAAACAGTGATTTTGAAAATTAGGAAATTGTGGGTTGCTCTCTAATTTTGATTTCCACTGTATATTTTCAAGCTTTTTTTACAACCCTTGATATTTGTGCATTCTGATCGGCTGAACATATAAAATTTGAATCTCCGTCGGTTCCTGTGAAACTTTTGCACAACGCCAGCCCATCCTGTCATCAGAAGGTTTGGAAAACCATAATTTAAAGTGTTCGGCCTCCATCTAGTGGTGGAATTGTGTGTGAATGAATGCAGCACTAGCCAAAAGTTTGACTTGGAATTCTTTTGGAAACTTCTTTATGTTTTTTTAAATTTTTTTAGCAAGTGATTTTTATCCAAAGTTATGTACAAATTTTTGAGAATGCAAGGGGGTTGGGGGGTTAAGGGTGTTGTTCAGGGGGCCAGCAGTGAAACTACTGTGTCAACCCTGTAATCAGGGGCCACTAGTGATTGGGGCCCCATGCAAATACATTGCATTGGGCCTCCAATATGCATAACTACAGAAATGACACTCGCCCATAACCTAGTGTGTCTATACAAAAATCTGCCTTCTGTGTGCCGTGCAGTTGCCTGCAATCTAACCTATCCCTTTCCCCGAATTATTGCCATTTACAAATGATGAAGATCGAGAAAAGACCAACACCAAAAAAACCCACAAACCCGAGTACCTTAACAATCATGTAATAACCACAGAAGTCAGCTTTCTTTTCAAAATCTCCTGTGTTCGCACGTTGGCTCCTTCGAAGGCCACTGGTCTTCGTGTTCATTGGCTAGTGCAGGAGACGGACCGGTTGACAGATGAGAGACACGGCCAATAGGATGGAGGGGGAAACAAGCATACCCAGCAGAAACGCCACCACAACATGGGGAGAACATGCAAATCACACAGAGCCACAGCAGAGACTCAAACCCTAGTCCCAGAGGGGGGTGGCGGCAGTGCTAACCACTGCATCACATCACCACTGCAATTATATTCCAAATTTACTATAGCAACCGTCATGCTGGAGCCCTTGGATTGGTCCTGACTCCCCCTATCACTGCCTCCCAGTCCGGGGTTCAAACTGCCCACCTCAGGGTCCTAACCCACTAAGCAACTCACCACCACTTTCTCATAAAAGACAATGCTTTATTAACATTCTCTGTTACATGCATGACAATTAAAACAGACATTACAATTAACATAAATTTATGGAGTACCAGTTTTGTGCGATTGTGATCTTTATGAAGAATAAAGGACAGTCCGCCATGATACTAATGGAATGGAATTGCCTTTTAATTATGCTATGATTGCTGTGCTGCTTGAGTTTGATGTGGCTTTGTTAAAGATCACCGCTCACCGGCAAACGGAAAAGGGGAGGCTGACCTACCAAAGCCCAGATACAGAGCTGTGCGAGGGCTCTGGGCTCCAGCTACTGCACCTATGTATGATATCCTAAATAAAGAAAATAACAACACAAAAAATAGAAATAATAATTACATAAATATGGAAAGCAATTGTTGGTAATTTTTCCCTCAAAACATTAGGAATATGAAGCATGAGATATTTTGCCAGTGTAGGCCTTATGAGGAGTGTGGATTCATACAGAATTTCAGATTTTGCCTATTTTCTTGTGTTTACTTTAGCGTATTCTTGGTGAATAAATATGACAAATAACTCACTGAAACTGAAATCACAGGCGAAGTTCTCATTACTTGAATGTTACAGTTTGCTACCAGATATTATTACTTTCACCATTAATCATGTTCTGCTTAGCACTGGTAATCTTCTGCAACTGTTAGTGAAATCATTAATTAACCCCTAAGCCAAAAATATTCATGTCCCTAGTGTGTTATTAGCGTAGTAGGTACACCAGTCCAATCTTTATTTCCTACATACCCTTGCTTCAGTTAGTCAATTTATCTTTTAAATATTGTGGAAAATCTGATTAATGTGTGCTGTGAGTAACAGAGATATATGCAAATCTACTTCAGTTGAGATACTCCTAGTGGGATAGTCTCCAGGCACAGTGTGAGCCTGCATTGATCAAGTGGATGAGGGTTTTTTTTTTGGTATTATTCCCTTTTTCATCTTTTTATAAAATTAAAAAAGCAGACGCACAGATGAAATACCAATAGAGCTTGGGTGTCCACATTACTGTACATTGTGGGATTAATCCACCATGCTGGGTGGATACCTCTCATTGTCCAGGTAGCAGTGCACTTGATGCAACTGTAGCTCTGTAGGAGGTGCATTTTGGTATGTTGAAAATATTGTAGTGCATGGTGCCGTGGGATTGGGTAAGCTTGACCCAGCCCCCTTCCAATCAATCTACTGTACGTGGTGACCATCAGATAAGTGCCCAACCATAAACTGACTGGGGGTGAGTGAAACATCAGTGGTAGAACCATAGAGGTGTGAATCCCCAATTGTCTTTCTAAATACCGTTTAATTTGATACCTTTCAACAATGAGATTCCTTTGATGCTTTTTAAGCTCTCTGTGAACCATGGCTTTTGCAGTAGAATGCAACTGAGTAAATTTCAGGAAAATCCTAATAGGACAGCTGAACTGTATTTGAGGTTAATCTATGGCGGTATTATTGGTGCAAAATACCTGAGCATCTCTAACAGTGTAATATGAGCTGTAGAAAAGAGTCACACATGCGTATCAGTAAATTTCAAGTCATGGGATTTCCACAAACACAACACAGCAGTCACACCTTCTCAAATTCTTCATTACAAGACATCACAAATCCTATTCCATGAATCACAAACTAAGAAACTCGAGACGCTTGCAGTTTTGCTACACATGCCACAGTAAATATGGTGCAAAACACATTTGCACACCCGTAACCTAAAAATGTAACTTGTACATTTTTTCCCTCTCCTATAAGCATAACACAACGGTTATGCCTTCACAAATTCTTTAAGTACACAAATCCTATTCCACGCATCACAAATTAAAAAACTAAAATGCACACCCGTAATCCAAAAATGTGAATTTTTGGACAAAAGTGACACATTGGCATATTAGTTTGTGAATTTGGACAATGGGAGCTGCATACATTTACTCGCAACTAAATTTTTTCTTGGACATTTTTCTAGCAGAAACACAAGTGAGTAATTACAACTACTCGAATCTGCCGCTACGAGTCTCAAGTACTGTTCTCTCACATGCTCTCACTTTCGCACCAAATATCTCAGTGAAATGTGGTGCAAAAGTAATTCATACCTGTAAGGCCAGGTTAATTTATCTTTTAAATATTATGGAAAATCTGTTTAATGTGTGCTGTGAGTAACAGAGATATATTTCACTGTTCAGAGGGGCAGGCACAATTCGGAGATCAGATCGAGTGCCCTTTTGGCCAACCAAACAAACTCATTTGGGCACCTGTTCCTTAATTGGCGCCCGAACCAGGGTAAAAAAGGGAAGAAGAAAAGCCGACTCAGTAGAGGAGCTGACACCTGATGTATTAGGTGTGCTTTTTGATGTCACCCACCATTATAGTACTACCAGATTCGAGCAGTTGCAATTACTGACTTGTGTTTCCGCTAGAAAAATGTGCAAGAAAAAAATATAGTTGCGAGAAAATGTTCTACGTGTATGCAGCTCTAATTGTCTGAATTCACAAACTAATATGCCAACATGTCACTGTTGTCCATAAGTTCACATTTTTGGATTACGGGTGTGCGAATGTGCTTTGCACCATATTTACTGCAGCATGTGTAGCTAAACTGTCAGCGTTTGAGTTTCTTAATTTGTGATGTATGGAATAGGATTTTTGCACTTATAATGAAAAATTTTAACCATTGTGTTGTGTTTGTGGAAATCCTGTGACTTCAAATTTACTGATACACATGTATGACTCTTTTCTACGGCTACAGATTGCACTGTTGGAGATGCTCAGGTGTTTTGCACCAATAATACCTCTGTATTAAATCAGTCACTTTAATCGATGGCAAAAAGACTAAATACTATAATTCAATCAAAAGGTGCTTCAACAAAATACTCATTTAAAAGTGTGAACACTTATAGATCTAGCTTATTGTATATTTTTTATATTTTTCCCGTAACAGATTTGTTTGCTTTTAACTAAATTGTTCTAAAGTTCTGATTAGCACTGGTAATCATATCTGAAAGGATTTAACGTGGTCTCATTTTTTTACATCACAAAAACCTGACATTTCCACAGGGATGTGTACACTTTTTATATCTACTGTACGGCCAGAACTTTTGATTTGCGGCTTAATGCTGGTTACAGTCAGTCATAAGCAGTTTGGGAACATTTTGGTTTTCCAGTAAAGTACACCAGCACTGGAGAGAGTGCGTACTTGATCAGATCAGGATTGTCTGTCGGCTGTGTTATACTGAACACAGATATAAACACATATAACCTGCTAACTCATTGAGGTGACACCATCGAAGTGTGTGCAGAACTGGAGCAGGGCAGGAACAGCCTCTGCAAGTTAGACTCCCCATAGTATTTATGGCACTTTTACAAGGAAATTATGACCAGCCTGAAAAATATTTATAAGCTATAGGTGTTTATTATGACCAGGGGCATCATTACAGTTGTGCTAAAAGGGATATAGCCGCCCCCCCCCCCCCACCCAAATAAATATATACTAATTAGTTTAAAGTGTTCTCATTCAATTTCATTAAAATCAGACCACATAGTGAAGCACTACAGATGGAAAAAGGTGAAACTGTAATTAGGACTTCAGTTAATAATTGCGATAGACAGGGTTAAAAAGATTGGGGTCACTGCTTATACTGGGCTATAAAGGTACTTTGATAAGATATCTTCATATGAAAAATCAGGGGGGGGAAATCCTTTCAGACTGGTTCCAAAACTGTGAAAAATCTTGTCTGCAATGCTTACATTCCTAGTTCTTAGGTATCACGCGGGCTTGAATAAGAACATAAGAACATAAGAGCTATACAAACGAGAGGAGGCCATTCGGCCCATCAAGCTCGTTCGGGGAATGCTTATCATTTTAGCTGGCATTTCACAATAGTGTTCCTTTCTCTGTTATTTTAATGCTATTTCACTTTTGACAAAAATAATAATAATAAAATACTAAGAAAGCTGATTATATCACAAATAAATTTTAAATAAAATATATAAATCACCATTTAGCTTCATCTGTATGCCTGACTGATAGAGTGAAAAAATATAAATATGAAATGAAATTCCATAACTCCCTCTCTACAGGTAGTTCAATATATCTGCTATGTTAATAGCACCAAGTATATTATCCGCCTGAAACCCACACACAGACTACTGAGTTTTACAGGCCAACACACAGAAATAAATCAATCGTATTTTCATCTTGGTCTCAGGGGATGAGACACCCATTGCCTCCATG
>JAABNX020000001.1:32677303-32694655 GCA_015163995.2 Mormyrus lacerda
GGGGGGAGATGGTCAATTTCAGATTGATGCATATGCATTTAAAATGGGATGTCATAAAAGTGTCCCAATACTTTTATCCATTTAGCAACTTGTGATATTAGAAAATAATATAATATTTTTCATAAATATGACAGCAGTTAGAAAGAGCTGGTTTGGTTGTTAGGCAGAAAACCTTGTAATGGAGGAGATTCAGAAAGCTTCATATCCCTGCTGATCGAGTATACATGTTCCTTCCTTTTGGGGGGGGGGGGGGATTTCCCCTGAGGGTCTTCAGTAGATTTTGTTAAAGTGATCCTAAAATGCATAGATCTCCCCCATAATAATAGCAGTCAATTGTGAATCAACTGAAGGCACATAGCAACATGCATCGCAGTGTTAGGAAACTCTCTCTGTTCATGCTTGTTTCCTCTGGGTTTACTTCACTGTTTTAAATTATCATTCTATCATCAAATGGTATCAATAAATGCAATTTTCATCTCAATCTTACTCTTCATTCATTTACTTATTAATTTTTCCTGAGTTAAGAGAATATACTTACATTTAAGGATACCTTGTTGGTTAATATACATAAAATCAAAAATCATTGTTTCACATACAGCAAGTTTATACCACATCATTATGATGAAAAATCTCATTTCCAGTCACAGTCCTATCATCCTTTTTTGAGGGATTGTATATTGTATAAAACTCACCAGACTGGCATTTGTGTGAAATGGATGTAATATGTAATGGGAAACACATTCATACACAACATTTCAAATGTTATTGAATCAGTGTGCAATAACTTTTAATTTAGAATCTGATTAGCACTCTGAGCATTGTTTACAGTAGTGCATGTATGGGTATGGAGAGGGCGCTGAAAATAAACAGCCTATTTCCAGGCTGAAGAAGCTAAATTTCCTAAGTCCCCACCTCTAATGGAAAAACAGAAATCGGAAAACCCTCGGCATGGGCTGGAATGAGGAAGAAAATGTGGAAACTGGAAGTGTGGTTTCTGTATTACAATACACAAGTAAAAGATACTGATGTAACTACAGTCCTGCGCAGGCCAGGGCCCATATGTGGAAAAAAATAACTGCTTCTATTTCATTTTCAAAATGATGATAATAAAATCCATCCATCCATCCATCTACCTACCTTTCAAGTTGGGGGTTATACCTTGCCTAACTGGTAAGGTACCTGACCTGGTGAGGGCTACATTTCACAGAAGAACATTAAACAGCAGTTCTACAGCTACAGTTAATTTTTAATTCTCACAGTATTTTGAGAATACGAAACACTACATTCTCCTATCCATCCATCCATCCATCCATCTTTCAGCTGCTTATCCCGTTCGGAGTAACAGGGAGGCTTGGAGCCTTGGAGGTTATCTCATGCAGTACAGAGCACTTCTTGTTGCCTTCTGCATACCTTGTGACCGTCTGTCTAACTGGGTTTATTATTTATTTATTTATTATTGCCTTAAGAATAATGGAAAACATGAACGCTAGAGATGGATTCAAATGAATTAGATCAGAAGCATGCTTAATTCGACTTGAACAATTTGCTGGTAGATTAGACGTGAATACGATGTGGGTATGCCTGTAATCGAATGTAATAAGACCAATGTAAATCTGTTTGATCAGGATATCTGTGTAGACTTTCTGGCCTAAACATCACTCACTGGAATTATTTATACTCCCCTGTTCTTCAATTGTAATAAAATAAACAGGATGGCAAGACCCATTATCTGTCCCTCTGACCTTGTTCATATATCCAAGGTTGATGGTGTCTGACCATGTTAGCCTTACAGGTTTAATGAACTTTTCACACAGCATATCTCAAATCAGAAAAGTCATTTTGGGGGAGGCACTGATACTGATGTAATTTTGAGATGGAACAAAATGTATTATATAAATGCACTTAGAAAAGCCGGTGCAATTGGGCTGACCATCAAGAAAATCACACAATTCAATGTGTTGAAATAAGTCTATGTAATAGTTTTTATTCCGGGATTGTGTTTTCAAGTATGACGTTGGAAGTGTTTTTAATGCATTTTTATGATGTCCAATTTCAACGGACAGTACAAACCTGAAAATTGTCAGCGAACGGACTGGCCATGTTGTCCAGGTGTGTGAAATCTCACGAAATGATTTGGCATTGATTTTCCGTGGCTTTTCTCAATTTATTCGAGAGGAAGAGCTGACCCCCTTGGGACCTGAGGGGTACACTTTGAATCAGCTGGACTGCATTCATCTCCACACCATCAATAATGGGGTTAAATGTATTTACACTGAATTGGTGACCAGCATCCTCTATCTGTTGTTATGGGATGTTCTTTGTTACATTATATATCCAGTTTCAGCCTTTTAAAGGAGCTAACAAAACCCATACCCTAACAAAACTTGACTTGTATTTCCTTTCCTGTGAGAATTTAAAAAGCTTCTTTAAGCAGAATCATTGGGAGCTAGAATCACTAATAATAAATAGCCATCATTATACTACCAAATGGGCTGAATCTTTGCTGCTTGTTCCATAAGAGACCAGCTGATGTTTGTGCTGATAAAGCAGCAGAGAGACACTGATTACAAGTGCAATGGTTCCTTTATCATTTAATGAGAAAATACACCAAATTTCAGCCTTTATTTTCTTGTGTGTGTCTTTCTTTCCTTCATCCCCCATCTGGTGGAGTTGCCATGACAATAGTCCGTTACTATAGCAACGGCAGGAGCTGACAGGTTGGTGTAAGGAGATAGTGTTATTTGAGACTCCCTGGCCATACACGTACATAAATACACCAACAGAGGGAGTGAGAGCGAGAGAGAGAAAGAAATGACACCTGTGACATTTAAAATAGCACAGTGCAGGGGCTTCCTTGTTTTCTGTAGGCCTCTGCACATCTAACGGGCCATTAATACCTTTGAAATTTGATACTGAATAGATGAAAGCTTTAATAAAATGTATCATTCCCCTGTATCACATCAACACTGTGTTATTTTTACACAGTAAGAGTAGCTGCTTCTCCACTTCCAGGACCTTCCCCATTTATCAATCTAAAAAGAGTATAGATGTTAATGGACATTGCTCTCCCAGAGAGAATCAATTTAAGTGTATCATGGATTTTTTATCTTTCACAATCAGTGCAAACAGATGTAAACCATATGAGGGAAATAAGTACTATACGAGTATATACATTATATACATTCATCCGTCCATCTACGAGACCTTTTTGCTCAAGGTCACAGGGGGCCAGGTGCTGCTCCTTAGCAAGGCTGGGATACAGCCCACAGAGGCTTCCTTGCTGCTTTTATTTGTTGCAATTAAGAAAATATTGAGTGGCACACTAAGCAAACGAGCCCTGGGCTGTTTCTGTTTCAGAAAAAGAAAACCATTGTATTCTTGCCCTGAAGTGACACTGGACGTCTATCCAAATGAAACCTCAGTCACAGCCCATCTTATTACTTACGCTAATAACACCATGTGCTCCTGTAAGACCCCCTGGCCTCCAAGGACTGGATGGGTTGCTCTCATGTCAATGCTCAGACTGTGTTTAGAGATGCTTTGCGGTGTACTCATATATTTCTGGCTCCATTTATTTTTGGATTTCAGGACTGATGAACAAATCCTTATTGCCACTGTTACATCCCCTGGATAGTTTGTGGGTGGCAGCGTGGCAGAGCAGGAGGTAACAGCCCCAAAGAAACTAGCAGCAGAGTCATATCATATTATAGATGGGATGAGGTTCAAATTATTCTTGAACAGTATGATGCTGATATTGCTCTTGATTTTTATTATTGTGGGAGAGGAGAGGTGAGGAACACGCACTGATTACGGCGCGTAGCCGCACCCGCCACACGACAAACCACCTCAGGGATGAGAACCAGAGTGCAGCCGTGTGGTGGGTGATACTTCAAATGGACCAGTGTGAGGTTTTTTTCTGGTGACTGCAGCACCTATGCTGCAACCAACCCTGAAGTTATTCCCTGTAAGTTGGAGGAGCTCCTCATAAGGCTGAATGTAGATTAATGTTATACCCAGGAAGAAGCAATTGCAGGTTAAGGACTTTGCTCAAGAGCCCAATGGAGCAAAATCACTCAGGGCATTCATGGGGTTTGAACCAACAACCTTCCGATTACCATCACCATCCCATTATTGTAACATAGGCCTTAAATTTAATCCTGTAATGTGATATATATCACCAATTACAAAAATACGCTGACCAACTGAGTAGTAGATAACCATAAATATCAGTTAGCTAGATGACTATGCTTCTTTTGTAATTAATATTTGATCTAAAGAGGCACATCTAAAGATCTTACAGTGCAGTTCTGTTGTTTATTGGATGCTCCTTGTAACAGGTGAGTGATACTGAAGAAAAATAATGAAAGCAAATGATGAAAGCAAGCAGCAGGCCCATTGAAAGGACAGGCATTTTGGAGACAGTGTGAGAGAAGGTGTATATATGGGGAGGTTAGCAGTACACAAGTACAGCTGAATTGCTGCAGCAAATGTTGAATTATCTTTACACCATTGTATCATCTATTACGTCTATCTTGCAGGGCTGCAGTTTTATGATGAGCAGAGCTGGAGTACTGGAGCTGCTGCCTGCTGACCCTGGAGTTCTGATAAACTGAGCTGCAGGCCCCGCTACAGTAGAATCTCAATCAATTCGTCAGGGGTGAAAACACATCGCTGGGAGAGTGAATGGTTTGATTTTTGAAAGAGACGTGGAGGAAAGTCGATGGGAGTCTAGGTTGTGGAATAGTAATGAGGGGTTGCTCCCCCTTCACCCCATAGCAACCAACAGTTTGCAGAATTGCTGCTGGGTTGCTGTAATGCTGTTGTAAATGTTACCATAGTAGGATTTCAGAGATCTGGAATTTTAACGAGCCAAAACAAAATTATGTATACTTCAGGTACAGGTATGTTTTTTTTTTCTATACAAATTCTAACAAAACCGACAACCGAAAGAGAACTTTACCAGAAAAAAAGGCATGTTGAATGTTGGGATGAAAACAGCATGACTTCTGTTTACCTTAGTGCACCCCCAGATTGTTTACAAGGCACGACTGAAGAATTTTAGCCAAGCAGAGAATTCAGCCCCTTGTGAGGTTACTGCGAATGATAATTACATCCCTCCCACACAACAATTCATACAGTATATGCAATACCTTCGAGGTATAACATGAATAAATTGCTTTATGTTTGTGGAGTAGCCATAATATATTATTTGGCAAAGGATAATTAAGACCACATATTTATCCAAAATAGCCCCCCTATCTATACAAGGTCTACACTAGACTAGAGTATTTTCCATTAGCACAACAAAAAGAACTAATGCTTAAAAAAGCAATGGCAGAGGATGGAAGTAGCCAAAAAAAGCTGTTTTGAAATTAGCTTGAATGGACATCACTCGCGTTGTTTTGGGTTGCATAGTTTTTCGAATGTTCATCAGTAGTAAAGGATTAAACAGCACATTAAACACAGATTCAGTTACTCTTATGTGGGCTATTTACACACAGCAATTTTGAAGAAGACCAAAATGCTGATTGTAATGCAATTGAGGTGAATAGCATGTTGTGCCAAGGAGACTTTTGAGAAATGACTTTGCCCGGTCCTGTCATGTCTCCCCTGTAAATTGTGGAGGATGCCCATAAATGGCTAAGGACACAAAACCTTCAGGAGGTACTACAGCTGAGCAAACAGATGCCACCCGCACACATTGCCCATCTGTTGCTCATCCCTGCTTACCGGTGTAATTATCCTCTTTCCCGCCTTATCCTCAGACTGCTTCCTTATGTCATGTGTAAAAAAGATGGATGCAGAGCAGAACTGCACATGGCTTGATTATGTGGTGTCTCTGCATTAATCGCCAGTGTTTTTGACAAAAGTGACGACTGTTTCATAATTCCCCATGCTTACCCCTCTACTGCTCATAAGAAGTCCTGGAGATTTTTCTGGTGACAAAAAACCAAGACTCATCCATGACTCGTTTTATATTTTGTGTCTTTTTTTCACAAGAAAATTGTTTTTCCTTTTTGCTTTAGTGCTTTTGGTCTTCAGTCAACTGAGATTCTTTCCAGTTTCTTTATTATAATTGTTGTGGGCCAAATGTACACTTGCTCTGAAGAGTCCTTCATTAAATAAACATTATGGTGTGCGTGAAGTAATGTGACTTCATAGGTGTCTTTAAGGCTTACAGAGCAATAGCAGATGCATTTAAATGTCTTTATAATGGAGTTAGAGCAAGTGTCAATACAAAGACTGTGTGTGCTTTTGAGTCAGTGATTCTTTAAGCAGGCAAATACGTGTTTATGTGCCTGGGTGGGTGGAGTTTCAGTGACTACGCCCATTCCAGCAGATGACTGCATCTATAACAGTGAGTGATATTTATCTTTAAGTGCAAAGCCAATGATGAGTCACTGACAATGAGTAGAATGTGTTCCACTCTGCGTTGCCTTCATAGCCAATAGGGAAATGGCTGTACCAGGAAGAGGTTTGGGGTGAATGGAGGGGGGAATCAGACACCACCAGACATGACATCACTCTATTATTTACACCCCTTGAGCACTCTGCAGCATGGAAAAAATGCCACCCCGCTACCTTGCTCCCTTTTTTTAAAGAGGCACAATGACTCCCAACAGTGCTCTTCCTGTCATAATATGTCATCTCATAAGCACCATTTAATCCAAACAGACATTCATGTTCAATGATACAGACAGTGCCATTTCGGCAGGCAATACATTTGTCAGATGGGCCCCATTTGCTAAATGTGGAGCGAGCGTGGCTTAGAGCCCTTCAGCAGAGACGCTAGACGGTGGCAGCACCATTAGCTCTGACCCCTTCGCTCGTAACTCATTCTGTTGCTGTGTGCAGGTCAGTAGGGTATAAGTGTTGCCATGGTTACCACTCACCATTATGTAACTCGCGAGAATTCCAGCCTGGGAGCCTGACACTGGCTCCAGATATTTATAATATTTCTTTTATTTTATTTCAAATTACTTTCTGGCAAGCACCTGCACAAAGACTCAAACAACCCCCCCCCCCATGCCATTTGGCTTTTATTAATCAATAGCTGAGCTGTGACTACTTCATCACTGTTCTCAGATCTCATCAATTCACTATTAAATATGTTGGCACTGACAAGGTTCATTTTCAGTAGCTAATCATCATGCCTGTGCTTCAGGTTAACAATATGGTCCACAAAACACCTTCACTCATTCTTCTGGACCCATATGGAAAAGGAAATGAAAGTGAAAGTCAGAAAAATGGTACACCCAATTGAAATAGGTGATTTGAAGGCTAAATCTGTGAGAATTACGTATTTATTAATGAATGTGCTGTCATTTCATTGGTGGGCATTACAGACTGATTGAAGATAAATTTCCCAGCAGCCGTGAAATCAATGCGTCTGGATTATGCCCTTTCGAGGACCGCACATGCCCCTCTGGCATTGTCAGAAGAGCTGACTGCCGACCTGACTGTCCTCACGTCTCCTCCAGCACATTAAGATGTGGCAACAGTCACCTATTGAGCACCATGATTGATGTGAGACAAGAAGGCCACTGCACAGTGGAGGTTTGGAGGGAAAAAGAGAAGGATCCCACCCCCTCCACCCTTTCATCTCCAAAAGCCGCCGCCTCAGCAGTCAGGGCTCACGCTCGTGAAGTCCTGGACCTGCAGGTGTTCACAGTGCAGCGTGAGTCTGCACGCATGCTGGCACTTTAAATTCGCAACGAGGGAATCTGCGATGGCAGGGCTTTGTTCGAGTCCCCCAGGGCAGGAGACTTGCATGAGTCAGCATCCAGGCGGATTTATAGCAGATTGATTAAATTAGCATTCATTCCACAAGCAGCACTTCTGCGCTCCAGCCACCCCTCCTCCCTGCCCCTCCCACCTTAAAAAGGAATTTTTTTCTTTCTTTCTGACAGGAAAAGCGAAAATTGACTGTGCCATACGAGAAATAAAAAATGAAGCGAGTGAGATGGACGTCGCAAATTTGTCTCTTTGTAGGTCACTGCTTAGTGGGCCAGGAGTCGAAATGATCAAATATTGACTTGACGCGCGTAAAAAGCAGCACAGTGATATACGGCCTTGGGCCTAACCAGCATTTACTGACCCCATTTTATGATATCCACCGGAGCAATTAGTTATTTTCCAGCCAATTAATCTGAAAAGGAAAACAGGATCAATTAGGCTGGAAAATAATAGCTCAGTGTTGTTCCTTTTTTATGGCCTATTTTTCCCGCTCACTGTGTGAAAAAGCAAACACCATCGCCAGCTTTTCTTCCATCCCCACTGCAGCTTATATTTTCCATCCATGTTGCAACATAGTAAAAAGAATAGGTGGCTTTGTACCTTGAGAGTAGTCATGCACGTGAAAGATTAATCTGAGGTGATACAGAATTAAGTCAAGTAAAGTAAAGCAAGTGTTATGACTCCTGGTGCCAGAGACAGTTAGTGAGGTATAATGGAGGAGAGATAAAGGGTAGAAAGATGAGGTTTAAGGAGAACTACTGCTCTGAAATTCACGCAGTTGCTAAAGGTCAAATCGGTTATGGGTTTGTTAAGGACGAGGCGGGTGAATGAGTGCATAGTGAAATGGAAGAGCAGCGAGGATCAGCAAAGGAGATGGTTATGGGGGCTGGAGAGAAAGTGCAAAATGAGTAGATAAAACATAAGAAAGACAGCACTAATGATAAAGAAGCATATGGAAATTGCCAGAGAACACTGCGTTGAGAGTACAGGTTGCAGTTTGCAGGGTTTACCCAGGGAAATAACAACTAGGCTAGGCTTGAAGAAAGAATATTCTTGAAAAAAATACGTACCTGCAAGGGCATAACTTTGGGTTGAGCATTGGGGCGTTGAGGTCTCCACCCATTTAAGGGGACCCAGGGTGTTGTATTGGCTGGTTTTAATTATTAGGGGGGGTTACAACCCCCCCATCCATACCCATAATTTACGCCCATGCGTACAGCACATTATTCCAAGATTCATAATTACCATGCACTAAAATTCTAATGTCTCATATAAAAGTGCAGATATTTATAATGACTTAGCTGGATAGCTATATTAAAGTTTTATTTAGGAATTTCTTCTGTGGAACACAGACTATTTCAGAGGCTTGAAAATATAGATGTAATCAATCCTATAGCCATCACTAACGAGCCCTTCGCATCATGTGGTACCATTCAGTAATCCGCACATTCACATAACAGTCCACGAAAATGGATTTCAGATATACTTTCCCAGACGGTTGTCGATAAAATCCTCATTTATTAATTGAGTTTTTTATTTCTCGCCCCTCACCGTCTATTGAAACTGCCCTTGAAATATTCCGCCTAGTTATAAATTTTCCTTGATTGTTCATTTTCTTCAACTTGTGGCAATTGAGATGAGTTGGTTATAGTGTTTATGAAACTAACTGAGTTTTCTTCTGGGATCTGGTAACTACAATCGCAGGTCCCCAACCTCCTGTTAGAATGAATGGTAACACTACTTGACAGGGTACAAATAATATAGTATTATACTATTACTTATTTATCAATTAACCACAAACTAAGTCTTAGTTACATACTCTTCTCATGTGAATTCATCATTAACCAATCATAATGCATGTTTTAATCTGTTAATTCTGTAAACCTTTGTGAACTACTGAAGAAATTACTGTGGAACTGCTGAAGGAACAAGTAATGAATAACACCAGTGAAATACTGATCACAAGTTTGTTCATCATTAATGAATCGTGACACATCTTTTATCTCAAGTAGTGACTGTATGTGTTGATGATTTTTTCATAATTTATACTTCAGTAGTAGCTGTGTTATTACTAAGTATTTGTGCCCCGTCAAGTAAAGTGTTACAGGACGAATTAGTTTTCATGATATCGCATTAAAAATCTGCGTGTAACTTTTTGAATATTGTAAAAGATATGGAAATTTCCAAGGATCATGCTAATATTCTCATTAGAATTCCACAAACCACTGAACTGATGATGCTGCTTTTGTTTGAATTTTAAAGTCAAAGTATGTGCATTTGCCGCTTTTAAATACAAAACCCTAAATCAAGGCTATTTTATTTACCGTGGTACCATAAAAAACATTTCCTCATTGTGAGAAATTCCATAAAATTCACCAAAAGAGCTTTTGCAAAAAAAAAATGACAGAAAATGGTAGCGAAATGTAAGAAACTAAATGTGCTGAATCTGTTGGATGTTTCTTCATGAATGTTACATGATAATGCAGAATATGACTGGAATATTGCTTAACTTGCAGATATCGGAAGGTGCTTTTTTGAAACCTTATTGATCATACATTTCCCTATTTATATATTTATTTTATACAAAACTATGGGGCGCTGCCTTGCTGCCAACTAGCTGATTTCTTAAGCCATGTCAGCCTGAATACTAACAGCCGGTATGTAAATGTGCTCTTTAGTATGCAGAAACCATCACGCTGCAGTGAATATCAATCAGGGCCTTTGCTGGCCAAAGTGCTGGAAATACTTTATCATAGACAAAGTGGCTAAAAAACACCATCCATACTGAGTGATCAAGGGGAAACCAGCAGTGTCGCTGACCTCCAGTGACTCCATCTCTCTTGATGCCTCTTCTAAACATCCCCCTGTAGCTGGCAATGCCTCATTCGTCTTCCTAAGTGGAACCTGGGGTCCACAGCACTCACAGATCCTCTGCTCCCCCCTCAGCCTTCTTGCTAACTCCACTTTAGCCCTGCTCTATAACCTTGACCAGGCCAGCATAATGCAGTTAATTGCCATAACGACACAGATGTACGCCATCCCTGCCTAATGTCAGCATCCCTCTCTCGCTTCCCCTCACTCCTTCTCAGAACTCCTCTTCCTGACCCTGCACATAATGCAATTAAACCCTACATTACAGAAAATGAATAGGGGGTAATCCAATCAAGGGATTGCAAAGGCCACTGTGACGCAAGCCACCTCTTCCTCTTCTGCTCTGTCTTTTCAGGTCAAAGAGGATAAGGACCTTGTACAGTGTCAAGGGCTGAACGATAAGAATGTGGCACCATTGAGTGCTGTTACGTTTCCTCGTAGCTGATACCCTAATGTCGCATAAACAGATTATGTGGAGCACTACCAGGTTTCTCATTTTGCTAAAAGTGAAAGCAGTGGTATCCATTTATAACATGAGCTATTCTCAATGTCCAATTATCAAATATAACCAGAAAAGAATGGGTTTTTCTGTAAACCTATACTGTTAAAACAGAACCATTGAATGAATATGTTTTCAAAAACTGGTAATTCGGTTCTGCCAAAGCTTCCACTGAAGAGAAAGAAATATATTAAATAAAAGACTTTGATTGGAGAACCCAAATTCCAGGTGTGTGGTTTTGTCCATGGTATTTAAGGACTAAAAATTTCAGTTTCTCCCCAAAGGATGTCAGATAAAGCAGACCGGTACAGATAATGCAAGGGAAAAGGAAATGTACTTCTTTTCCTTGCAAATAATAAAAAAGTAATTCATTGCAAAAATGTGGGAATGATAGAGTTGGCCTCCACTGTCACTGTGAATCTGTCAGTAGAAGATGTCCTTCAGGTGCACCTGTAATAATTTAACTCTTGAACACTAATCTCAAACTTGTGTCCTGTACATCCACCCTTTAGAATACATTTTTTTTTTGTCAAGAGAAACACAAAAGTATGACTTGCATAATTTAGTTGTGAAGTTTAAAAACCAGCAGGATGTTGCTGTCTTTATGTATAAGAACTAAATCACATTGCACAATTACCACAAAGGTCTGATAGTAAATAAATATATAATGACAAAATACAGATGCATGTCATTTCCTCTATATATCTGTCTCAGGGGAGGTGTTTTAAAGTGTAATGAGGATTGGCTTCCTGAAGAAAATCATTACAACACCCAACCCATGTTGCCAATCTGCTCATCAATGGTGAGGCACTATCAAATATTCATAGGATATGTCATGCATTAGACTAAGGCCTCCCTCAGCAGGTCCACAGAGCATGGTGCTGGTGGCTATTGGGTGGCTTTACTCATTTCACCTGTCAGCTTTTTCTGTCCGCCGTGAATAATTGTGGACAGAAACATGGTGCACCTCTTTAGAGTTGGGGGACAGAGGCACACCTGTACATGTAGAATACAAACTGGGAGGATAGACGGGGAGAGATATTAGAGGGCATTACATTTTGGTTAAGGTTATTTAGGATATTCCTTATATCAGACTTTGGTATTACAATAACGATAGACTTGTAGTCAAGACCACCTAAACCAAGACCAAGACACTACCAAGACCAGAGGTTATCGAGATCAAGACAAGACTAAGACTAAGACCAAGACAGACCGAGTCAAGACCAAGACAAAGTCGAGACAAGACTAAGACTGAGACCGAGACCACAAAAAAATGCTCCCTTAACTTTTGTGTGCTGTTGAGGACTGACATGACGGGTATTGACTGGTCTCAGAGTCATCTGACAAAACAGCTAACACCTCCAACAACTGTCTAAAGAATGGGAAATGTGTAACTGATTTCAATTATACTTAATTTGTAGATGAAATTGTACGTGAAATTGAAGATGCATCATATTCCATTGTAGTAGTACTAGCCAAATGACATTGTATGATATCAACTTCGCTGAAATGGTTTAGGCCCGTTAAGTCAACAGAAAGTGATATGCAGATGTTATTTAAAAGTCAATGGTCACATTTATTTAGTCAACACCATTTTAAATAAAATAGTAATCAAACAATATAAAGACATGCGCACACGTCACATGAATCAAATTCAAACTACAAATACTATATACCAATACAAACTGCACATCAAATTGTGCATTAATAAGAATAAGGACAAATGCTTAAAAGATTCTGACATCTTGATGTCTGCAGTGACATGTGATTACAAAACACTGCCAGTGATATCAAGCCTGTTGTTCAGCAGGGCAAGAACAATAGAACACAGACATTATGGACAAATAACAGATTGATAAACTAATACAGTTAGATGAAATACTTAGAGAGAGAGAGAACAAGAGCATCACTGTTAATAGGCAGGGAGAGAGAGAAAACAGCTCACATTTTAAAATAGAGGTTGATTGCACCACTACGTCGATCTGAGACGGCAAAACCAAGACAGCAAGACCAAGACAAGTCCGAGAGATCTGAGACCAAGACAAGACCAAGACCAAAGACTGTCGCGACTGTAACAAGACCAAGCCCACGTAAAAGTGGTCTCGAGACCAAGACCAGTCTCAAGATATTCAACTCTAGATAATGAACACATCAGGCTTTCACAAATGTCATGACACTTCACTGGAAACCTACCACTGGCATTCCAATAGCCAGCAACGCCTCCTTTGACATACAATAATGCTTCTCCCTGCTTAGTAGTTCACAGTGATTTATTCAAAGACATATTTAAAGAACATAACTAGGTTTTCTTTTAATGAATCAGATAAAACTAGTGACATCAAACACCAGTTTTGGTCTTGTTACAGTCGCGACAGTCTTTGGTCTTGGTCTTGTCTTGGTCTCAGATCTCTCGGACTTGTCTTGGTCTTGCTGTCTTGGTTTTGCCAAGTTCTTGGTCATTTTATCAGGACAATATACTTTTACAGCTACAACTTTAGTACTAAATAATAATTCTCGAAATTGTAGAAAAAAATCTGTGCTTATCCATTGAATCAGCTAGATAATTCAATAGCCGATAAAATCTGTGTTGCACAAACATTGCTCAGGTGACAACTTGCTATTATGCCAGAAGAAGACGGAGGCAAGGAAATTAGGTTTCATTCAGGAAGAAGTAATTGGGGACACATGGGCACACTTAGATGAACGCTGCTTAAATGGGGGGGAGGGGGGCATGCGCATGAATAAATCACACACTATAACATTCTGTGCAGAATGGAAATAATTTTAAGTCTGAACACTGTGATTAAAGTTCATTTGTTCTTTAGCTGTTAATGTAATTGCTAATGTTAATGATTAATTGTATTAACGCTGCTGTGTTAATGCCATAACTTACTGCTTGTCCTTTTTGTAAAACAAAATTATTTGATTTTTTTTTTGATAGGCAGTATCTGCAACAATATGGCATTAATTCATATGCACATTTCAGGATCTTATATTGACCTTTCACATATGCAAAGGTCTCAAAAGTTGCCCAACACTAACATGAAATTTGAAATGACACTCTCTAATTTATGATCCATCTACTCCTTCCTATCCACCATCTGCTATGACAGAAACAATGAATTTAAATATTATATCTCATTTGCCATTAAAAAATCACCATAAAAGGAATTAATGAGCTCTTGTGTATTACAAAGCCCATCTTTATGCGTTTATGACTTTGATTTGGGTAACAGGTTTACAACCAATAACATCGCAGATGTTAGTGGCATCATTTTACTTTAAATCACTGAAGTCCATTTATTCTGAATAAATATTTGAGCGTGTAAGTGTACATACTTCACACCAACAATTGCTTTATCGCCTGAGTCATATTAATGTCTTGGTATTGATAGAGAATCATGTGGCAATTACTCTGAATAAAAAAATGGCTGTTTGTAAAATAACAGCATTTCATTGCATTCATTCTTCAATCCCTAACAAACACGTTATTGAACACTTCAGTATTCGTTTACTGACTTGCCCATTTGCTAGCCTAAGGCTGTCACTTCATATTTTGTACCATTAAACTTCAGCATCACATACTATAGTAATGTGCCATGAGAATGCAGAAAATATGATTCAGCTTTATATAAGGTTTTATATTTAGACAGCTAAAAAATGCACCAAATATTTCTGGCTTTTTGGCATGTTATTTCAGTGTAGTAAATTCTACAATCCCCTTTGTTAATTATCTTGGGAGTGAGATATGAATCCCTCTTCCTACAAAACAGCTGTGTCAAGCAGCCCTTTGCCCCTGCCAGACCTGCCCCTTTTAAAACCCCATTCAGGAGTCCCCGTGAGTGTGCATCGCAGCTACCAAGCTGGAGAGCCTTTTACTGCTGATTTGTCGTCCATTATCTTTCATTTGCAGCCCGATGCCTTTCCTTGGCAAGTCGGACAGTGCAGTAGCACAGCATCACCACCACAACAGCTTGACGGGGAATGTCAAAGATCGCTTTTCCGAATTCTCTCACACGTGTATGCAGGGACACACATGCACACAAAGAAAAGAAGTAACTCAAACATCTAAGGAAACACAAGACAGACTCACATAGATAGATTGTTAAAACCAAATGCATTCTTTACATAGACAATTCTGTTTGACAAATTATTATTAGGACCTTCCCAGAGTCCAGAGCATTATTAAACTTCACACAAGCTCTGGAGTAACTATCTTTGAAGAACATCAGAGGTAGTATACCAAGGTAGTGTACGCAGGATATGGGTAGAGATATAAGAAAAACGCAAGACAGGGGACTGAAAAGCCAGTCCGTATCGAACTCTGGTGTGGCTGAGCAGAAATTCTTGTTGCTTGGCTGCCCGAACAGTTGCCAGGGAGATATTTTTATATAGAGTAGCAAGACTTACATGCTGACAGTACCACTATAAGACCATAAGAAATTTACAAACGAGAGGAAGCCATTCGGCCCATCAAGTTAGTTTGGGGAGAACTTAACTAATAGCTCAGAGTTGTTAAAATCTTATCTAGCTCTGATTTAAAGGGACCCAGGGTTTTACCTTGCACTACACTAACAGGAAGACTGTTCCATACTCTAACTACATGCTGTGTAAAGATATGTTTCCTAAAATTCATTTTAACATGTTCTTCCACTAATTTCCACTTATGGCCACGAGTTCTAGTATTTAAACTAATGTTGAAATAGCCATTTGGCTGAACAGCATCCCGACCTGTTAGAATCTTATATACCTGGATCATATCCCCCCTTAGTCTCCTTTGCTTGAGGCCAAACAGATTCAGCTCAACTAATCTTTTGTCACCAGACATTCCTCTAAGACGAGGAATCATTCTTGTAGCCCTACTTTGCATCCTTTCCAAGGCAGCAATGTCCTTTATAACCTGCACACAATATTCTAGGTGGGGTCTTACCAAGGAATTACATAATCATAGCATCACCTCCCTTGACTTAAACTCCACACACCTAGAGATGTAAACTAACATCCTATTGGCCTTTTTTATTGCTTCCCCACACTGGTGAGAGTGGGACATAGAAGTATCAACATACACACTGAGATCTTTCTTGTAATCAGCAACATTTATTTCAGTGGAACTCATAAAATATCTGTACTTTATATTTCTGCTCCCTGCATGGATTACCTTACATTTATCTGTGTTAAATTTCATCTGCCAAGTATCAGCCCAGTCGCTAATTAAATCAAGATCCCATTGTAGCCTCTGTGCTGCTGGATTAGTATTTGCTACACCACCCACATTGGTGTCGTCTGCAAATTTATTGAATGCTTACGGTATGCAAAAACGACATGGATATGGCAGGCAAAAGAAAGTGAAAACCTCTGCTTGTTTCTTCATTTAAGAACAGAGGACTTCTGAACGTACCCTCATCAAAAAAGGTTTACAGCCCCAAGAGATGCTGTGATATATATTTCTAAGCATATGCACGTATTCATATTTGTATGAGTTGTCGGTTAGTACATTAGGTATTTCTGTCGAGAGAAATCAAAATCCTGAAACTGGTTGGGTGCTAAGTGCTTTAACCGTTGTGCCGCATGTTGTTTTACAGAATGTACCTGTGCAGTGCGGATGAGGAATTGTCATTAGAATCACTGCTGCACGCCAGTCAGAAGGTCAAGAGCTCTGCTCTATAGATTGTAAAAGCCATGTTGGCTCAAATAACCGTATTACCAAGAAGGGGTTTTGGCCTTAAGTAGAAAGTGATTTTCTTTCCCTCCAGCTGAGGTTACATGTCAGGCCATGGCTTCTCTACCTGGCCCTTTATCTAACAGAAAAGGGCAACAGCCTGAATGGCAATAAATAAATAAATAAATAAATAAATAATGACAATAAAATAATAACAGAAGAATATCGAAAGAAAAGCTAAAGAAAACCTCATTTTAGCTTTTTTGGTTTTGAATTCAAGATGTAGTGTGTAAAAATCACAGAAACGTTGACCATGTTTAGAAAAAAGATTCTTGCATGATCTTATTTATACATATTTCTATTTTATAAGTAAGGATCCACTAAGTATTCCGTCCCATGCTTTTGCTTCTGTGCACTGCTACATTTTCATTGTGATTCACATAAAACTCCAGCTGAGACACAGTTGAAATGTTCAAATATCTTGCAGGAAGAGCAAAAGGAATGTGAGCTTGACTGTGTAGGTCACCATACTGGGAGTTCTGTGAATTAGCAGCTATGTTTTTGACTGTGTAGGTCACCATACTGG
>JAABNX020000001.1:32711120-32723712 GCA_015163995.2 Mormyrus lacerda
AAAGTTTCATTGTGGACTAAGCTGGCGGCAGTGGGTGGTTAGATTCTCTCTCTCTCTCTCTCTCTCTCTCTCTCTCTTTCTCTCTCTGTCACTCTCTTGCTGCATTTGCTTCTGTCTCAAAGTACGAACTCCTTCCATTCCCTCTCAGCTTTTCACCGTACTGCTGCAGTCTATCTGAACAAACCTTACGGAATGACACACAAAAAAATGGAATCTCTTCAAAGTGATGCTCATCACTGAGGTCCGATGAACATGTGCAGTAATAGAAGCAAGGAGCAAGGAATTTCTTTGCAAGCTATGGTACCTCCCCACTCATGAAGAGGCCCAAGGATAGAAATGCTGGGGATGGGAGTGTTGGGGGGGGGGGGGGGGTAATGGCAGTTAGATCTTTAATGGCGTTGATCATGTCTGCTGGACACACATCCAAGAAGCCTGAGGGGAGGTGTCAGAAAGCAAGAGGCCACTTCTGAGTCAGGTCGCTTCCCAATGATGCTTCTGTTTTTACTGAAGACAACCCTCATCAGAATCCAGAGCCTGAGGAGAAGTTTGACAAAATATATGCCCCAAAGTCCATCATCCTGATGGTTTCCACTCAGCTGGCAATATGTAACATTTTTTCCATTTTTGACGCCTGCATTGTTAGGGGGATTGTTGCGTGTTAAATGATGATAAAGGGGTTTTCCTCTTCCGGAGACATTAATGCAAAGCTCCGCATGTGTAAAGCTGCTTTTGTATTGAAATGGTCTAGACAGAACAGAATGGGACGGAAGAGCCGATGTCTCCCTGCGGCACCTGCACAATGATGTCTGTGTATTAATGCTCAACATTGGCTGCAGTTAAAGTGTCAATTTATATACTTAGCATTCATTCTTGTCATTGGTTAATGAAAATCAGCTGTTACTAAAGCAGGCAAGGACTTTATCCTTTGATCAAGATTTATTACAGACGGATTTTGACGTTGCTTTATTTTTATTTCAATTATACAAACATTTTAAGCATTCTTTTGTATTACCTTTGAATTTTCTGTAAAAGCGTTATAAGCTATATGCTATTGAAAGTGCTAGCAAGGGGCAGTATTGCCGGAAAATCAACCACACTGATGGTAGAACGATTGCTCTGAGTTCGATTTCAGCAGTTTTTGTATTCAGATGGGTGCATCGCTTACTCAGAATTGACTGACATGCACTGGCCTTCACCTAAACCAGCAAACATCAAAGGTTAATGAGCACCGTTTTCCAAACCCATTTTTCATGCTCACTGTAAACCAGATCCATACCTCACACTCCGTCATGCTCAACAGCAGTTCATAAATAGATTAATTGCTGTTTGCATAGTTATTTATCTGGTACAATTTAAAGTATTTATATTGAATATTGCCCATTTCACCTGAATTGTGTAAAATACATCTGGTAAGCATGACCTTTTAGTTAAGCTTGTTAACCACTGTAGCCAACCTGCTGGCCAGGTGAGAAGCTTCCGGGAGGCTGGGAATTCAGGAGCAATGCGGAGACTGAGCGGCTTTAACTGCACGTTCTGTGCTGGCAGGCCAGGCCACTAAGCTAATGTATTCTGGGTGATAGCTCCCCGCAGACAGTCTGCTTCCTTCGGGGGCAGTCCGGGGCGCTAATGGAGCCGGGTGCATGCTGGATCAATACGGAGATGGCAGGAGGCCCGCTCTGACAGCTGTTGCCAGGGCGAAAAAGACCTTGGTAATAGAGAATGGGTGGTGCAGGGGGGCTTTTGTTGAGGAAGGATGTGGAGAAGGGGATTGGTGGCTATGCCTACTACAAATTAATGGTCTATAGTTCTTCCTTTTGTCATTAGCATTGACAAAGCAATGGATTGGCTCTTGTAAAATACACTTAGTACAGATTCTGCCGAGGCCATGAGATTCACACCCCTCTCACCCCCACCCCCCCTTTGAATTTTCCTGCCCCACCCTGTCCAGGATGTGCAGACCCATGCTGCTCTGGGTCACTCTGAAGTCCTCACTGTACTTACTGCGGTACAGAATGTCATTGCGGTTACAATGTTAATGCTTATACAACCCCAGTCGTTTTGGCCATTTGTACCTATTCCAGACAGCCCAGGTGGTGATTTACTAAGGGGAGAAGTCCTGAAAAGTCCTAGCAAGGTTTCCCTATGATCATCTTGAATTACATGCATAAATATGACAACATATCATAATACTAATTATAAAAAAATCTTACTTAGTCCTTAACATTATTCCATTTGTTTCTTACTTAACCTGCAACATTACTCCAGGGCTGCTGTCGACGTGCACAGATGACTGGTTGACTCAGACACGATCAATAGCAGAGTAATATGCACTGAGACACACCCCGCTGCTGGCTGGCATCGCTTCTATGCATGGCACCCTTTGAGCACATGCACAGCAAAAGCTCACAGTGCTAATCGCCAACTTCCGATAACAGCTCTCAGTGCAAGCAGCTGCTGTCTTTACCAGCATAATGGTAGAATATTCATTTATCAATATTTGTGATCCTTGCACCACATTTACCTTCAATAGAAAGGGCATTAAAGACTGGAAACAGACAGGAAGGCTTGAAGTAGACAGGTTGCTACAGTCTCATTTTGAAGATCATGTAAGGTCCTACAGAGACATTGGCAGGTAGCAGGGCCTCAGACCTTTTTTGAGCAACATAGGAGAATGCCAGAAGAAACTGATACAGACAACAGGTTGAGACATGTCCACTAGATGAATGTGATCCAAAGCTTGCAATGAAACAGATTGAGAGAATGCACTTTTGTGCAGCTCACTATGTATTGAGTGAGGACCTGCAACGGCGGTGCCCTTTCCTGGATCAATGTCAAACTAAAGCCCACAGCACGCCCATGGCACCCATCCTAATTTTGTGACCTATATTTGGCCTGGCTTGGGGAAAAGAAATTAAAGAAAGATGCTTCCTTTCTCATTTCCCCATAGACTCCTGTGTATAAGGTTTGTAGTACACTGTGGCACTGTGCTGTCCCCTTAAAGCCTGTCTCCATTCTGGGTGCTGGAGCTACAGACAGTATAAATGATTAACGGGGATTTTTCTAAACCTCCCCCCTCTCTAAAAAGATGATGTGTGATGGGGGAGGGACTTGGCTAAGAAGCAGACCCCAGGCCCGCGTCACTCCTCCACCCTACAACAGAGCAGAGTAGCAGATCACCCTGGAGGTCCAGAAGCCTGATTTCACCAGGATAAGCGAGTGATGGAAGCATTCAGCTGTATGTAGATTGTCTTTCTCTCTCTCTCTCTCTCTCTCTCTCTCTCTCTGTCTTCCCCTCTTGGTCTCCTGTGACTTCTGTCACCATAGAGGCCCTTGTTATTTTCGTGTGAAATGTCCCCTAGGGCAAGACTTTGCCGGCTGCCCTTGAGTAGCGACGGCAGGCTTCTGTCTAGTCAGGATGTGACTCGGCAGGTGATCCCGAATTTGTTTTCAAGCACTCAACCACCAACCTCCCCTCCCCCCAAAAAGCTGTTGTATTGGGCAAAGTAAAATTAAAGAGCTTACTGTTTTCTTTCAACAGTAGTCTGAGCTTCTTTCTGGTTTTGTGGTCCCAGTTGATCATTTCACCATGTGACACGATTCGCGGGGTGGGGGGGGGTTCAACGGGAATCCTGTAGGGTCAAATTACAAATCAATAAAGATATTCTGGAAGCAGTGGCCCATGTATTTGTCAAAATGTCATTGTTCAATAGATTCATTGATTGAAATGATCTAGAATAATAGTTCAGCTATTAATACAAAAAAGAGTGTTCTTTGTCTACAACGATCTGATGTTGTAACCCAGACAGCTTGCATCACCGTTACACCTAGGGAATTTTAATCATTTTGCTTATAGAACTTATAATTAGTTACATTATTTAGCTTAAGTACAGCTCACCTCATGTTAAACAGCAGTCTATTACCATACATTAAAAGAACAAATAAAGCCCTGTATGTACTTGTGATAACAATCCTACACCCTAAATCTGATCTAGTGGTGATAACAATCCTAAATTTACACTGGGTGAAAAAAGCCGGGATTTCATCCTGACAAGGTAATCATCGTTCCTCCTTTGATAAAGTCTAGCAAACAATACTTTCTGGCACAGAATTGAAATGATGCAAAAAGATTTGGCAGATCCTGGATCTGAAAAGTAGAATTCTGTCTTTATATTCAAGCGGAAAAAAAACAGTGAATGCCACTCCATAATGGAAGCAGGTAGTGTCACCGGTGAGGGAAAGGGTTTTTACAGAATAGGATAACTGTACTGCAGTTATACAAAAATTAGCTGTTTTGTAGAATAACAGCAAAATAATCAATATTTACACAATATAGATTCATGATCATTGGTTTTAGGCAAGATGATTTGTACAGGCAGTCATGACCATGGTTAACTGGCCTCAGCACTCCAACTACCATAGCCCTGATATAGCAGAAACAAATGGGCAAGAACTATGTTTGGCGATTCTGAGTATTTCTGAGAATGACAAGAATATCCAGGAGCATTGAATTTGTTAGCCATACGAATTTTACTTACCAGCGCAATGAAAATGTCTATTGTCATACTGCATAAACAGCCTATCTCTCTGGTGTGCACCTATGAGAAGACAATGGTATGGAGCAGAACCAGAATGAGCAGTTTCTGGAGCTCAAACATCTCAGCCTGAACCTGAAAATTCACAATTGAGCAAGCTTCTTTCTTGTGGTCTTCCAAAGAGCCACCAAGGGGTTGGTGGGTAATGCTTGTGTTTGACGGGGTAGTAAAACTCATGACATTGGCATGGAGCTACCAATTAGAGCCCCAAGTCACCATGCGTGCCTCTGTCACACAGTCTACATCAGTGACAGCTCCCCCAGGGATGAGTTGGGCCCTTTCCTACTCTGAGCTGCTCCTCCCCCATCCGCTGCTGCACTCCCGGCAGGCTTCAAACAACTCACAATGCATCGTTTGTTTGTCTCTGTCTCTGCCGGCACCAATGGGAGATTTTCACAACTTCCAAGATCCCTGGAGCGGCCCGGTACCAATTTTCCATCAACGGCTCACAAAAGAGGGGCAAATGGAGCGAGGAGACAGGAGTTGAGAATGTGGAATACAATTCAGAAGTTTTATACAAGATAACAGATATAAGAGGATTAACGTTTATACAAAAAGTCCATGTACATACAATTTTTCTATCAATAATAGCCAGAATGTTTTATTTCACAGAGAATGGGCATGTACTTTGGACCAAAAAAAAAACACAGAAAAGTAAGAGCTGTGCTTTAGCCAATGAGGAAATATGAATTCAAAAGTATAAGCCTTTGTAGGTCTGTTGCCAAACTGCCCTGTGAAATTTTGTCTCTCAGGTTATTGAAGTTTCAGTAATTGAGGCTGAATCATAAAACGATTACAACAGCATTACAACGACATTATTCCTGGGAATTATTTATGTGCATTGACCTGCAGTGAGACGCAATTTGGCAACAATGGTAATCATCATATACATGATGTACAGTGGGTGATGTGGTTATTTTGCATTAGATGGACGAACACTGGACAACAGTCCTGAGATAATGATAATGAGGCAGTGATGACGGTCATGTATCTGAGTAAGCACCATGTGCCATGATTGGAAATCAATACGAGAGTGATATGAAGATGCAACTGATTCAAATGGGGCAGCTAGAAGTGCATCTGCAAAAATCCATTCCCTTAATTGTGATGTCAAAATGTTCAATGTAAAATATAGAAACACTACAGGTAGGGGCTGCAACATGTTCATTTTTGCTGCACAAGCTATATTTAATGAATGACTCTGTATGGCAAAGGGGAGGGGGGCATGAGGAGGGTGACGTCAGGCAACCAGCCTGTACATTTACATCACCTTTACCTTATTACAGCCATGAGTTTTTGCGTTCTGGCCAAAACGTCACATCTAGACCATGGTGCCAAGTCCAACACACAGTGTAGCTCTTCCTAAAGCTCACATACAGTCAAAGAAAATGTGTAAAGCTATTTATCTGGGTAGCAAGTGTATTTCTGCTCAGGGAAAATAAATAACATTAGAATATATAAAATGATCAATAAGACAATTACAAAATTAAAAAATTCTTCTGTTCTCCAAAAATGTACTGATATCTTGTTCGACTGCTAGAAGAACATGTTTCAGTTCCCAAAAGCTCTCCTCAGGGCCACCCCAGCCATTCCATGGATTCATTACATTTCACAACCAGCTCCTTTAATGAATCACCTTAATTAAATTATTTAATGAGGTATTAATTAGCCAAACATGTATGATGGTGATTGAAACAACATGTAAATGGGTGTATTGGGTGGTTGCTGCAAAGACTGGGGTGACTTTAGGGGAGGTTTTCAAATAAGTCGACACACTTTAACAGACATATCATCATAGTTTTATTCCAACATGAAGATCATAATTTCCCTTGAATGGCTAAGATATTTACATAGCACTGTGTATTTTGTTTCCCTGTGGTTCCCTTTGTGCTGAGCTTTTATATCCATTCCTCTCGCATTTTTGTTAAAGCTATCTCCACGTACTGAAATAAAATCTCCATTCCTTATTCCCATCATCATGTCATGTGGTTCCATTCACTGTCATGCCTAGAGCAAGTCTTACACAGGAATTCCCTTAAGAATCCCATTTAGTTTCATCACCGTGTAAATGACAATGCAATAGGTTCAAACTTGATATAGTAGCCTGGGGCTCCAGCGTCTACAATTATTGGCTTACAATCAACAATGACTATGGAGTACTGCACACATTCTCTTTTTGTAATACTTGTATTTTCTTGCAGTTTGACACCAACAGCAGCAATTGTGAAACCCCTTTGCTGACCTCAAGACTTAAAACTACGACTTTCTGATCACTAACGCAGCAACGGCAGTACCAGCCCCCGGGCCTGTGAGCCACCAACTCAGGGAAAGAGGGACAAATTATGTGGTAGGAGACCCTACTGCTGAAGGAGTGACATGAGAAAGCCTGAGTGAAATTAGCCAAAATACACCTGAACATACCAAAAGACACCTGGAATGTCCTTTGGACCAATGAAAGAAAATGAGAGATACATTTTTGTAATGAACAGCATCTCTATATTTCTCTGTGTTTACTTGCAGTCAAACAGGGAAAAAGTTCAGTGAAGTTTTGATGTTACGGCATTGCCTCTGGCACTGAGAGCCTTCAACGTGTGCAGGGAAACATGGGATCAGAAAAACATCAAGGCATTGTGGAGCGTAGTGTGCAACACAGTGTCAAAAAACAGGGTCTTCCAGAATGACAATAACCCCACACACCCCTCGAAAGATACTGAGGAATGGTTGGATGCAAAATGGATGCAGGATGGTAAAACCGTTCTGCAGGAGTCAGCAAAGAATGCAGATCTAAATTCCAATGAAATCTTGTGCAGCAATGAAAAAAGAGCAGCTGGAAAAAAGTGCCCTTCAGATATGAATGAAATAGAACAGTTTGCACATGGAGAATGGACCAAACCTGCAGCATAGAAGCATAGAAAGCTCATCAATTATATACAGGAACTGCCTGATTGCAATTATTATGACTAAAGAGTGTGTTAATCAAAAACGACTGAATCCACACCAAAGGTTCTGAAATACTAACAGAAAAAAAAGGAATTATGGAATCTTCACTGTATTTCAGGGAAAACTATAAGCTAATTGCAAAAAGTGCATGGGTGTCAATACATTTGTCTATGACACACTGTGAAGTAAGGCCTCTTTAAGAATGTAGGTACAACAAATGTAAGCTCATAAGAATGGTATTGTACATAGGAACTGCTGAGGAGAACCTGCAAACACAGGACTTCCCCCTAGTAGTACTTCTTATCTTCATGCGTCACAGGGAAATAGGCAATTTCCATTGAAATGTGTCACAGTAAGAACGATTTCACCACTGGCAGGCCTACGGACTAGAGGTGATTCCTTTTGTGAACATCTATTGGATTTGAAACAGAGACCAAAGGAGTTCTCTGGTAACTGTGGCCGGCCAAAACCATAATGTCTTTTAACTGGGTAACATTGAACAACAGTAGACATGGCATTGCAGCGTAGCACAGAAAACCAGATTGTATTGACTGATGCTACTGTCAAGAGGTAACATGAAACAAAGCAGCAGGAAAAGGAAAAATGCAACAGCTTCCCTTTATCTTTCTAGCCTTGGATCAACAAGAGGGCACTTCACTTAAAAGGACGGATTAGTCCACAGTGCTGCGCTTGCAATGTGCGAATTTGCTTAATTTTTATTTCCATAGAGGCAGCATCTAAAAGGTCTGATTCAAGCACAAAAATGCAAACAAACACAAAGCATCTTAGATAGTCATGACATTGTAGCACTACAGCTTGATGTTACAGTGTATCACAATGCAAATACTGGAAAAATCCAGGAGAAAAATAGGGGCAGAAAAGGAAAATAAAATCATTTCAGATCTTGTCATTCTTCCAAAATCTGTTTTAGTGGGCAGATATTACAAAGGATGTTTTCCAAACTGGTGTCCCTGGAACAGGTGTCTGTGGACTGAGGGAGATTTCACAGCAGGTGAATGATAACAGATGTTCAGCATGCTAAGCAAGAGAAATGTCCTCCCACCACACTGTCAAACACATTGAGAGGAAAAAGCATACTTTTTCAAAGGAGTGAACATCTACAGTAGTATCTACACCTAAAAAGTATGATTATTGAAAATTCAAATAAAATCTTAAAATCTTAAAACCCTCTAGCTGCCATTCTTATATTAAATAATTTTATCTAACACGTTATGTTTTTACTATGCATATGGATGAGAAATTGAGAAAAATGAGAAAATGAGAAAAAGACATCAATTATGAGACTTTTTCAATCAGTCTTCCGCAGGAGTAGTGGGCCCAAGGATCTGGAGGTCTTCCCTTCCGGGGTGCTGCCTTCAGGGAAGCTGCTCCGAGCAGGATGTTGCAAGCTCCAGCAGACAGTTATTAATTACTCGTTATCTTCAGCTGCTCTCCACTGGGCTCCGAGAAGTAATTGCCGCTGTCGCCACCATCGCGGTCCCCATGGCGATCGGAAATGAAGAGATAATCAGAGCCCTGTTGGCTCTGCTGGTGAGACAAATGGGGCAGCTTCAGTCCCACACTGGCTAGAGGCCTCAGCCAAGGCCGCCGGTAGTTCGAGGGAAGCCCAAATGTTTGTGTATTTAACTTTCCAGTTTACCCAACTGTTGAATGGATGGGGAGAACATCACTATGCGCAGAGCACTCCGGGCCCAGTGTCAGCTGAGCATATCCCACCCCCACATTCTCCATTTTCACTGCTAATGCATATTCTGTACACTTTGATATTGCACTTTGCGTTACTCCATCATCCACTTCTTTGCCACTTTCTTAAGTGACTGCAATCACATTTGGCTTTGCGTTCAAGCAACAATTGCAGTTTAATAATACAGTGATGGATGACATGAATTCGCAGGTTTCTTTTGCCGGTACTTAGCATGTGAATGAGGTACAGGCACTGTAGTCCAATCAGGGAGCTAAGAAGGGTTTTTCCCCCCAAAATATGTACATTACAGTATACTTTCTGAAGAGCATTCTCTCGTAATCATAAAAGCGGCTTAGCTGCATTCACTTGCGTAAAAGGTCGGCATTTTAGTCAAACCCACCCTGGCTTAATTCAGGCAGGAGTAGAGCACTTGTCCCTGTCATAATGCAGCTTTGGCAAAACACCATCTACTGGAGCAGCTCTCTGTTTCCCCTCCTCCTCCTTACCTGTCAAGTGTAATGGCTTTTATCGATTGATTCCTTATGAGAACCGTAATTCCATAGCTCACTTGAAAAGGACTGAAGGGAAGAACACGCAGTAGGGGGTTCCTCCGCTAATCCATATAAGTCAGCAGCGATAACCCCACTTCCCACTCGGCCAGCCATGTTTCCCTGACCCTGCTCAGGAGGACCTGAAGAAGAGTTGCATTAGCTATTTTGCTAATCATTTTGTTTGCTGCCCTCCATTGCCGTAACCATGGGGAGGCTATCTGTAGCAGAAATTCAGAATGTGGATGAGCTCGCAGATTGCATCGAGTGGCATGCTGAACATGGCTGCCCTGGGCATTTTGCAAAAACTGCAAGCTAATCACCAAATGTGCATTCATGTCATTAGCCTCTTATTCATTTCTATTCATGGATTACATATACTTTGCTTTTTCAGTTTGATTCAGCACCGTTTCCCTTGTTGAGTTCATGCAACACAGGATTTCCAACACCAGGACCCAGGATCTTCATTATCAACTTATCATCATACCTCGCTTCAGAAATAAATCTACAGAATTTCCATGTCATATTTGGAACAAATTATTGTGAATCTGTCATTCCATGTATTTTGGGGGGAAATGTCTTTTTGTCCTCTCAGGGAATTACAGTATGTTTAATGTCGGTAAGCTGACTCTTACTGATATTGTTTCATTTATCTCCCTGTGCTTTATTTTTCATGTGCCTGCACATATTGACCGTGAGCCAGATGAAACCATGTGCTGGGCGTGAGCAGCAAAATGATCAATTCTATGAAGATTCCCCTGGGTCAGCAAGGGTGTTTAAATATGCTGGCTTGGGGCTGTCTGGGATCTGATTGAAGGTCTTGTGTTGTGGACGTTAAATGCTAATGCTAAGCGATGCACGGTCATGAGTCTATGTTCCCAACAAGAAATATGCAGCCTTTTTATTAATGGATAGGGAAAGAATAGTCCATGTAATGGATGCCGTCATTCCGCAAACCGAATGACGGACACAGCCATACATTGAAAAGTGCAGAAGATCCTTCACAGTCCCTAAGGATGCTTTGAAAACCCAAAACCAGAGAAGTAGTCTAATCATGCCTTGTTTAAAGCACAGCATGAGGAAACGAATAGCCCTCCATGTGAGATGTTCTGCAGGAAGCCTTTGTTTCGCTGTGTAACTATACATCATTGGCCGGATCACAGCAGCCCATTCCTGAACAGCACATAACCAAACAAATAAATGAATAAGCAAACAACTGTTTGCTGACCTGTGAAACAATAGGACTGGTACAAAAGCCCAATAAAGAAGTTAAATGGCCTTTGCTATTCGGCTGTTAATGAAATCACTCAACCCTGCAGGTCTGCTCAATAGTGCAGCCCCACTCATTACTTTCAAGGGTCGAAGATAAACAGTGTACACTGCTTTGGGCCATTACACCTTCCACATACATCCAGCTTCACGTAACGGGGGTCTGTAATGAACGCTTAATGTCCTCAGGGAGCCCCCAGTGCAGGTACAGTGACTGCAGTAGATAAGACACGACAAGGAACATGATCATTCCATCCTGCAAGGCCTGGCCACTCTTTTGTCAAAAGGGAGAAATGTTCCATGGAGACAGATCATCCACGATCATCACAGGAATTACTTTCATCACAGGAATTACTTTCATCACAGGAATTGAGCAAAATCCATCCACTTTCTTTAGTAATGGCTGACATCTGACCAGTGTGAATATGTCAGTGGGTACATCATGAATACTGCCAGTTATCCATCCACTCTTATACTACAACTGCTTATCCAAAAGAGGATCACGGTGATCCCACAGCCCTCCCCAGAAAGCAGGAGATATCTTACACAGGCTGCCAAGCCCACGCAGTACCCGCAGCTCATACACAGTCACATCGTTTGGACAATAACAGACATCCGTTCATCTATCCACATGGTTTTGTAATGTTGAAGGCATCCTGTGCAAGCAAGGAGAGAACATCCACACATACAGATCTGAGAGCAGGAATCAAACCCACAGCCCTCTACATGATGTGAAGCTACAGTGCTAACCATGGATTCACTTTTTTGTCCACTATCAAATATACAACGTCAAAAAAAGGTAATATTCTACAATTAGACATCTATTGAACTTCATTCTATTTATAGTCTAACTGCTTGAAAAGTGTCACATCTTAAGCAGATGGAAAACAAGCTGCCTTTAATGGTGTGACTGTGGAGCTGCCCAGAGGATCATATCTCTGGTCTCTGGTGTCTTGTACTCGCCCTTGTCCTTTTCTGTGGCGTCATACTTAATTACCCTCTGAAAAATTGGTCTAATTAGTGAAAATTGCCAGGACTCGCATTGAGCCACTCTTGATTTAGCATTAGGGCCATGGGTGGCAGCGCTGACAGTGACTCAATCGCATGCCCAGTCACCGAAGCCTTGCTTTGGGGTTTGCCTCAGCAGACCTTTCCTACGCCGGAGCCGGCTGTCTGCCCTCCCCACCATCGTTAATCCCTTCCCCTAACAGTTTGCTGTCGCCATTAGTTACCATCTGCAAATACAAATCAGACATTTTTATAGTCAACTGTAAATTAGAGTACAATACAAAGTACGAAGGCAATGTCCAAGCAAAGTCTCTCTGTCCCATTGAAAAATCACTAATCAAAGCTAGTAGCTCAAATCCAGACTAAGCAAGAATCCAATACCAGAGTTAATAATAACAGGGATAAATGCTGCAGAGATTTTGTAGCAAGAGATTAAAGACATTTGTATTGCAAACCCTGGCAGTACAGTATTATTTCACACAAGGTATTTTTATTACAGAGTTCTAATAAAACACTCTGGAACCCCCCCC
>JAABNX020000001.1:32737989-32751335 GCA_015163995.2 Mormyrus lacerda
TTGAGCAAGACCCTTAACCCTCCAAAATGCTTCAGGGGCACTGGAAAAATGACCATGCTCACCCTGTGCTCTCACTCTTGGCTTTCACCTGTGTGTGTGTGTGTGTGAGAGCGGTTATACTTATCCTTATTTGGACACAATGTCCCCATAACGTGATAAATATCCATTTTTTTCCCCTTATTGGGACCAGTTTAAGGACAAACAATTTTTCTTCTTGTATTTTGCTTGGTTACTTAAAGTTATGGTTAGGGCTGGGTGGGGGTTAAGGTTAGGTTAGGTCATAGTTAGCGTTAGCATTTTTCCCGCAGAAGTGAATGCCCTATAAGGATAGGCATACCCGACATATGTGTGTGTGCGTGTCAAAAGGACAGCAAAATTGGGTATGTGAAAACTTCCCTGTACCTGTGAAAATGGGAATATAAAGCATCACTTTTCCCCCAATTCATTTTTTTCTCTTTATAAGAGGATTAACTAATACCAGTGAAGGTTTTGCAACTTACAAGTCTATTTTTTCTCTCCTTTTGTGCATCTTTCACCTAGCACTGCCCAAGAACTGTAAGAATAAAAGTCACAGCTTTTAATATAAACAGCACCAGCTACATGTTACACTGCAACAGCAGAGTGTAGACTCGACCCAGTGTCAGCATGATGTAGAGAGATGTCGCTGGGGCTTTAAGGTTCAGTGAGGGCCAGCTGCTTCAGGCACGGTATTACAGCAAACCACCAGCAGGGAGGCCCACACCAGACATCAGGGGTGAGAGGGCCCAGCTTGAGCCCAGAGCATGAGTAGATCACACCTGCCCTTTACCTGCAGTGGGCCTCGACACCCCTCCCTACCATCTCCGGTGTCCTCATTGCTGCTAAGCCAATAACCGAGGGTCTGTATGATGGAGACCTATCCGCATCCAATAAGATCAGACACTGTATTCGCAGAGGTGTTGCGCCGACGTCATATTCCTCAGTGAGGATACACTTCCCTGCAAGCAGCCGCTGCTACTTGCTGTTGCAAACCATTCCTTACATACATCACAGAAGTCTTCAGCAAAAATACCTCAAAAAAATCAATAGGGACAATGGCCTGAAACTGATTTAGTAAACATCCACTCCTGTAATCTACTGAGACCTACAGTAGTACATACAGCATGCAGGAGCAAGGAATGAAATGATGCAGCTACCAACTGAATTTGAGCCACAAACACGCCAAAAAAAAAAAAAAAAAAACTTAAAGGGCACTGTCACTGTCAAATGCATACACACGCAAAATCATCCTGTAACTAAATCTACTACAAATATATTCTCATTATATCCCAGTCCTGGGTTGATGTGATCGTTTCTATTTTCTTCTTTATTTACTAAATTGCTGACAGAACATGTTTGCAATGATAACATAATGTAGATCCTTATGTTCAATGTGCGTATATTACATCTAAAGAATGAATGCTGATTCTACACACATATAGGTGTTGTTTTATTTCAGAGTATATGGATACCGTCTCTGTATATACATGTACATTAATACACAAATATACGGTCATGGTAGTCTATCACATTCTTATTGGTTTTACAATATATAATATATAACGATAGCTTATTTTAAAGACAATGAATGTGTTGGACATGCACTTGTTTTAAAAGCTTCATCATAACGATGTTGTGCTTACGCTAGGTAAACAGAATAAGGATCACTTCCCTTTCCTATGGGAGACGCTAACACCCCTGGTTCTCAAACCACTTATCTGGCACACACTGACAAAAATGACGCAATTAATAGCACGTGTTAAACGACTGTTACTTTTTTAGTTTCACTGCTTCGTCGACATTAAGTTACATCGAACAGGCTGCAGTAAGAGCGAGTTCCCGTCTTGAATTGGCATCCTTCAAGTTATTCTCTCCTAAGCAGACGTGTATGTTCTGCGTAATAAACGTTACACAACGGTCATGCCTTCAATGCTGTCTTTCTTGTTATAGGAACTTTTCCTACTACGTACACATGTGCATCGCAATGATAGCCCACCGCGATAACAGCAGCAGTTTGGGTGTAAAAAAAAAAAAACATTTTCAACATTTCCCTGTACACTGCAAGCACAGGTTTCTGTTTTCTCACCAACTCTCTTTCTTGGAGTGTACGGAAGCCAAGCTACTACATTTATATAGCCCTCTAAAAATAGCTCACCTTTCTCTGCCATTTATGGCTTGACTGACATCCAGCAGTAGCAAATAGAAATATTATATGGCCAATATCGCCGCCCTAAACCTTTACTAGCGCCGCCTTAATTGGTCGCATGTGAGATCGTCAACCCTCTATACCTTATATGGTCACGCACGGATTTGACAGACAACAAGCTCCCCGTCCCCTCGCCCCCCCCACCCCCGCTTCTTGGCTTGCTCCGCTCAGTAGAGAGCTAGCCGGGCTACTTACCTGCTGATACCAAGCAGCCAAAAAAAGAAAAGAGCAACCTGGAATTTAAAGCGCAAAGATTGCAATTTGGCAATGCGGAAATAGATGGACGTTTCATGTCGCTGAGCCTGTTTCCCACTTCTGGACTGACTACTTAACCGTTAACACTAGACAAGGGATTGCATTTTAGTGGCACGAGCTTTTTTTTAATGTTTTCCTTGTCTTTATGCTTTTAAATACGTTGTCTGTTGGTACATATGCATTCAGCTATCCTGGATCACAAGGAACACGGATTTGAAAAGCTTTTTGCCCTCATTAAAACAAAATTGGGCTGCAGTTTGCTGGAGTGAATTAATTTGGTTTACACCGAGCATCACCATGGATGTGTTGGCAAATTACAGTATTTTTCAGGAACTCCAACTCGTGCACGACACAGGCTACTTCTCTGCGATGCCATCCCTGGAAGAGAACTGGCAGCAGGTGACCGATTTAAGTTACTCTCGAAAGCTAAATCTGTTACTATAGTAAATGCTGTCAATTGCTACACAACTTTGTTGCTCTGATTTACTGACGTGCGTTCGGATGGAAACAGTCTCAACTCCTTTTCACCTGCCACCCTGAACCATGGATTTTACTTAAGTTTCTCTCATAAAGCAAGCTTTTGGCTTTGGGAAAAAAAGGTTATACGCACATATATTTTATTAGTGTATATTAGGGCGATACTTATTCTGTGATTAGTTAAGACAAAATGAAACCTAGCGAAAACAATGTACTGAATAGCATAATTTGTCTTATTTTCTTTAAAGTAACATCTTTATGTTCTTCGTGGGGTAAAATGCTGGAAGATGCTCGGAGGATTTGTATCGATTTCTAAATGCTTAGAGCAGATCGATATGCCCGTCTGTCAGTCGTTATGTTTCGTGGATTTCTAAGGAACGGTAATCCGAGCGGATAGTCTAATTGTGATTCTTTAGATGCCAATTTTCGAAGGCGAGAGTAATTCAGACAGAGAAGATGAAGACTTGACTAATAGCAAACACACTTATTCTTAAATAATGCATCCGCATCTGTCAGATTACTTAGAGTTTCAGCCTCTCGGTACAGCCAACATCTCCCAATTCTAATGCATAATATATTAGCGCAGCTGAGAGGATGTGTGCGTTCAAGATAAGCGGAGCTGAAGGAAGTGTTCAGAAAGGATGCTTTCGGAATGAAACTGGGCTCTCTTTGCAGTTTGCGTAAATTAACTGCGGCAGTCAATGAAATCTATCTATCTATATCTATCTACGAAAGTCTATGAAATCTATGAAAGTCATTCCATGCACGGCGTGACATGGTGACATCGTGTTGGCCACGCACTCATTCGTTAGAATTAAGTCATCTGCAGGGCTGGCAGACAAAGCTCTTGGCAATGCACATGGTCAGCCTCATTCTATAGATAGCCTTTATGTTCTGTAAGACTTTTTTTGGAAATAAATGCTTAAGAGAAAGTCTAATATCAGAAGTTTTGCATTTTGTGAGTGACGATACTGTTAAGATTTTAGGGTGTGATTAGTGGACATTGTTGCTTCTGCTCCACATCCCTGTGAGGGCTGTTGCCGTCAGGGACATTTCGGGGTTTCGGCACACTGGGAGAGGTGAAAAGAAGGCGGCCCCAGATTTTTTTGCCCCCACCGCACTCTGATGTGCGCATGTACCAGCTGGCTCTCCTTAGCGCATTGCCAGTCCATGTGCTCCAGCTATGAAGATGTGCTCTGGGTGGTTATTTAGAGGTTCTGTATTAGTGTAGTTGATGGTCTATTACCTCCATGCTCTCTCATGTTAGGGTGGGCTCCGGTAGGATCAAGACACTTTACTTAGTAATTGGTTGCCCCCTGTCAAATTGGCAGCTCCATTCATCACCTTTTAGTTTTTTTTTTTTTTTTTTGGCCATTCTCTTTTTGTTGTTTAATTTACTCGCTTACATTTTTGGAAACTACAAGCTGAGCCGCACACTGAATCCTTTTCTTTTTTAACACATTTTGGCTGCTAACTGTGTAGTATTACCTTACTGCGGTTTTCGTGGACTGCACTGGTGCTGAAATAAGGAATTTTGGGTAGTCTGTATGCATAAGTGGAGGGGCGAAGGAACTGTTTTTATAGTTGGGATGGGGGTGGTTGGCCTGATTGTGAATGACCGTAAAATTGCAGAATGCTCAGGAATGACATGTGTTCACTCACAGCAGACCAGGAAAATGGAGACATACATTGCTGGCCCCCGATAAAATATTGCTCAGAAGGGTAAACCATAAAAAGACCCATTTAAAGGAGTGCGGAATAAAAGGACCAGGTTCACAGGACAGGTGAAAAAAGGTGTTTATTTGGTGGCAGGCCGTTAAAGTGTGATGGTTTTACTAGACCTGGTGGTTTTATGGTGGTCTTATTTCTTTGCAGAGGAGGTAAACAAGACCCTTCGTACTTACAACAAGATGGATTGTTGTGTTTGGTCTTCAACTCATGGAGCATGAATCAGAAGCTAATGGAGGCAGTGTGGACTGAATTTTAGAGCTATAGCAGTATGAATTGAATCTCAGGGCACCTGCTGTGACCAGCGGTCTGGAGGATAAGCTAGGGTTTGTTGAGGTCATAAGTTGGTGTAGGGGCTTGGGGTGTATGATTGAACACTAAACTGCACTGCTCTGTGATAAAGTCTTTTGGACTGATGTGCAGTGCTTCAGCCCCCTTGTTCTGCTCTCTCTCACAGCCATGACTGTCTTTGCATGAACAAAGACACCATCCCTCACTGTCACCAGTGATGGGGAGGAGAGGGGGCACCAGAGAGACGGCACAGTAATCATTCCCCGCTGGCCCGGCCGCCCACCCGCTCACTCGCTCGCACAGGGGGGATTATTTAAGTGACCCGCAAGGAGGTTAATTCAAAGAGCGGCTGTTTGCTCAACAAGAAAGCCCCTGTTCCCCTGGCCTCTGGCTGGCGCATGTGGGAACCCTGTGGCAGGGAGCGTCGCGGAGAGCAGGTGGAAAGGCTGGCCGACCGAGACCAGCACAGAAAACAACATGATTATTATATGAAGAGTCAGCTGGGCCAATTAGCAGGGGAGCCACATCACCTGGGAAACGGAGTGTCAACGAAGCCACTCCCTGCGAGGCTGCTCGGGGGGAGGCCGTCTGTCTGTCTGTGGCTCCGTCCCCACGGATCTCGCCCCGCACTCCTGGGGCTGCGCTGCCTGGCTCGCCTCGGCATAATGGGCTGTGTGAAAATGGGTCATCTCATACCTCTTTGTCTCAGCTACTGCACACAAAAATGTGATTCTTTTGCATTCTTTAGTTTTCTCCCCTTATTTAACTTTTTTGGTAAGTCTATATTGGAATCCGAGAAAAATGTAAAGTCTCCTTTCTAATTGGTTTATTTTCAGTGCCACATATTTTTGGCTCTCGAATAATATTTGGCTAAACCGAACCGTAGCCAAGAATGGCCGAAAGGGTCAGGCAGGGCTTTCTTAGGAGGGACTGTGAGCGCGGTTTGTTTTGAAAACTTATAGGGTGGCTAACCCTCCTGAGTGAACCTTATAAAGTGTACAAAAGCTGTAATTTTTAGTAATCTGTCATGGATGATGGAGGCATCACTGGATATTATCACTAATTAACATGAAGTTTTTGGCTGCATGGAGCAGGATGTGATCTTTCACAAATATTTATTGTGCTTGAGCGACTGTGCTGTGCACCATACAGTTGGTGTTAATCCGCTGGGGAACATAAGATTGCTGTTGCTGTACTCGTAATGCTGGATTTTACACTGATCAGACGAAGGATCCAAAGAACCAAGCCGATGCAGCTAAAGACTGTAGGTTACAGTCCAGAGGATGTGGCCTTCAGGCAGGACCTCTCTCCCACCATAGGGCTGAATCCTGACAGGATGATCAGCTTCGTTGCTTTCATGCCCTGAAAGGCCTTAAGAGTTCTTGATGAGGGAGGTGGTGAAGACAACACTGTTGCAAAACGGCTGAACCCTGTCAAATCCTTGCCCCAGAATGGCACTGTGTCCTGCGAGGCATGAGATATGAGGCAGCTTGCTTTGAATCTCAGACATAAACACCCATCTCGCCTCCCACGTGTGGAGAACCATCCAGCTGAATACACTCCCATTACTTTAGGCGATAACTGCTGAAATGTGTGTTATGTAATCCTCCGTGGAGCACAGCTGGTTGCTTAGAGAGGAGCTGTGGACTGGAGCTGAGTCTCGTTGGCTCACTCCTGGACAGTATTTTGGATTAAAATCACATGGCATGACAAAACCCTGGTGAAAAGGAGGTTCGGTGATGAAAACCTGATGGTAGGATTTCCCGGATTGGAAGAGACACATCCTGGGAGTATGTTGAAGTGTTCAGTATGTAACCTGTTCATTCTCCAGTTTAATTTCTCAATGAGCTGTTGGTGACCTGTTTCTTATGGCCATGTAATATATACAACACCATTCCCAAAATATTTCACAGTACTAAAGCATCTAGGATGATTCTGGGATTATTTTTCTTATTAAAAAACAAATTCTTTTTGGAAACATATAAATCTCTTGTCACAACCAGAACACACTGTAATTCAACATATATACAGTATAAGAGGGGAAGGCAACGCTCAATGTGAATTTGTATCATGTGATACTAACATTTTCCATGGTTTGCTGAAATTTTAAAAGGAATTCAAATGGCAAATTTTGTGGGAGAAGTGAAGGAATTCAAATAAATGTGTATGTTTTTACTTTATCTGAATTCAGCATTTGAAAGATCAGCAGTGATCTGTAACCTCAATGTCTTATCGGTGCCTGAAAGATAGCATAAAAAACATTTTTATAAGTTAAACTCAACTTCCTAAATTGAATGATACAACACTGATGTGTCTATGGCTGAAGAGTCTGTTTTTTAAAATGTAATTATTGTCATATAAGACAATATGGAAAAATGAATGTATGGGAAAAGCTTACAAAGAATGCTATGAATCAGTTGTCACAAACCTATTGACAGCTCTTACAGAGTCTTTCAAAAAGAGTGTGTTGAATCCTGCATGTGTAAGGTGGTAGTTTTTTGAGTGTCTCATTAAATCACCAGAACTAAATGAGATGCAGACTATAATATGACCAGTTTACAATCCCAGCAATCTACAGGAGCAAACTAGTGAGACAATAGGAGAAAAGCTTTTATTTATTTTTTTTGCCATGTAGTGATTTTGCTACCTTTATGGGCAGCTGTCTGCAAAGCAGTCGTGTTCTTTACATGCTGCTGCTTTGTGTATCAGCCAGGTGCCAATCTGAGCAGCGTGGATGGAACACATTAGATAGCCAACGGGAGGCTCGACATGAGTGACATGCCAGCAAGGCAGTGTATTTACAGGGTAAACGTCAGCCTGCCTGAGCCTCGAGCTCCACGGCCGAGCAAGGACAACAGGGACACCCTCCCACTCATACCAATCTCGAACCGGAGCGATTCGATCGAGATTCCACTGCCCCGCTCATGAGACGTGACAAGTCCCAGCGAGTGGAGTGATTATTTGCACGGCTCGGGAGATGATTGCGAATCAGCACCGTCGTTGTCATTGGCGCGCCGTTGGGAGATGAAGAGGCTCGTGACGGCGGTGATGAGGCCACGAGGCATGGCATTCATTTGTCTTGCGGTTCCTCGAATGGCTGTCAACACCCAGCCCATGGACAGAGCACCGAAAGAGAGGCAAGAACAAGATGAGCATCACTGACCTATCTTTATGTATGAGGCCTGTCGCCTCCACTCCACACTTTGATTAACGGGGAAAGTGGAGGTAGCCATTTCTCTCACACACGGCTTAGCAATGACTTTAGTGTCACTTGAGTGAAAATAAGAAAAACCTTTACAGCAGATCACAGCAGCAGGATATGGATCAATCATATATCAACGTTTCATCTCATTTTTATTTCTCTACCCCTCCAGATTCAGTTTGCGTTTTGTAATATATGTAATGCATTTTGCATTCGTAATAACTGTATTATTATTATTACACGAGTATCCCAAGGATCACATTCAGAGATGCTCATTGCCAGCTGTTTTTTAAATTAAAGGGCATGTCACATTTTCATGTAAAATTTATGTTTGATTAATAGTCTAATAAGATGATCAAACAGGGCTGCATTAACCTTGTCTCAATTCCCAACTGAAAAGTAGCTTCAGAATGTTCCCTCGAGAGCTTTGAAAATATGTATAATATTTGAACAGATTAGCAGTTTCTGCCCTCTTTAATATTGTATTCAAATTACTTAGATTCCAAAGACTTATCGCTGATAAAATTATTTGAATGGAAGGTCAAAAAATTACTTTTTTTTTTCTTTTCTTAGTTTTCTTTTTGTCTTACACTTTGAAGTTATATGAGGTGTAGATTAAGACAAAAGCTGTTTTATGCTATATATTTGCCAGTGGGGCACAACATATGCCGGAGGATAACTTTGATAGAGCAAAATTTGATTAACCCAGATTTCCAAAAACACCTGTTGCTAGGCAACTATGAATAATCGTAGGCTATGCTCTATTATTTGTTTTGTTATCAGTAAAGATGGATGAATCTAGCTCTGCGGATACACAATTAAGGCAGGCATGCAAGATTTTTATGCATATGGATGTTTTTCCAGAGAAACCACTCAGTGCGGGGGTGTCCTCGGGAGGAGGTATGAAGGGCAGTCGGCTCTGAATAAACACCAGATTTATAACTCATCAATCCCATTTTGTAGCACCACAAAGCTTCAAGGACATGTTAGCAAAAGGTGGACCATGTCGTGTGGCGCGCAGGTGGTGACCATGCATATTGACAGGAGACTCATCTGACTTGAGGATGTCTTCACTTTGTTGAAAATTCTTACAGAGCAGGTGTTTACATTTTGGGAGCCACATGACAACATACAATAATATTAACTTTCTTGCTAAGGGTGGTGTGAAGCACTTGATGCAGTGTTGCCTTTTTGCAGAAACCTTAATTCAGTACTTTATATACCACGCAAAACCCAACTATCCTCCTAGATGCTGGTGCTGGCATCTAGTAGGAGCTTGCATGCAGACTTAGCAGTGTTTACATATGGTCACTGTAAACTCTCATGGGTCCATGTGACCTGGCTCTATTCCACCTTTGCATTGGCTCAGGTATGTGTGCAGCTTAGTCTAGTTTGCAGTCATGGTCTTCTTGCTGTGCTGCCTTCTAGCATTAGTCCTTTACCCTAACAGACTCTGCTGAGTAATGAGATGTAGGAGGAGAAAATCAGGACGGGTGCCTGGACTGACTTTGAATTCATCCGAATTAGTAGCAGACTTGGGAGGTGTTCTATGACTCTTTCTACTGCTTTACTGTTCTGGAAGTATTAGCAATGGACCAGGGGTCTTTGAGGGCTGTACTATGGCTGTAAGTGCAATCCGTGGCCAGAAAGCAGCTTTACAAACACAGAAGGAAGCAAGAAGTCACAGTTGACATGCAGGACATGGTGAGCGCAATGTTTCCCATGACTCCAATCAAAGGTCCCGCCCCTTCACTTCCTGTAGTTCAGGAAACACTCAGTGTATGACTGTGTGTACGTGTGTGTAACTGTGTGCGTGTGTGTGTGTCTTTCCTCAATGCTACCACATCCCATCCCAGCCCCCACTCCCCACTAACACCATGACAGCTGGGATTGAACCAGTTTCCTCGTCATTCATCACCTGGTTCCTGCCTTCCTTCCGGTTGTTGTTCCAGCCCCAGAAACCGTCATATGGCTGGCATTGTGTTCTTCTTATTTTTGTGTTTTATTTTAGGTCCTTCCTGCCTTCGCACATTTTGGATCTCGCCAGGTGGCAATCTGTACACCCAAGTAGAACTTTCTGCAAATATACTCTGCTTAGTTCTGATTTTATTCTAATCCTCCTGCTCCCTGCAGTCCCAGTCTAGAATCTTTAAAATGATTTTCGTTTTGTCTTAAGAAAGTTAAGTAGGTGACACAGAGAATGGTCTTGCTTGTTGAGGTTTTTACATATTTTACATTTCTACAGCAGTGAGGACAGTTTGCTCATGACATGACATTTTTGATGTATTAAGTTACATTGATGTAACACATTCCAGTTTGCAAACTCATTTCTTGGCACACAGCCGTGTCCTTTCACTGACGGGCTCTACAAAAATGAAAGGCAAGTATGATGATGTCAGAATTTAGGCCCACACTGTAGTCAATGCAGCAATGCTGGACACGATGACAAGTAGAAACTCAGAGCGTTTCGCAGCAGCAACAAAGCCATGCTGGAGCTATATGGGTCGAGAGCTATTTTAATCATAGATATGGCCGAGAATACCTGAGGGAGTGTCCCTGCACTGCTGGAATGTGGGCTGTTGGCAAGCCTGTGTACGTGTGCGAGTGCATAAGCGTACGTGAGCTTCTTTGTGTGTGTTGCGACATTCCATAGAAATGAGCCCCCGCCCTCTTTCACTCAGTCAGTGGTGAAGACACTATGTGAAGACGTTCAGCACCTGTCTTACCTAAAGACAGGAAACTGGAATGATGGGGAGGTATTTGTATCCCAGCTGAGTTTCTGAAAGCTTAGCAGCACCCGTCGTATCGTCGGGTAATGAGAAAATACGTTGTCAGCAGCTTCAGCTCTATTTGACTGATGAGAGATGATGGGACTCTCATGCATGAGCTTTCCTTACTCTAAACTGTGGCTGTAAGTGCCTGGCCTACATTCGGGTAATGGGATGGGGCTGGGGAGCTGTGGGGGAAAGGGACTCTGAATACTGACATTCCAGGTGAGGTTGTGAAAACCAGTGTGGATATAGGATGGTTTTCTGTCTTTTCTGAATATAGACTCCATTGTTTTCTGTCACTTCATCTGAAAGACAGCGGTTAATGGGAATAAGGAGTTTTCTGGCACAGAAAAGTGACGGATGACTGGAATTGTGACTGTTGACAGGTGTGGTGGCAGCAGGGGTCTGGCCACAGAAAACCACCATGACAGGGGGAAGTGGCTTCAAAAGCAATCTCCTTACAGGCCAAGTGTTATTTATAAACTTAGCAAGTCTGGTGACTTTGTACAGTGCATCATCAGGGAGATGATCTCAGGTTCGTCATGTGGTCTCAGGCAGCAGATCACCATCCAAAACATGCCTTCTAGCTTCCTTGGCCAACTTCGCTCCAAAGTACCAATTCTAATCTGGAATTAATGGGCCACAAAAGCGTTAATCAGCTCTTTGTTAGTTTCCCTTTCTGTCACATCTTGTCCAGCTGGGATAATTGGGTCAAAAGTGCTGTTCGTGGCTTGCAGTTAAATAGCATTGTACCAAACATATGCCGTCAACACAGCCAAGGCATCTAGCTTTTCAGGAAGGCTTGAATTTGCAGACACCAAGTGGCTCTGGTATGGCTTACATGTCGTGTACGGCTGAATAGTCAGACTTGTCCTAGGTTCTTTGTGTTGTATGTTGGTAAAATAATGTACAGGGAGTCTGTCCAAATATTTGTTGTGTGAAAGGTGTAGCAGTGACACAAGGGCTGCATGATCATTACCCTTCTTCTTCCAGCAACGCGATTTTTAGAAACGACAAACATACCCAAAAATATTTAATAAGAGAATATTTTATGTCTTCTAATTTTTTTCATCATGTTTTGTATATACTTGCTTGGTGTAAGTCCATGAGGGTTTTGTTTAATAATTGGAGTGACTTCATCTATGGGGTATTTATGATGGGTTAAATCCTGAAAGTGGTTTCACTTTGCTTTTGTCCACGGTTCTGTTTTGAGGGCCAAAGTCAAGCCACTGTGCCAGGCAAGAACAAAGGTCTGGTGACAGAATTCCAGTATCTGATTCATGCTCCTCATTGTTTCCGTCAGCACAGTTTGTCTCCAGGCAGCCAAGTCTCAGGAGTGCCAAGTGAGAGAAAAATGCGAACCATCTTCAACAAAAGATCTCGAAAAACCCCTGGGCTGAATAGAATGGTCAGGCAGTTCCTTCTACTTTCAGCAGTAAAGCGTTGTTAATGGAGGAAGGGATGAATGAGTATGCCTATTTGAAAGCACTGTGTGCTCTGCCCTCATAACTAAGATCGAGGCAAACAAATTAAGAAGACGACGTGTGGATAAAAAGGCACTTTTGATGCTTTTGTATTAGTAAATGAATGAGCGATTTGAATTGGTGCATAATTTGGCCTTAGACATCGTTTGCTCAGAACAGAGATACAGTGTCTTTGTCATCTCTTAGAGGTGACCTCACGCAGTGTGTTTTCTGTGGAGTGCCGTAGCCAATCGGCGTTCTTCAGTTTGTTTAGAGAGCTTTTCTGCATGAATAATCATAACAGGGAGCTGCTGCTGTTTCTTACCCTATCTATGCTAGCAGCCAGCGCAGGACATATGATATGAGGATCTGCAGAGAGGGCTGCCTCTGGCCACCCCCACACTTGCCCATCCTGACCCACTTGTCTGGAATTCAGATATTATCAAAGCACAGGCGGCCAGATCCTGGCAGCCAAGCGTTGTTCTGTCAGCACTGGTGAGTCAGAACATAGGTCATCATGTCTGCAGGCAGGGATTCACATGTTCTGTTCTGTCCTACCTGTGCAATTTCCTGTCCCGTTTCCCCTTTATGAGGCAAAGAGTTTCAGTCTGTTGAAATTGCAGTTAAGAAAGTGGGGATAGGAAAGAGACTCAGATAAGAGATGAGTGTTTCCTGCGTGTTCAGTCCCGGGTCATGGCTGTTCTTCTTTCTGATGCTTTTCTGTGATGCAGTTCCTAAGGAGGGGAACAAAAGCCCATTATTCACTCATTCATTCATTCACCCACTCATCCATCTATCTATCTATCTATCTATCTATCTATCTATCTATCTATCTGTCTGTCTGTCTGTCTGTCTGTTTGTCTGTCAATCTATCTATCTAAGGGTGCTGCAGTGTCCCATTATATCATTGCCCCCTACCTCACCATGTGTTAAGC
>JAABNX020000001.1:32751435-32764919 GCA_015163995.2 Mormyrus lacerda
TGTCTGTCAATCTATCTATCTAAGGGTGCTGCAGTGTCCCATTATATCATTGCCCCCTACCTCACCATGTGTTAAGCTGTGAGACCTGCAAGGCGTTGTTTGTCTGGATTTCCCCATTTGTTAAGAAATGAATAGTTGGGCGCAAATGTTTTTCCAAGTAAGATTTGGAGAGAACAGCCCCTCCCAGTAATCACAGGCTTTGTTGACTACAGTGAAAGAGAGTTTCCCCGACAGAACTGAGAGGAAGCACATGGAAGAGCAAAAGGCTGCAGTTTTCTCATGAACCTTTCAGTTCTGCAGAAACTTCACTCTGGGTTCCATTGTTTTGTATCCAGTGTATTACGATAGTGCTTTGGACTGCTCCATGCACGTACAATAGTGATGGTGCTGCCCGAGACGTGCATTCTGGAATTGATTCAATACTGCAAAACAGCGGATATCCTGTGGGCCTCTTGAGGGTAGCTTGCTGAGAGAGGAAGTGGAAGCTGGACTGAGGGGGCCATTGTCACCACTGACAGGCCAATGGTATGAGCCTCTTGTCCAGAAACCTGCAGCACTCTGACACATTTTCTCATTCGAACTGCGTCTCATCCTAACGGGGCTTCCCAATGCAATATTAACTAATACTCTTGTTAATTGTAATCCGATGGGCTTCTACATAACAATGACATAACCACAGAGGAAAACACTGGCCTGTTCCCCTGGCCACATTCACAGCAGGGTCATTTTAGCAGCTCCTCGTGTCGCTTCCTGCATTTGATGTGTGGGGGCAAAAGTGCGGAAGTATTTGCTGGCTGGCCGCCCAGAGCCTGGAGAGCGCCTGGAAGATACTGGGGACCTGCTGCCCACTTCTGTATCAAAAAGCATCCAGAGTGAGGCTCACAAAGGAGACAGTTCAGTCACTGGATGCCGATGTGAGTAAGAGGTCCTAGGTGGGTAGCCTTAGTATCCCCTGGAGGTCCATCCAGAATATACTCCTCTCTTTACATTCTATTAAGAAATAATAGAAATCCATCCATCTGCCCCTCTCCTATCTGCTGGCCAGCGTGGTGGGTATTCATATAGTCATACACTTACCAATCTGCAGGAATACTGCACAATGATTTGGAAAACTCTTAACCGATAAAAATAAAATTTCTTATCCCGTTCTGTCATTTGAAAAGATGTTTTTTTTCTTAGAAACCATCTTCTGCTTGGTGGCTTCCAAAACGATTCAGAAAAGTGAAATTTCAGAAAATAGAATTAGAATAAAACAACAAGGTTATGCTCATGACGTTAGCCGGTGGATGCGTCATTAATGGCCTCTCCCACAAATGTCATTCACTGGTACTCAGTATTTTCCCCTTCCTGTTGGGAACTGAGAGCATTTTTAGCCTTGCGATAGATGGGGAATCTCTAGCACAACTTACTCTAGATCTGCCAGACTCATTGCCTTGCCTTAGATACATGAAACCAGAGCTCTTGCTACACTACATGTGTCCGATCAAAAAAAATGCTCTTCAATGTCTTTCACTGAGTAACTCCTTTTTTCTCCTTTCCTCCCCCCACTACTCGTATGGCTGTTGTTGTTTTCATACCTTCACCCTCCACCGGTGGAATCCTTCTGTCCCATCATGTAGCCTCTTGGCCCACTCCCATTCTGCTGCCTTTTCATCATGTTAAGTAATAAAGATTAGCTTGCCACGTGGCACAATGGGCCACAATATCCCTTGCACAGACATCCCAATCTTATAACAAGCTGTTAACCCTGTTTAAAAATGTCCCCTTTAAATAGGCTTGTGCTGGGCACTAATCCCGACTGAGCGATTTAATGAAAATCGCCATATCCCGATTAGATTAGCCTGTGCCGCCAGCAGGCTGTTATTAGCCGACCCATATATACAGATAAACTACGGCTCTCCCAAATCCAGTTAGAGGAAGATGGGGATGCAGCTTGGAGCCGGCGGCAGCCCGTGGGATTATCCCACCATTGGCGTGTTCTCTCTCGTCGCTCCGTGTCACTTTTACATGCTCACACCTCTCAATGTCACTTCCTTGACTCTTTGCGTTTAGTTTGTCCAGCTTAGCCACTCATCACTGCCTCACCTTTCCGCTATACTCCGTATTGAATGGCAGAAATCTGTCCGCGCTCTTTTTCAGAAAATACTATCATCACTAAGTATTCCTTTTAGTATTTGTATGTTTTTTTCCCGTGGATAAACAAATGCATTGTGAGAAATGCGCTTTAACGTAAAACTGACTAAATCATCATGATAAATGAAGTAATGGCTGTTAATCTGCCCCCGAGCACTGTACTCACTCAGCTCAGTCCACTGCAGGCACAGGGTCAATAAAGTATTTACAGCCCCATCTCTACAGTGCAAATGTAAGTACAGATGCAGTGCTCCCTGAATTTAAGTGTGGGAGGCATGTGTGAAAGGATGAGGAGAGGGGGGTTCAAAGGCAGGATGAAGGGCATATTGTGTGTCTCACATTTGTTTACTGATGAAGCAGCTGAGTGGGGTAAATGTTAGCTTTTCTCCTACTGTTTGTCGACAAAGTGACGTGTGACCTGTATCAATTTGCAAGCCAAGGAGAAATAATTGGGCTAAAAAATAGCAAAAAAAATCATCCCTGAAACCTAAAGGGCAGTTTCACATACGACCTTGCTAAGGAAGCTTGCAGAGTAGCTGGGTACAGATGACAGGATTATAGCCTGTCCTTATAATCCCCCAGAAAGAAAGACTTTACTTACCGAAGGTGACTATGGAGGTGCTATTGGCAGTGCATAGAATTAAGACTGATGTTCAGAAAAAGCAGCTTATTTGGACTCGTCTGGGCGATGAACTCCACACTCCATACTGCTGCTAGGGTGAACTGACTGTGGCAAACACAGCGTGTGAGGCCTTTGGCTGTCCCCAAATCTGGCCGCGATCATATGTGACTTTGGATACTGGATACATACAACTGTGCAGGTCTTACTATCAAAAGAATCCCAATAGAAATTTGGGCAGCATTCCATTTGTTTAACATTTTTCTGCCCAAAGCTGTGGACTAAAAATGTATGCATTTAATTACATTAAGCATGCTAGTTATTTATCGGTTGCGTTAGTTACAGTTCTGTGTAACAGCGGATGTCCTGTAGGTCTCTTGAGGGTCAGTTGTTGGAAGAGGAAGTGTGAGAGGGCCATTGACCAGCTACACGGTGTTGCCATAAGTTCACAGTCCAGAATTCTGTAGCATCCTGGCAGGACCTCTCATTGTGCTGCCAGGACCTAGGGAGCCTGGGGCCCCTCAGTGTAGTATTATCTTACAGTCTTGGTAACCGAAATCCTGATGACATAACAGTCCCGGATAACACTGGCCTTTTTGCCCGGCTACCCGTCACGCAAGGGTAATTTTAGCAGCTCCCTGTATCGTTTCCCGCTTTTGATGCACGACAGCAAAAGTCCAGAAGTCTCGAAAGCTTATAGGTTCAAGTGCCTCAAACATACTCAACCGTAATTACTTCACTAATACACCCACTTTCTGCAATATAGAAAGAAAATGTGCCACCTACAATCCTGGACTGCTTTTGCTAGCAATGTATACCGTTTGAAAGCTTGTACTTTTGGTATTTTAAGGTGTTGTATATTGTAAAGCAGTGTAGTTTTAGATCTTTCTTAGTGCAGTGCCTCACGTAGCAAACTGGAATCCCCTGCCATGCTGAGTGCATTATGGAGGGAGGGGTGCACTTCTGCTGCCCCATTATTTCCCAGTACATCAAAGCCGTGAGCGTAGCAAACGTAGTGAACCTCCACTGTTAACTGAGAGCTGACTGCTACCCCCGTGATGAATGCCAGCAGCAGACTTCTGGTCTGTCCAGTTTCTTCGTTTAACAGTAGATGCAGCTGTGTAAAACCCTCCTGTAACAACATGCATAGCTAAGATTAGGGGTACCTTTCACAGGCTTCATGTGTGAAAACAATCCAACACGCATTTCAGCAGACTGCTTGCCAGATGCTAATGGATTGGCTTCAGGTGTGTAGCCCTGATAACTCGTACAAGATTTTGAACAAGCAGTGGTCTTTCACAGGACAGAGAAAGATATTACCACATGAATTACATCAAGCAAGTAAGATGAGGTTCATAACTTATGGTATGTCAGAGGCACCACAGCTGTTTCAAGATTCAGGAGTTGTGATGTTTATTGGCCTGGAATGCCTACTGGTTAGGCTCAACTCAGTACTGCTATACCACCTGTGAGGACACTTTCATTGGTATTGGCAAAGAAGTTCACAACGATCTTCTCTGTTTCATTGATGTTCAGGGTGAGGTTTTATTGAGGCACTAGTTCCTTCACCTCATTTCTACATGCAAATTCATCATTATGGTAAGGAGACCATGTACTGTAGTATCAATAGAAACCTTGATAATCCAATTACTTCTAAATTTGCCTACAAAGTTATTGTTGACGGTGGAGTACAGCCTTAGGGTCATGCAGGAACCCCGAGGTGTCACCATGTTGAGAGACAGAGGGGATGAGGTTATATTCCTGATCTTCTCCACCGGGGGTCTGCCTGTCAGGAAGTCCTAGACCCGGTTGCAGATGAAGTTGCTGTGGCCCAGTTCCCAGAGTTTACCCACCAGCTTGCCTAGGATGAAGTTGTTAAAGGCTAAGCTGCAGTTGATGAACAACAACCTGGCATAGCTGTTGTGCAGGTGTTTAAGGGTGGTGTGAAGGACCAGAGAGAAAGTGTCATGTATTCAGCTATGCTGAAGGGGGTCTCCGAGTCCACTAGTCCCTCAGACACTATTGATGCACGGTGGGACACTGGACAGGGACAAAGAGATGTTGGAGATGTCAGTCTAAATGCGCCAACTGTTTTCTGTTCGTCTTTAGAACATAGGAAGGGATACCATCGTGGCCAGCAGCCCTGCAGGTTGGGACCATTGAAAAGTCCTCTCCATGTACTGTTCAGACAGCTGTAGCACAGATTCCCCCTGGTCCACTGGGAGCTTTGTGTGTCTGGAGCCTAAAACCATGAATTCCATAAAAGTTACTCAGCTCATCGGGTAGTGTGACATCAGATTCTGTAATCTGACACGTCTTTCTTTTGTAGTTGGCGAATCTTTGTGTTGGCACCCCACATTGTCATTCCAGCTCTTTTGAGCCACCCTGGGTTTCCAAAGCATCAAACCATCCCTTTAATTTTTAATGTTATTGTTCAACCAGGGATTTTGACTTGGAAAAGTTCGTATGCTTTTTATTGAAATACAAATATCAAAACATTGCACCTCTGCATATCTGCTAGTGTTTGTGGCTGGGTCTTTGAATGCATTCCAGTCTGTGCATTTGAAGTAGTCAGCAAGTCATTGCTCTACCTTGCAAGACCAGCTCTGAGTGACTTCTTCACAGGGGGCGAGTCTCTCAGCTGTTGTTTGTATCTGGAGCACAGCAGGATGGAAGTGCGGACAGACCTGCCAAAGTTTGAGTGCAGCACGGCATGGCACAATCATTTATTAGCGGTGCAACAACGGTCCGGCCTTTTAGTGCCTCTGCTTGTGGGTCATGATGTGCTGATGAAACTTTGGCAGAACTTTCCTCAGGTTACGGTGGTTAAAGTTCTCTTTAATAGTGAAGGAAGGCTGAGGATTCAGGCTCTCCTGTTTGCTTATCACGCTGCACAGCTCGCTGAACACCACCTCGGCATTCGCCTGTGGCTGGATGCAAGAATAATAGAGCTGAATTCCCATGCTAGGTAGAGAGACTGGAATATGAGCACATGGTGCTTGATGTTTGCAGATCAAGACTCAGTATAGACTCCTTTTTAACCAGTCATTTCCTTTACACTCATTTATCAGCAATGGTGAATATCCATCAATTCTTGTTCTAATTGCTTATCTTGACCAGGGTCATAGCAGGGCCTGGAGCTTAATAGAGAATATCTCTGAAGGGATTCTTAACCTCTTGGAATTTATTGCAAAAAAAAACTATTCAAAACTAATGTGAAATACATATATAAAAATTACAATACACATATTTAGTTGTGCCTTGACCTCTTATCTCATTTGGATGCCTCCAGGACAAGAAAATGTCATTTACCAACTAGTAGATGCTTTTGTTCTGCTTTCATAGTAGCATGTTCAGCTTGAGTTTGCATGCAGGTCTTTAAATGCCTCTGTGAAACTTCCTATATATTGGGCCCCTCTGGGCTGACTACACAGCCTTCTGAGTAGCTCCTGTCCTGAACCGTGGCTCCAGCCTACTGCTATTCCACATACAATTGGTGAGGACATATATATCTAAGCACAACTGTATATATATAGTAGAGACACTCCTTACCTACCAACCGAGTTCCATTCCTGTGACCAGGTCGCTAAGCAAAGAGCCGCCCCTTACCAATATTTCAGGCATATTGTACTGGTAGTAAGTTTGTGTTAACCATCTTTAGATATTTTCATGTCACCTTTGCACCATTTATAACATTTTTAGTATGTTTATAATGTTTATACAGTAGTGTACCGTATACTGTAATAATCCGAATAGAGGAAATCTCTATACTTTACTTAGGTTTGCAGGTCAGAGAGCTGGTCCGCGTGTAGTTAAACAGGTAGGTCGTTAAGCAAAGGTGGCAATTTCAGGTCCAGAAAGTAAAAATCCAGACCATGATTTACTTTCAACCAACCAGTTGAGTACACTATGACTGTGATTCTTTATACTCAACTGGTTGGTTGAAAGTAAATCGTTAAGTGAGTAACGTCTGTATGTATGTGTGTGGTCCAGGTATACCTTACCTTGTGGGGACCAAATGTGATGAATACCCATTTTTATTTACCTTATGGGGGTCAGTTTCCTGTTTCCTGGTCCCCATATGGGAAAACAATAAAAATCCGTGACTGCACTTAAAAAACTAAAAATGCAAGAACCCTTGTATTTTGTTTGGTTACTTATGGTTATGGTTACGACTGGGTAGGTGTATAAGCACAATTGTATATTGTTAGAATTTCCATTTGTGTTTTAATCTAAGGATTTATAAGCTTTATTTTGTTCCACATGAAATAATATTATTAGTAGTTCTAAATTAAGGTCCAATAAACCAAGGCTAAACGGCATTTTCATAACTTAATTAGAAACTAGATTGTAATATGGTCTATTCCCTTAACAAACCTGTCCTATAATGTTACCCATTTTGTCCTTTGGTCTCTGTTTTATAGTCTTTCAACCATTATTACAAAAGTCGCTGTCCTACACATATTAGATACCAGGGCTCTTGGGAACTGGGCTTGATAATGGAAGCCGGAGCTCATGCCCATCCCCCACAGTGACATGTTTTTTTCTCCCTCTCATATTTGTACTGTGACAATATGGAAGGAGTGGAGAAGCTTCCGGACTTCTGTGTTTCTCATCTGAGCCTCGGCTTCTGCTGGCGTGCTCCGGCACGTCTCAGTGGTCAAGATGAGGAAACTGAGGGGAGGGCCAGAGCTCACGCAGCATCGCCCGACTCTGCTTACGATGCCGAGGAAGGATGTAGCCTGGCGTGAGGAGGCTTCTCACAGCTACTGATTCATTCCTCTTTCGAGAGCAGAAGAGCTCTTACCTCCTCACATGTATCTATGGTTTCTGTGGGTTGAAAACATAAGTCGCAGGAATCGCGAGAGTTATTTTGAGTATGCTAATTCTGTGGCAAATATGACAAGGTGGAGATTCTCACATACGTGCCTCAATGAACAATTATTCTCCGATAGCGTGATAAAGTGGAACGAACCCGTTCAAAACCACTACTCAGCTTCAGAAAATATCATTGCTATTCTTGTGTTTGAAGAACTGATCATTCCTGCTGGGTTTGTATTAAAATCTCATTTAGGGTATTGCTGTGGTATCCTTTTGAAATGGCCAGTCTTATACATTAATAAAACTATGCATTTCCAAGGCATATACACTTCCATCATTTGCATGCATTTTGTGATATAATGACTAAAACTATTATTAAACAGACAATAAAATGCAGCTGTCATAAAGGACCCTCAGTCATTGTCAGTGTTAAAATCAGGCTACTGCATTTAAGTGATGTTACGCAGTCATCGTGCTCCATTAGTGAGGCTGAGGTGCCAGGCAGTCCCAAGACAGCTAGCCTTGAATGTTTGCTTTACCGTTGGAGCGGTTAGCAGTGAGAATGGGCCTACCTTTTGTTCCTGGCCTCTCCCCTGGTATTGATCCAAGCCTCCCGGATGTTTTAATGTCTGTTGCCCGATGGGCACTGAAGGTTTGCTATCGCCTTTCCCATCATTCATCTAGCAGTCGAGCTGTTAGCTATTGGCGCCGTGTCCTTTGTGTGCAATTGGTCTTTATAATAGCGGCGGTGTCCTTGTGTTTCTCAGCTCCCACTTTTATGTCTTTACTTACACTGCACACCAATCTTCGTCCCTCCCAGAAGGCAATCGGTGCAGGTAGCAATGACATATTCCTTGGTGTTGCCCAGCAAGGCTGTAAATTTACCCTCTGCAGTCATAAGTGTTGTCCAGTTTGTCACCAGGTAGTACCCCGCCTTTTTCTGTCATAGGCTGTTTATTTACATCACTGACCGCTGAACAGAATATCGCTACAGGTTATTTGACTGTGACAAGTAGTCATTCCTAAAAAACATCTTCATGACAGGTTAGTATTACTTCCAAAACCTTAGTAGTACAGGGAACATGGGCAGTGTATTATGAAACAAATAATGTACACATGTCTACTTGTGTTGAATTGCTTTTATACCCAATGCCTCCATATTTGTCGAAGGCGTAATAAATGACCGCAGATGAAGTATACTCACTGAAGGCGTGTCTAGAGTGAAAATACAGATGTATGAATAAACGGCATCGTAATGTACTCCCTAATCATATTTTGCTATCTCCCGTAAAAGAATATTGCTGTATTCAGCTCCTTGGCATTGCTGAACTGGTCTGTGGGCAACGAGTGCATTATTTTTTACCATCAACAAATGAGGCATGTTTGAGGACAAGTGCTTGATTTGATAAATAACCCCACTGTGCCATTTTCTTCTGTGAGTCAGTGCCACTGGGCACCGGTGGCCAAGAGAAACAGGATTGAATTATTCCAAAATGAAATGAGCATATCCTCCCTGCTTCTATCCTCAGCTGTCGCTATTCCTCCTTGGCTGTAGCTGTGCATCATTTCTTTATACCGATAAGCTGTTTGTGGGCTGGTTGGGTGTTAGTTGTTCTACTAGTGTGCGTGCGTGTGTGTGCGCGTGTGTGTGTGTGTGTGTGTGTGTAGGGCACATGGAGGCAAAGGGGACGTTGAATGGGCCATTTTAGGAGGCAGACTGGCCAGTTCGCAAGCAAACAGGAGGGAGGAGGTGGAACAGGGGTCACAGGTGCAGAGATGTGGAGAACAGAGGGGTAATTACACAGCAGGAGTCTGTGAGTGGGGCTGCTCCATCACAAACCATTTATTAAAATTTCATCGAAGCAGGCTGGGACTAGTGGGGCTCTGAAAACTATATTTTTAGACTCAAGGGATGAGGGTATTACTTAGAGATAAAAACCCGAGCATGTGTCTGGGTGTACGAATGTGTGTCTGTCTGTTGTCCTGGGAGGTGGTTGAAAGGCCTGTATTCTTTGAAAATACTCAACCCAGATCTTTGTGTAAAATGGATTAAAGGGACGATCTACGTTATGTGTGTTGCTCAGGTCTGCCCAGCGGCTATGAAACATTACTATAGCCATGCTGAGCAAATACCATGTGCTGCTTCATTTGTTGACAAAACTTTAAAGCTTAAAGCAGTATGAAGTCAGCAGGGTCAGTGCATGCAGTGCCAGCTAGGGTGGGCATTTGAGGAATACCTTTCTTTGGGTTCCAGTGGGACAAGTCAAGCAGTTACCATAGCGTTCCAGAAAATGTTTGGTTTCGGGGAGCATTACTTGGTTCTTGACAATATATGGAACTGGTTTGTGTTGACTTTTTAGATCAAAGTCTTTCCCTTCGCCATTGACCTTGCATCGAGCCACTTTTGTTGTACATGTTGTTTAAAGTCAGCCTTGAAGAGGATTCAGTTGGCTGGTTTTACGGCCTCCTTAGGACCACACACACACTCCAGAGCTCCCTGTAACTATATCCACTAAATGTCAGAATCACAGGGGCTGGACAAGGCTGGGGAGGCGGGGCAATTGGGACAGGGTCCTGAGCAGGTGAGAATCCGGGGGCAGCTGTTGTGCCCTCAAAGTCTGTGCTTCCCTGCTGTCAGTCACTCAGGGCAACCTGACGTCGTTCCCTGGTACAGCTGAGATGGACCCGATATGGAGACAGGGAGGAAAATCTATGAAATCCTGTTCGTGTCGGTGTGCATATCCCAGGCTCCAGCTGACTGTGATGCACAGCCTGCTGCGATGATGGTTTGAATGTCATCTGGCCAGATACGATCTACCCCCAAGTGTGACGGGGAAGCTGACCATCCCCCCCCCGCCCCGCCTGCAGACTCGCCGTCAGCCGCGGCGACGGGCCGGCGCGGGGAGGGAGCCAGCATCCCAAACGTGCCCCTGCTGCTGATCGCAAGCGACTGTCACTTCTCACAATGGCTCTTTCATGGCTCCAGTAATTGTTGTGTCGTTACAGAGCTAATGGTGCAGCAGGCGCCGGCAGTCGCTGCCTCTCACTGCCATGCATATCACGCAGCTTCTGAGCAAGCAGCCGAAATCGGCCAGAATATAAATTACGGGCAGCATCCTAATTTCGCCAGGGAATGGTTCTGAAGTTGGGAATGTGTGGGCAATAATAGATGCTGCAGAGTTATAGCTCTCAGGTTGATGGTTACATGCGCTGGTCCGGGGGGGCGGGGGGCGTGCAAGCTACTATGGCTCATGCTCATCAGCTGGCTGTATGGATCTGCTAAGTAGAGCCAGACAGGGGACAAGGGCAAGGTCATTGCATAGGAGAATGGTGTTTTCACCTCTTCAATGTAACAACCCATTTCAGAGACAACTCTAAAGGTTTCTGAACATAATGTCAGTAGTTATATTGCATTCTGCCCGAATGTCTGAAAGTCTTTTCTATCTATTGTCTGCCACTCACGCACACATACACAAACCTTCCATTTATAGAAATTTAAATAAAAGGTTTACCTCCACTGCTTGAGTGAATACTACTCAGAACAGCCTTTTGTGCAACCACACACACACGCACACACACACACACACACAGGCTTCCCCATCAGCAAATTAACTGAATAAAGAGCGTCTCTTCACTGGTTCGTTTTGAGTGGCTAATTACTCATCAGCGCACGCTGTGTGGGGAGGGGGAGAGATCGGTTTTGCATCAAGAGGTACAGCTTCAAACAGCATCTGATGAAAGCCAAAGCACTTTAATTAAAACCTATTTGTATAAAAAAATTAATCTGAACTCTGAGAAGGGGAAAAATACACAATTCCAGCAATGGAGAAAAGATTTAAATCCATTACTTTAGATAATGTGCTGACTTCATTATTTTGCCGAGAGAGTCAAGACTAGGAGAGTAACTGAATCGGATATCAATGATCATTTCCCCTTTGTGTCTAGTTCAGCTCCAGCCATATGCATTAACAACAATTTGTGAATCGCGCCTCCACCATTCCCTTGTCTGGTGACCTTTAAAGTCGTGGAATGAACCTAAAGCTTTACAGTGTTCATTCATGTGTCATAGATGATTTAAATTGTAAATAATAGCAATTGGGATTTGTGTTTATAGCACTAGTGAGCTGAACAAGGAGTATTCAGACTATTATTTCAACAGCATTTTTATCAGCTCACTAAAGGGCCAGCCCAAACCTTATGTATGCCTTTTTACCTTGGACAGTACTGAGGGGTGGTTTGCAAAGAACCACATAACTATGAAGGGTTCCTGCTATTTCATGTTAACATGTGGTGTTTTAAACATCGACCCACCTTGCGATTAGCCAGTCCAGGTGGCGGTTATTTTTACATTTAACATTATACATTTGTATTCTAAATGAAATTGAACGGTATCATAAAAGGAGCACTGGCTGTCTGGGAGTGGAGAGGAGTAACAGGAGTAGATGTCAGAACTTTCTAGCGCGATCTGGAATCCGCGAGGCAGTCGAGCGTTCCTACGTCAGTATGTGCGCCTGCTCATTTCACGTCGTTCTTTGTCGACTTTCTGTCAGGCCCGTGTCAGAAGCTGTGCTGCCTGTTAAGGGATGGTTGGAAAAAGAGGCTCTGCAAAGTGCTTTGTTCTTGCTTAAGCCCAAGTTCCCCTTTGCCCACAGAGTTAACAGAGGCCATTTATCGAATATGATACAGAACACACTGGGCTGGTTGTGGATTTGTGAGGAAACGTGAATGTAAGGTTTAAAGCTTTGTATCAGTCAGTCAGATAGGAAAGCTTGGGGATTGCTTCTGCAAAACAAAATTAGAGCTGTAAGGGACACCTTTTGTGTTTTGAACCATATGTAAGAAACTCTTATTGGCAAAGTTTATTAGAAACCATTGCCCTTAAATCCTTTGATTGATGTTCATATGCAAATGTATTTCTCTGTTGAAAAAAGCAAACATTCTTTAAAAAAAGAAAAAAGGCACCGCTTATCGTCAAGCAACAGATGCTGAGCTTAATTTTGTTACTTATTTTCTGGATAATAAGAGTTTAGTAAATACCTATGATGCATTCTGTCATGTTTTAAGTTCTACTAATGGAACTATAGCAGCTATAATTTATATTGATGAAATGGATGAAAGAGCCAGAAGGTTTGGTTCCATTCTGCTCCATCTGCCAAAGTGGTTTAGCAGAAAAATGCCAGAGAGAATGTGCTAATAACAAAATTACCAACTGTAACAAAGAAACAATATTATCAGACCTTCTTCAAAGGGACTGCTAAATAGACATTTAGCCAGCACTGTTTTCTGTGTGCCAAGGCGTTCTTTATACTTGAGTATAATGCTATCAATGCAAAAGCAAGACAATGTGGCTGTTTTCTACACTTTAACAGAGTTTATTTCTCAGGAAACCAGGTGTAGCTAAAAAATAATTAAGCTCAGATTGGTTCTTTTGTAAGTAAGATGTTCTATTTGTATTCGGGGGAAAATATGCCTAATTTTTTTCCTGCATGTTTTTTTTCTTGTGTTGCCATTTTGAACTCTTGCAGAATTTTAATAAAGGGGTATAAAAGGCAGTGTGCCCTGTTTGTGCTAGGACTGATGAAATGCAGTTCACGGCAGGTCTGGCCAGGATGTGAGTAATAATAATAATATTAATAACAATTTGTAATATTTTATCTGGATCAGTTAAGTACCTCAGTTCACAGACTCATAATCAGAATTTTGCTTATACTGTGTGACTTTAAACCACAGTGTAACTTGATGTGGTGTACATTGAGGAGTATGATACTGATGTTATGGTGTGGATGCGACGGTGTGGATGTGATTATGTGGATGTGATGGTGTGGATGTGATTCTGGATGTGATGGTGTGGATGTGATTATGTGGATGTGATGGTGTGGATGTGATTCTGGATGTGACGGTGTGGATGTGA
>JAABNX020000001.1:32770928-32781913 GCA_015163995.2 Mormyrus lacerda
CCCCGCTCCTCCCCGCTGGCCATCCCTCCCCCTAATGCCCTGACAGGTAGAACACCAAAGTATGGTGGGAGCGGGGGTTTAGGATGCTGCCAGTGAGCGTGTGTGTGTTCGTGGGGGGGTCTCTCACCACGCCGTACATGCCCCTGCATCTCACTATGGTGAGAGTGACACTAATTCATTCAGACGTCTTGAGGAGGATCCCGCGTCTGGCCTCCTTCTTCCCGAAAGGGTCAGTGAGGGAGGGAGACAGAGGCAAAGGGAACACGAACTTGGGGCAAAGCAGGAGAGACTGTTTCAGATCAAGTTCAGCCACATCTTTATCTCCGGCCGTGGTTTTCCAGTGAGCCCGTAAAAACACAACCAATAAATAATGGAGAGAGGCCACAGGCAAAGTGGTCCTGTTTCATTATTTCTTAAGTATATTTTTATTTCCTTAGGTCTTATTCGTTATAATTTTGATTAATTTCGTAATAATCATAAATATAAACCAATAATCCTTAACCTATGGACACATCAATATATAAATACATTTTAATTGCAAATATTTTTCAATAACGTGTTATAATTTAGCGGTAGCCCAGAGTCAAATCGATTACTGCCACATAGTCAATAGAATGTGACTGTAATGATTCAAAAGGTTTATAACTGATGTATGTTCATGTTTCTCCAGTGGTGATTTAGCTTCAGCACGCTAATATGAATTGTTTTATTAGACTATTGTGTCTTGATTTGCCGCCATGTTTTTGGAAATTATAGCTCATTTTCTTCTCAGATTCGGTGGATATGAGGGCTCTTACTGAATATGCTTGAATGTCATTTGTGTCACTGTAGAATGAAGGTCCTAATTTAGAATTCATTTTAGAAGCCAAAGCCATTTGTGTTCCAGGACAATCTGAATGGCTCCATCTGCACAAGCGACACACCATCTCGAGCTTCTGCCATGCGCAACTGCTGTGATAATCCATATTGCTAAATAAGTTTGTTTTTATTCTAGGCTGATTCTTATGTCTTTATGTGTTTTATTATTATTCCTAATGAAATATTTGCATAGCAGTGCCTTTATCTAAGGCACTTTCTAGTACTGAGGGGATTATATTTAATCATAGGATTTAATCAGGCACCATCGCTGAGCTCATCGCTTATCATTCAGCCATGTGACCATATCCTGGTTTATTCTGCAGTGACATTGGTTAAGAACTCCTTGATTGCTCATAAGTACCGGTTTCCCCTGACAGCCTCCCTGTCTTCTCTGCTCCAGGTGTTTCTCCCGGTCAGATCATCTGGCCCTGCACATGAAGAGGCACATCTGAGACCAAAAGCAAGAAAGAATGAGTGAGAAAGACAGGAAGAGAGTGAGAGAGAAAGAGAGAGAGAGAGAGAGAGAGAGAGAGAGCACGAGAGAGTGGACGGGTGGACGGAATCGGACAGCGTGTAAATGTGTTGTGCGTGCCGTCCTGAGAAGGCCCAATTGAGAATATGAATGGGAGCAATGTGTCCTGTTGACACTGTGGCCACCACCAGCGTAAGGGCAAAGACAAGGGGATGGAGGGAGAGGGACAAAGAGAGAGAGAGAGAGAAGGAGCTCCACCGTTTTTGTTTATAGACGCACATTGTCCACCAGACTTATTTTTGTCAGCGGATTAACCATGCCTTACTGAACAGGGGCTGGGAATCAGACACTGCCAAACAATCTTGCTGATCCAGTCATGCCCCACGTACTCTTTTATTTCATCTGCATAAACACCAGAGAGACTTACAGAATATACACCCATGCACCAAATACACTCGAACAAACTTAGTCTCTTACAAAAAAATACTATGTGAAATGTATTTTACTTTCTTTTATCTCTCTGGGATCACATCACAGTACACACATTTCAGTAATGCTATCCACGAGAGCCAGTCGCTGAACTGCACAACACAGCCAGACTATATTGTAAAAGACCAATGTAACCTGGGCCAGACGCAATGCCCTGTATCTGGATACTAAGGAGTGTCTCATGGATGGGGCCAGGACACACTTCTTCACCTGGGGAGCACCTTTCTCTCTTATCTTCATGCCTGCCACCTCACAGGCAACAAATACGCAGCGACACTTTTTTGCCTTTTTAAATTTTCTTGTCTTTTATGAATTAAATGTCTTAAAATACGATTAACATTTGCCTTGCAAGAATGAACACGGATGTGAACATATGGAGGAAAAATTTACTGTGCATAAAAGCCACTGTTTAGCACTGACAAAGAAAATGGAAAGACAAGTAGAATTTGATCGGAAGGCTTTATGATTGTACTCCTGAAACAAAAAGGATTGGTGCCCGTTTTTTCATTTTTTTGAGGTTTTTTTTTTCTCCAAATCACCTTCTACACAATGCGAACTGGAGCAGAATTCCTACTCCCCCCTCCCAAAGTAGCAAGACTACAAAACTTGGGATACCTGGGGGTAACCTAGGACCACCAAAATCCAAGACCTTTCTGGCCAGGGAACCAATGGACGCCATTGTCAAACTGGTGCCTCAGGAGAGGACAGGTGGATTTGACTTTCATGGACAAAAAGCCCACCTACTTTAGTGTCTGGAAAACAAGGCCACATCAGCCAAATGGAACTTGCCTGTTTCATACCTGTTGTCTGCACTGACTTTTTCCAATGTGATCCATACTTTTTCATATAGGAAAGAAAAAAAAAAATCTCAAAACAAATGTAAAAAAAAACACAAAAAGAATGAATTACGCACATACACAGAACAGTTTCCTTGCTCATGGCAAAACATATAGGAGAATAACTCTCAAGTACATACACTCTTTAAAATAAAACACTGCATGGCAGAGTCATACACAGATTGCTTCCCGGAATTATTTGTTCAGTTCAGAAACATCCATATACGAATTATGACAGTTGTGTTTCTTGCTTTGTTGTTATTTTTTTTTAGAAATGGTCCAATCAACAAAAACATCTTTGAAGTTATATGCTAACGTAGCCTGTCTTCATGTTGTAGTGGATGCTGTAAGGCAGGTATATCAATCTCAGCATCCTGGGGGATTAGATTTCTGGTCCAATCCCAGCGTATGCAGCTCTGCAGGGGCTCCACAACCGTCACTCCTTTTTTTGTCCTCACAACAGTTTAAATGGCTGCTGAGCAACGGTGGAGAGGGAGGCTGATGCTGTTATCTGCTAGTAATAGCATGCACTAACAGTGCCAGACACTCTCAGACGATCCCAGAGCAGCCCCTCAGGGGAACGGTGCCACTCATCACCACCAATACCAAAAAGCTGCAGCAAGCAACTGCCCAGAAAGGAGGTTTGGGAGCTCGCAAATAACAAGAACAACAAGTGACTCACTACTACACAACGCCTGTCAGTTCCAGCTCACTTCTCTATAAGAACAGAGATCCTTTCTATTCTTCTAACAGCTACTTACAGTAAATAAGCAATCTCGCTTGGTCTTTATATAGGTTTTTTATATATGGTTTGGTTTTGTGGGGGGAAAACTCATGCCAAATTGGTTATGAGTTGGGGGTTTTATTCAACCACGGTTACGTTACGTACAATCAGGTGGGATTTTTCTGATGTTTTGGTGAGCAGCCGCCCGTGAGTGTTAGCATAAGCCTCCACTTAGGCCTTGTCTTTAGTGGCCAGCTAAATGCACATGGTAGCTGTACCGTTAATGCAGCATTGTGAGCTGATTTTGAGGGCAGTAAGGAGGCATTTTACTGAGCATCCTTGGGAGACTGCGGTTGTGTGTTGAGCAAGACAGGTTCCTCTGTTTCGTTTCCTAATCATCAACTTCCAGTGCAACAGGAAGATGTTCATTACTGCCCAAAGTTGGGACTAAAATAATCTAGGCAGTTTCCTATTTCTTACTGATATATATATATATAATTTAAGTAAGCATATTACACTCTTATGGACCAATTCCTGAGTTCTTTTTTTTTTTTTAATGGGTCATTGGCATGACTAATGTTGTAAAACAGAAGAAGCCTTGGACTCAGCTTATGCCACTATGGCCATGATCAGTCCCCCAGTCAAGTGGAACAGACTGACAGGGTCATACCAGGGGCACACATTGTTTTCATGCCGAATTTAACAACCACTGGCAGAGAGATGTTTTCTCCACAGTCTGAGTCAGCCCATTTCACTCCTGTGGCTTTCGCGCTGCTAAGTGTCAAAACATCTTCCTTCCCTCCATTGCCCGGCAAACCCTGCCTGCCATTGTGAAAGCAACAAAGCAAATGGTGGTATCTTCAAATCCAGTCTCCTGCAGATCTGCTTTGCTTCATGCATAAATGCTGGCTATTACTGAGAAAAATAAGATGTTTTGACGTTCGAAAGAGCATTAATATATAGCAGGAAGTAGAAGTTAAGACATGTGTTTAACAGGAGTATTGCTGTCCAAATGATGCTCAACTAGATCATGATTTTGATGATTCTGCACCGAAACACGCACGCACACCTGCATCCCCCTTCTGCTATTTACGTCACCTTGGCTGAGACCCAGCAGCGTTTCACTTGCTGCAGGAAGATAAAATGCACATTCATACTTTTCCCAAAGATTTGCATATTTGCTGTAACGTTCTGAAAGAGGAGATATAGAAAGAGAAACAAAGAATTTACTTTAGGGTCCCATTTTTTAATGGCCACCTATATAAACTTTTCAGAAGCCAACTGAAACAACTACTTATATGTTTACAGTAATATGACAATAGCACTTGTATGGTCTTAAAGAGCCCCTGTCATCCTTTCAAATGTGTAGTGGAGATGTACTCCTTTCAAGTTTTAAGAACCATACAAGTTAGTTTTTTTTTTTTTTTTTGCAGAATAACTGTTGTCTGTGACTGTATACATTGAGCATTTAACAAAAATATCAATAGACAAATGAAGTCACAAGTACCAGAGGCTAATCGCATTAAACACCTTAAGTATTCATAACCTTAAGTCTGCTCTTTTCCTTTAGACTGTATTTCAGTAGCTTTTACCGCTTAGTGCATAGTTGTTAAACTGAACGATCATGTAGAGGGTAAAAATGCAAACTCTTAGATTCAGCTGAAAGGAGTTTTATGCAATTAGCCCAGGTCCTCTATGACCTTTCCAAGTTTTGATGGATATGAAGTGTTGCTCTTCGTCAGAAGCCTACCATTTCGCTACATGATCTGCACACTTTCTGTATTCTGCTAGTCTAGTTTATTGGTGCACTCCTCTGTCAAATGTCCACTTAACATGTTCTGATACTTCAAGATGCATTATAAACCACGACAGGAACCCTTATAGAGATAACTGGGAGACAAAATTGTGGCTATGTTTGTGAAATTTAAATTGATTAAATCGTAAAGTTCATATCAATACATTGAGGATCTGCTAACTTTCTCTTTCTGGCAAAAAAGTTTAGAGCCAAGTGAATGGTCAATTATTAACTGAATCATTAACTATAGGTGAATGCATATGGCTATATTGCATCTTGGAGTAATCTTTCTGTCTAGTTTTGTCCATCCTAGGTGTCAGTATGTAAGTCAGGGGTTTGTCAAACCTCTCCCTCTGTCTCTGGGCTCTCCCTCCCCTGACTCAGTATCCTCATAGCTACTCAAGTGTTCCAGTGCATTCTGGGTTGCACTATGACCACTTACAGGGTACAGAAGCCTTGGGGTTAGGGCAGTCCATTTTCCTACAGCTCTGGACTATGACATTATACATTTTCAACAGGCCTTTGAGTTACTCCTCGATTATCTTTCGTTTTTGTTGTTTTGTGAGAGACGGGGCATGGCACAGCACACTTTGTCTGTCAGGGCATCTGGCCAAGACCTGCCACTGTTCCCTTGCTGAAGACTCGAATAACAGGAATAGCACCAACCACACAACTAAAAAGCAGAGTACCACTCAATTTGTGTGGTATTCCTACAAGTGCTTTGTTTAGTCTTTTCTTTGCCAGTTTGAGGACCAAATGCTATGTCCACCAAGGCTCTATCTTAGGTCCTATCGTAGGAGAGCAGAATGCATGCCACTCAGACTGGTTTAGAAGGCCTCAGGTCTGTTTTCCTTATTGAAGACGCCTTGACTTGTTAGACAGAGACCCTCTCTTTGCCCCCCCCAAATCCCTCCCCCTCTCCCAGTCCACTGCTTTTGTCCGTCATTGACACTCTCACTTTTTCACGTGTTTTTTCTTTTTTTATTTGCTGTAAAAAGTGTTTAAAAATATTATTTGTATTATATGATGTTAGTACGGTAATGTTCTTTATTAAGGAAGAAGAAAATTTATTTTTGTTACTGGTCTGTTTCATAATTCTTTTTTAAATTGGTATTGTAAGATATCTATGCAAGAACTGTTCTGTGGAGCATTTTTATTTAAGAATGTAATATGTGTAATAAATGGTAGAATCTGCTTGGCCTGAGACACAATTCTGTTCTGGGTTCATCACCGGAAATTAATTCCATATTTGGAATGGTAATCGGGGATCATGACATCACTATACATTCCATAAAGCACATGACCAATGGTCCATTTCTTTCAGAGGACTGAAGCTCATAACAATTACTGTCACTTTGCGTGACAATGAACAATAATGGCCAGTAATTGGCAGCCATATACAGTGGCCTAAATGCTTCAGTTGATTCAAGGGTTACCGAGTGAAGCAGCGCAACAAATAGCAGTAATAGCAATATCATTAGAATGTCAACATGAAGAACGGAGCCATCTGTTACTTTTTGGAAATCGAGTACTTTATTAAGAATTATAAATGGTCATGAAGATCTGTGACCCCCCCCCAAAGCTCTCTCTCAGGAGGATGTTACATATTCTGTAATTAGGACTGTTATTAACTTGTCAATGACTTATCTACCATTTATGAAGCCTCTGCTTGTGACTGACCGATTAAAAGAGGTAATCAAATAACTAATGGATAATTAGGGAGCAATTACATAGAATTAAAGGGCCTCACATGGTATATAAATTCTGTGAATGTCTCTCAGTGAGGTTTTCTTGGCGGGTTTCTCATTTGTAGCTAATGCCTGTAATTGAAAAGGGGCACTGTGGTTAACATGTGTCTTTGTAAAATCATGCATCTGAGCATTGTGTCATATAGAGCCACGCCTGTCATTCTGTTAAGAATGAGCGCCCCGTTGACGAAGGCTTCTCTGTTTTCATCGCATATTGCCATTCCATAGGAATGTATGCATTCTGGTTCAAGGACAGTCATGGGATTTGCTGTTACTGACATGCCTGAAACATCTGCAATAGGAATTAAGGCCATAAAATTGGATTGGAAATTGGAGCGCATTAACCAACAAATGGCATGTGGGGATTGGCACAAAGGTTTTGTACCCATATTTGCGTACTAACTAGGAGGGGTTCTGCAGTAATTAATTCTGATACAATAGTATCACATGTGAAGGTTTAACACCAGTTTTATGTATATGTACTTACTCAGGCATTTCACTCCTGATGATGTCCAGCACTCCCACCTGAAAACTCATTATTCAGCCACACCAGCTCCCTGCCTTCATATAACAGGAGTGTAATGGACCAAATGCCCATATAAACATTATTATGAAGGAAAAATGATTATGGTAGTGCTCCACTGTGCAGTTTCATGGTACAATAATTGCTCTGAAATCAATGTGTACATTAAAGTAAATTGCTGTGGCTTTGAACGATATTGCTTTAATGTAGCTTAAAAGTCATTTTAAAACAAAATATGGCACTAACTTTTTTCAAGTCAGTGAAATCGAAATTCGTCTAACTTTTTTTTTGTTGAGTTAATGAGCAATAAAGGAAGTAATGGCTCATGAATAGTATGGCACAGAGTGTCAAAATGTCTCTCTTTTAACCAGAGGCGGAAAGTTCAGGTTCAGAAAGTGAAAATCCAGAGCAAGATTTTGTTTTCTATGACTATGACTCTTTATAATCAGCTGGTTGGTTGAAGTAAAATCTTGCTCTGGATTTTTACTGCTAATGCTTGTTTAAAGTAGCCAAAAGAGTGTGGCTTTCCTGAAGGTTTATGACCCTATAAGTTATTACAAACTTAGCTTCCTCCAGCAATGGGAACAGTCCTGCTATGGCTATTTATAGTTCAATTTACATTACCTCCTTAACACTCCATATTTCAGATTCGGCTCAAAAGTGTCTTTTAATGGGGCGTGTTAAAACTTGCAGGGATCCTTTTTACATAGCTGTTGAATTTCATAGTCAGAGTAGAGTTAATATTCGACACAGGAGCTTAAATATATGACGGGAAAGTGATTAAATATTACATAAAACCATTTGCACACTCAAAAGCTTGGAACGAAGACCTAGAAGACTAACTGAAATTAACCATTAAAGCATTGTAAGAAGCATACCAAAGAGAAATGCTTAAACGCTTAATGTCCAGCTTTTATTTTGTTTAGAACTTTACACGTAAGGCTGCAACATTATAAAATAAATAACAATCAGAGATTTCATTAAAGAATATTTATCATAGGGAAAAAGTGATCAAGCCTGCATTTCACCAGTAAGACCACAAATACATACTTGTGCAAATGTAATATATGTATATAAAAATACATTCACCAAACAGAGCAGCACTTAAACTGTCTCAGTATGTAGCACTATGGCATCACTTCCAGGGTCGGAGGTTCACATCCCCCCCTTCCTTTGTGAGTGTGAACTTTGCATATTTCCCCTACATTTTGTGGGTTTACTCTGGGGACTCCAGTTTTCCCCCTGCAGTCCAAAGATACTGTATGCAGTCAGGTAAGCTGTCCTCTTTGAATTGAGTGTGACTGTGTGCAAATATGCCCTGCAGTGGGCTGGCATCCCATTCTGGGTGTACCCCAATCTCGTATCCACTGCTGCCTGAGATACACTCTAGCTGCCTCTGCCTCTGCAATCCAGATCAGGAAGAGAGGTCAGAAGATGGATGGATGGATAGCCCTCAAACCCGCAGAGGTGATTTCCTTCCCGAGTGCGTAAAGAATAGCAGGAAGGGAAGATCATTACAGCATAACGTCTTTGCCATCTGGATGCCCACACGTGTGGGCTCTCTCGTACAGACATGGTGAAATGCCAAAACACATAAACATTTTTGTTATTATACCCATTCAGCACTATTTTAGACATACATCTTCATTCTCAAATGAAGTAAAATGTCCTTTTCACAAAATGACAGTGGAAGATTGTGTTACAGCAAGATCTTTTATTCAAGCTTGACAATCTTTGGTTCATTCATATACTGTAGGTATCCAGTCAAAAGGAGGGGTTCCATATCGAATAAATTCAATTACGAGTATATCTGGAGTCTTTAATGTGACTGGAATGCATTTTGTTGACTCATACACAGTGATATAATTAGCAGAAAAATAGCAAGGAAATGACCGATGAAACGCAAATTGAACAAATCCAATTAGGACTATTAACAATGCTGTTTAAAACTGATTCATGTTAAATGTGGTGACTTCCCAACAATACAAAATCCTCAAAGCAGCATGCAGACCAAAGGAAAGGCACCCAGGCTGTACACTATACTCCGTCCGACTGTTTATCATTCTTCTGAGAAGGCAGAGATCTAGACATTGGAAACATATACATTCATCAGGAGATGATATCCTTTCTGATCATTTTCTAGATTGCAGATAGCTGGGGAAGTTTCACATACAGTACATTATAATTTGTAATTTCTAGGGATGCTAAAATAAATACAGATGGTCTTTTTAAAATTAAAACTCTGTCAGGGATTTGGGGGGTTATGCAATAAGACCTCTATCCCTCTGTCTGCTTTATATACTCTGGCTTCTTTCCTCCATCTGCTTCCTGTCTCTTTGCTCCAGGAGTCATATACAAGAACAGATGAGCTTTGTCTTCCATTATTTGTCCTTTACAAGGAAACAGAAGGTAGTCAGGGATCATAAGAGAGAGGGGCTTAGGATCTGTATCCTTAGACACGATTGACTCAGTTAACAATAAAAGGATGTAAGGATCAAAAAGGACATTGATATGTAGTGAAATGTTTTGCTGCTTTTCCTGACAGTCAGTCTGAAGGTTTTGCCCATTCAAGAAATCTTGATAAAAATGACAGAAGCAAATATCAGATGAAAAGTTCTGGGTTACACATAAAAAGTAGATTGACGATGACCATTTTTTTCTAAATTACATTTAAAACTTTTCATTCAGAAGTGATCATTTTCTAAAATACGTAAGTGAAATTCCACAATTTATATGCTTTCATGTTTCATGCTCTGAATACATTATCTTTAGATAATCACAGGTCTTCACGGGAAGATGAGTAAAAAATACAATTTAAAATGTAATTTAAAATGTTCTTTTCATCTTGTACTTTAATTTTTTTCTTTATCGCCTTTTTATTTCTTTCATACACACGCTATTTTGAGGTTTTGATGATATCTGAATTTACCCTAATCTTCCATGAAATTTCAATTCAATGGCAATAGAATTAGATTAACTGTTACAAAAATGGAGAGATATAATTTGTACTTCTGAATCTGCTTAATTGGGCATTTTCTGTTATTCCTGACAGGCTCCATTAATGGTTCAGCTATCCAAATCTTGTTAGAAACCTTCTGGTTCTTTAATACAATGGTTTCAACCCTGTCCTTTGGGACCCCCAGACAGTCCACGTTTTTGCTCCCTTCCAGCTCCCTGTAAGGAGGTCCTCCAACTTACAGCGAAATTTGTGGGTTGGTAGCAAGATTGTCACTCTAGCCACTGGAAATACTCATACTGGTCCATTTAGGCTGGTGTGGTGTTGAGGTATCACCCACTGTATTGCTGTACTCAGATTCTCATCCCTGAGGTGGTTTGTCGTGTGGCAGGTGCAGCAACAAGCTGTAATTCTTACTTCACCTCCAGCAACCTGCCAGACAGGCCACATTTATGCTCCCTCCCAGCTCCCTGCTAGACAGTCCACGTTTTTGCTCCCTCCCAGCTCCCTGCCAGACAGGCCACATTTATGCTCCCTCCCAGCTCCCTGCTAGACAGTCCACGTTTTTGCTCCCTCCCAGCTCC
>JAABNX020000001.1:32782013-32804611 GCA_015163995.2 Mormyrus lacerda
CTCCCTCCCAGCTCCCTGCCAGACAGGCCACGTTTTTGCTCCCAGTTCCCTGCCAGACATTCCACGTTTTTTCTCCCTCCCAGTTCCCTGCTAGACAGTCCACGTTTTTGCTCCCAGCTCCCCGCTAGACATTCCACGTTTTTGCTCCCTCCCAGCTCCCTGCCAGACATTCCACATTTTTTCTCCCTCCCAGCTCCCTGCCAGACAGGCCACGTTTTTGCTCCCAGTTCCCTGCCAGACAGTCCACGTTTTTTCTCCCTCCCAGTTCCCTGCTAGACAGTCCACGTTTTTGCTCCCAGTTCCCTGCCAGACATTCCACGTTTTTGCTCCCTCCCAGCTCCCTGCCAGACATTCCACGTTTTTTCTCCCTCCCAGCTCCCTGCCAGACAGGCCACGTTTTTGCTCCCAGTTCCCTGCCAGACATTCCACGTTTTTTCTCCCTCCCAGCTCCCTGCCAGACATTCCACGTTTTTTCTCCCTCCCAGCTCCCTGCTAGACAGTCCACATTTTTGCTCCCTCCCAGCTCCCTGCCAGACAGGCCACGTTTTTGCTCCCAGTTCCCTGCCAGACATTTCACGTTTTTGCTCCCTCCCAGCTCCCTGCCAGACAGTCCACATTTTTGCTCCCTCCCAGTTCCCTGCTAGACAGTCCACGTTTTTGCTCCCTCCCAGTTCTCTGCTAGACAGTCCACGTTTTTGCTCCCTCCCAGTTCCCTGCTAGACAGTCCACATTATTCTACAGGGGCTATAGGGAGCAAAAACGTGGACTGCTTGGGGATCCTGGAGGACTGGGTTGGGAAACCCTGCTTAAATACATTGGTATATGTCATTAGCTTCATCAGGTCATAAAACTTCAGCCATTTAAAGTGAACACAGAATAACTGGGGGGGGGGACCCTAATATTCATCACAAATGGCTGCATATTGTTCTCTCCTTTTACACCTGAATACACATTGATTTAGGGTTTCTGGAGTCTTTATATCTATTGGTCCTGCTCTGTCCTCCAAGTCAATTGTGGAGAGCTACTTGTTCTACTTCACAGCCTTTCAATTTGTGATTACAAAATGGATTAAAGGCTATTTTTAAAATTTGCATAGGTGCACCTTAAATAATTAACATTTTAAAATGAATTGGTTGCCTCACTTCAAGCAGATTAATTTACACCTGTGAACATCATTACATGTCAGAAATATTACACACATTTCCCACTGCCCACGTCAAAGCATGTCTTAAAAAGAGATTAAAAGTGATTTATTTATGGAAATCATTGCGAAAAGTTTGGGCACGTTGGGCAAAAACAAGGAAGCACCATTTCCCTCTTTTCCAAAAACCTTTTTAATCAGAAAGGCACAAACACAATTAGAACCATTTCCTTTGTGTCTTACATAGAGTTGATTTTAAGTCCGTCTTTTCTATATGTACTGGGTCACAAACAAGCTAAATTCTATGACAGTGGTCAAGGTAGGCATCCTTTGCATTGTGCTAGATAGAATGCTGCATTAGGAGTCTCTTTTTTGGTTCTGGAGAAAACAATATTCTTTTGTCCTTCAAATGTCCCTAACTCCCGCATAAAACACAGTAGATGGAAGAAAGACCCAGTCACAGTATATATTGCATCTGTGTTTTCCTTCTAATGGACCACAGCACAGAGAGGAAGAGGAAGTCTGTTTGGAGGCAGAAATGTTGATGAAAGCTTCCTGTCTCCCAAGGCCTCTGTATTGTTCAGTTAATGGCTCACTTTGCACAGGTGCAGACCACAGGGCTGAAATTCATAGTCCGTGTTTTCTAATTACTTAGCTCCAAGTTGCCTTCATATCCATTATTTCACTATGAAGTCAAGGCAGTTATTCCAAATTGTCCTTTTAACTTTTATAACTGGACTTTCCACAAAGAAATATATACCAGCAAATATACTTTTACTTTTTAATTCCCTTTTAAATGTAAGGTTCACAAGACGGAATTTAGAAAGCATTTACGAGTCTTGTGATCACTGCCAAATGCTTGTGATGTCATTCCTCCATTTAATGAGTTGGGCAAGTTTGGCCACTAAAGATAAGTAAACATTAACAATAAACATTTTTATAAAGAAGACATGAATAAAATTTCTAATACAAAATTCTGATTTGTCTGATATAGAATGAAAAGTGCCATATATTACGTTCAAAAAAGTTGGGTATCAAGGAGGCTTTTTGTGTAATAGTAATTGTTTTATGATTTATGATCATTTATCATATGTGATTGTCAGAAGTGGACATTATTCTCTGGAAAGCACTATTCCATAGTGAAAGATTCACAAAAGGTGAGAGAAACTGTTTAGGATTTTCCATTTAGTCTGCTTTATGTTTTTTTTTAGCTGTTGGAACCCTGTTTGTGAGATACTTTTATCAGTAAAGCAAATGATTGTTTCAGGTGCCAAGCTCCCAGCCAGAAAGTAAAAGAGAAGCAAGTGCATAGGCTGTTGTTTAGGACTGCGGTTGGTCCCTCACGTGGTGGATCTCACTCAACAGTGATCTTCCCCCCTTCCACTGGAAAACATTGGCTAAAAGACACAGCACTGGCTATATTCTTCTGCTTAAATATTAATGGTTAGTTGGTGTACAAAGGCCTACAGTAGGTATACTGTGGACCCGTAATGTTTTCGATGATTGACAGTATATCATTTTTGTTGATGGCCATGGATTTGTTGACATTTTATGCAATGCTGGTTTAAAAAATCCAACCTTTTTAAGCATGTATTAAGACAGTGATTAAACTACATAAGATGGAGTGTTGACAGGACGTTGGTGTTGACATTAGAATTGATTGACCTTAGAGTCTATTGCTTATTTTTCAAAACAGATGCTTTTCTACTTACAAACTGTCAACTTACAAACTTTCAGATATACAAACGAATAGGACTGTAAGGCCAAATTATGTTCATTGTGTTCCTGTTTCCTGTCAGCAACATGAATTTTTTTTTCTGTGCGCCAATTCCAGGTAGTATAACTTCTGGCCGCTACTCCCGCCGCGCAGCAGCGTAGAGTGCGCACTCCCAGCATCCTAGTTCTTTGTCCTTGCGTATACCCTTAAAATGATGTTGAATAACAGCTTACGAACATTTCAAGTTACGAAGGGCCGTTCAGAACATATCTCATTCGTAAGAAGAGGAGCGACTGTACTTTCAAGTATTACTTTTTAGAGAGGAAGTAACATCCATTTTTCTTACAGTGACTTGTAGGATCATATCAAAAATAACAAACTGTATTATACAGGACAAATATTGGAACCCCTTCAAATATACTTATATCAAGAATTTAATAAGGAGTAGAGGTGCCCTTTACCTTTATAACTAGCTTTAATTCTCCAAGGAATACTGTCATAATGTGAATTGTACGGTATATAGTGGGATATTAGACGTTTCTTTAAGAAGAAAATCTTCCACTTCTTTCAGGGATTTGTGAAGCAGAAAGGCACTTCACATTCTGCGCTCCAGAGCTACTTAAAAGGTGTAATCATTCATTTCTGACGATTGTGATTGTCATGCGAAGAATTTGACTTGGGGGCCTCATCATCTTTGAATATGGGAACACCTGCAATGTCCTGGCACCCCATCCACGGGGCATCTCAGCCTTATACCCCCTGCTGCCATGATCCAGTCCCCCCTCCCAACCCTGATCGGGATAACCATTTGAAAGATGAATGGATGGAATATGGGCAAATCATGAGGGAACAGTACAGTACAAGCACTCTAACATGTACCTCCTCCTGCAAAATAGCCTGATATTCCTTGACCATTATACAACAACAAAGAGTCATCATTGGATGTAATGAATCCCATTAGATATCTGACCATACCATTATAGATATTTAACAGTTGAAATCAAACTTTGTGGAATGGAAGCATCCACTTACTTTCGCCAAACCCAAACAGAGCCAAGTGTGGGAAAATGGCTGAAAAATGCCTCATTAGACTAAAGCACCCGTGTGCTCCTCAAACTGAGGATGAAATGTATCTTCTGCCATTGCCCTTGGATCCATGTGGTTTCCCAGAGGCTGCACCATTATGAATCCCAGCTATGTGAAGCTTGTAATGTACAGTTTTTGTTGAGGTGCTGATTCAGTAGTATGGTCATTTTTGAGGCCAGACCTTTTGTGTTTAGCAACTATACATCTATCCCTGTACATCTATCCCTGTACATCTATCCCTGTACATCTATCCTCCTGAATAAGCTTTGACTGGGATCATTTTTCCCTAGTACCAGTGTAGTTTGCGTATGAGATATGTTGTCATTTTGTTGACACTAGTCCACTTTAGATAAATAATTTTGCAGTTTTGTGACCAATGCAATGTTATAGCCCTGTGTACCTGCTATTTTGTCCACTTCTTGTACATTGAATCTGTAATTTATCAACAGGGAGAGTGAGGTACAGTTCAGCAGGCTACAGGTCGATGCTTGTACCTGGAAGCTCATGGATTTGAATCCTGCAGCTGGTAATCAAATATTGTAATCAGATTGATTTAACAAACTGACTTTTGTTCATACAGTGAAGTCCATGCCAAGAAGCACAGTGTGCCCCCATAATAATAATAATAATATAAAGAAAAATAAGAAACAAGGTTGCATTCATTTGTGTAAATAATGCAATCGGAATATAGAATGAATGGATTGAATGGAGACTGTAGGAATCTGGCTTTTACAAATTAAAAAAAAAAAACTAATATTGGTTCATTTTATTAGCAATACTCATTTGTTCTAATTAAAATGTGAAAATATAAACTAAAGAGTTTTGCCTAGTGTGTGTTCTGGCTTTGGGGGGCATCAATTATCCTGGCACAGAAAAAAATGCCGGTCTGTTTTGACATTCTTTGTTGTGAAGGAAACTCATTTTGCACCTTGGTGAGAACAATCACAGCAAAAGGGTCATTTGTCTTTTGAAAGACACATCCATCTAAGATCCATCTAAGAATGTGCCTCATAGAGGAAACAATTTCTTCGTTTTTAGTTGTGGAGTGGACAGTCCTCTCTCATGAGACTAATTAAAATGGATCAAAGAGGAATGTAAACACAGTGGAATACTGATGTCCTGTGAATTTCCCGTGAGGCATTTGTGTCTCGTCACAGGATTGAAATGGGAACAAGTGGCTGTATCTCCTAAAACGGTAAGACTGCTTGGCTTTCTATGACTGCCGGTGCAGATTCCTCGCTGTCATTATCTCTATTGCAATTTCCAGCTGCCTTCAGCGTAGCCTGCCGAGTACGAGAGTGACTCATCCTCTGACTGTCTCTTCCCATCCACCACCGAAGCAATAAGGGCCCGAGCAGTGAAGCTGGAGTGCAAGAGATAACACAAGCATCTCATCTATTAAGCGAATTTCTGAAAGAACATGGGGTGGAATAATAAATATCAAAAAAGCTATACTAGTTCAGCAAAGAGATTCTATATTGCACTATGATTAGGCATCACAGTTATATGCATTTCTCTAGATATAGAGGTTTATGTACTCTAGGATCTTGCATGTGTTTTGCAGCAAAAGCTTCATATAAAAGTTTTGCTTTTAATTTGCATGTGCAGGTGGTGCGAATGGATAATAGTAATGACAGCACAGATTTTAAAACACATTTAACCTTGAAGTGAAGAGCCATAAGATTTAGTCATATTACAAAAATACAATAAACCCACATTCTCTGGGCGTTTGGGTCTGTGGATAGAATAAACCAATAATGCAGAAAGTAGCAGTCTGGTTCCTAGCGATTGAGGATATGAGTGGGGCTTAATTGCCATGCTAATTGCCTGGTTGTTACACCTGGAGCTTCCACACAGACTCCAGCTTCAAGACTAAATCAAGAACACGTCATGTAAGCGAAGGGATCATTAAGTTACGAGCAGAAACAATACCCTGGTCAGGTGGCCACTCCTCCAGGACCATGGGGAGTTTCTGGTTCCAGGAATTAAAATACGAAAAGCTGCTGGGTCCCTGTGGTCTCAGCTTTAGCATGGTCCACATTAACTATTTTTTCTACGCTGCAACCCTATTAGGGCCACCCTCCCATGAACATTCTAAGTCTTGGATTAGCGCAGATGGGCATCCGCAAAGCCTCTGAGAGGCTAATGCACATGCTAACCTTTGTACTGACAATGGCTGACAAGCTCAGATATGGATCTCCACAATCAGCCAGGGAAAGAAGCAAGAGAGAATGGAGTCGATAGATAGAAAAAATGAGCACTTGCGCTTTTTCAAGTAGATGCACTTAGGATTAGCAACAAATCTATTTTTTAACAGTCACGCTTACGGCACTTTAAATAAGCTAGAAATGTCCTGCTTCTTTGAAACCCTACATGGGATCTTCAAGAGGTCCCCATATCCGCTGCCTTGTGACATCACGAGGCCCGGACTTCCGCAGCTTCTGTTCTGGATGAAATGCAGCGTACAACAAATATTGCTTCTGTACAGCGCTCAGTATTAAGGAACCATGGCACGGTCTTGTCCTTTGGATCGCCTCCTACCTTGATCTGATGATGCATGCTAAATCTGAGCAATTGGTACAACCTTAAACCTAGAACTGTCCATATGCAAAAGAACACCCACACTGTGCTTTCTGCCTGGCAAAAGCAGGGAGAGCTATATCCCTGTCCCCGCTGCCACTGCCTGGCAAAAGCAGGGAGAGCTATATCCCTGTCCCCGCTGCCATTGCTCTGGGCCTCTTTCCAGTGTCTATGGTATCGAGCCTCTCAGGTGAAGGACATCCAGCAGAACGCTCCAGCAGCCGTGCCAATGACCTTGGGGGCAGCACAGGGATTTGTCTATTAGCTCTATTATGCAGACTGTCCCTGACCCTTTACTTTCACCTCACACCCCTAATAAATTTGATTGGTTGTTTGCATAGTGAGAGGCAGCAAATAACGCGTCTTATGCCTGACTAATACGCCACCCTAGACTCAGTGATTCAGGCATTTTCTGGCAGACGGACATCAATTCAGTAATTAACATGAACGTTCCAGGAAACAGTACACAAAAGGATTCTGAAGTGGAAGTCAGAGAGTGACAAGGACCCGGATATGCATCCAGTGGGCATGATGTGAGTGTGTAATACTCTGACTATGGCTGCATCAAAGACAGAATGTAGCCCATCCTCTCCTTTGCATTACATCAAACCCTCCTATAAACCAATCACTGTCTTTTGAGTGTTTATGTCACTGTTAAATTGCATCTTTCCCTCACTCTGTGTTATCTCTTACCTTGTCTCTACCACATTCACCCTCTTCCTGCTCAATCCCACCCTACTTCTGTATCAGATATTCTTTTCCTTTATCTTTCAAAAAGAAGAATTATTGATTATTGCAAACCTCAAGTCAAACAAGTTCCCCTGATTCCACTGACAGTCTTTATTTCTCTGTTATTCATAACAGCTGAGTGTTTTTTGCCTCTGACTGGGGGGGGCAGGGGCAAGAGGGGGGGCTCTTTTGCCCCTCCGCTGATCATCCTGCCCTAACCTCTTCCAGCCACACAGATGGCAGAGGCACCTGCCTGGAAATGTCTCGCCTATTGTTGCATTGTTATGGTGCACAACGAAGCAAAGCTGATCCTGTAAATGGGCTTTTCACATTCAAAATGTATGTTCTCCTCCCTGTTTTTCTTCCGATAAAGGCTACACTGAAATGACCCATATGACTTTACATGACAAAATCAATAAACACGTAAACAGCAACAAAAGGGCTTTCATCTGTTAATTCCCTTCACACTATGACGACCATTGTCTTAGCTTGATTATTCCTTTCATATAGGCTGCATAATGTACCCCCGTCGTCAGTGTTTACCTTCAATATGGCTTCACTGGTGGACTTTACCCAACAGCCTGCTAATTAACACGTCAGACTCTTCCACTTTGCATAGCATGGCTCCCCGCTGCGATAGCGACTGTGTACTTTCGTGTCTGATAGCTTTGCATCCCTCCATGTTTATCAGTATTACACTGAAGCTTCAAAACCTACTTGTACCTACTAGGTGATTGCATAATTTTCCTAGAAAGAGCAACATTGCCGCCAATATTATGCACAGCGCAGTTACAACATTCTTGCAATACTGTAGTAACCGTACTGTAGAAACAAACAAATGTCCTTCTAATGCCTCAGCGACAGTGCAGCAGTTCACTGACCCGTCTATGGTGTCGCTGTAATTAAAGCAATAAAACAGTTGGTTCTGTAATAATTGTACCACACCTAAAATAAAAATACTGCCATTCAGCTTGGCCCGGCCACATCAATAACAATTTTTTATTTCCAGCCGATAAGACCCCCATGGCATGGCTGAATTGTGAAAAAGAGGCCCCGTGAAGCAGCGCCGTTACTCAGCGGGGCCATCAAGACGAACCAATCGGTTTTATGTAAGAGAAAAATCAGTCTGGGCTGTTGAATCTCTGGCAGGCTGTCGGTGTCAGATTAAGGACACTATCACAGCATCGGACCATGTCCACAAGCACAGCCACTGGAAACAGATTACTCACTTCCCCAGTTTATCTCTCCCGGTCCACCTCTGTTCTAGCTCTGGGGATGGAGCTTCTGTATAAAGAGCTAACCCTGCTGCACTCCTCCAGCGCCGTTCTGCTCCACTACAACCCGGTGGAGGACGGGAAAGTCACTAATATTTGCACATACTGGATTGCACATCTGTCCTGTATACATTTCCTATTTTGTTGACTGTTTTATATCGAAACATATTCTGAATACAGTAAAAATCTAAATCTATCCATCCAAATAAAGGTCCATTTTTGAATCTTGAGTTTCAAAACCTCTCCAAAGTTGTAGTATTGAAGAATTTGTCATTCACAAAGATCAACTGAACTATCATCAAATAATCACATAATATTCCAAAGCACACCTGCTTCTTCATTAGCACCTATTCACGTCTGTGAATTAAGTCAGGCGATCTAGTGAAATTTACTCATTTATATTTTCAAGAAGAAATAAATACTAAAATTAGTTGGATATTACTTTTGATATGTTAAAAATGTGTAACTTTATATTTTTTCTAATGCTATATCTTGCAACACAAACGTGTTAAGGAAACACATTAATGTGTTCATGTAATGGGAGCTAACCCCCCAGCTTGCCTTAAGAGCCACATCCCGTACGTCTTTGTCCCGTGGTTGACTCTAATGTATTCCTTTACATTCAGCTCAGAGCAAGAAAAGGATTAAATATTTCTAATTATTGGGAACATGTCAAGCTGACCCAAAGTAATTAAAGCCTAATCATAGTGCAAATTCCAGTCTGCTCTTTGTCAAGGTTTCATTAGTTACATTTCCACCTGCTGCCAGAATCACAGGGCCCTTGAATTAATTCTGCTGCTCTTACATATATTTTTAAGTTCAAATGATCTGACCCAGCAAAAAAGACTTGCTATTAGTTATTAAATCTTCTGAGCTGAATAGAATACTTCAAGTGATTTGCCTTGGTGTCATTTATTTTACAGTACAGCTGACCTTCTGTAGATAGTGCTTACATTTAGCATTTTATAAAACTCACACAGGCCGGGAGACTCATCCATCTGGATTTTAGCAGACAAGACAAACCACTCATACATCACACACAGCAGCAGTGTGTCCATATAGTGAAAAATTGCCTGATTCCCCATAGATCCTGCAGGGATTTCACCACAATAGCTGAAGTATCTTGTATGCCTATGTGGGACTGCAGTACTGAGTTTAACCCAGCATTAAGGCAAGGAAATGTGCAGAGTATAGTCTATATGAAGGCATAGATATTTACACCAACTCACATCTGTCAAGGTACATAGAAACAATCTTAAACAATGATCAATAACTAAACTCAAATGAATCCGAAACGACAGTTTGACCTTTTATTTATTTTTTATTTCATTTTAACCTGGTGATTACTTCACATGTTGCCAAGAAACTGATATGGATTGATATGAAATTTCATTGGACCGACGCTGATCGAATTACAGCATTAACCTGCTCAGTGTCATCAGTCAGATATATCTTTTTTCATCTTGTAACTCCACCCTTCCTAATCATGCCAAGTTTTTCCAGGGCATGATGAGAAACCAGATTATGACATCGGCATCATCATCATTCAAAGGTTTTAAGAGCAACATCCTGATAGCCTAGAGGGCATGGAGAGAGATCATCAGACACTGAAGAACATGCTGAGTAAGACGGGCATTGCTGTGAAGTTGTGTTTGTATCCTTCTGGAGAATGGAAAATCCTAGAAGATCTCTCCAGTTCATTAGGTGCTGTTTGCCCTCACTGTTGCTCATTCTTCCTGATATGCTGACACAGGCCAGGACAGACCAGAAGACAGGAGATTATTCCACAGACAGCTCACCAACTAGGCTTATTGGTTTATTGGCTCTTTATTAATGAGATGGAGGTTATGTTCCTAAGGACACTGACTTGTGGAAAAATGAAGTGGGCATACAACAGCTGGAGGCTGGCTGGAGGAATGATAGAATAGGACTGGGATAGACTTACCCAACTGGCAATTTTTTGTCATCTGAAAATATTTGTATATTATTTATAGTGCTTGTGGGCCTGACTCTCGAGTCATTAAAAAGCTTAGCGGTGGGATGTGGCAGGAGGGAAGTTGACATTCCTTCCAAATTAGCATGTAAATGGCTTAACAAGCGATGCATTTAGGAGCTTGATTGTGAGTGGTTTCTCCATAATCCCTAAATTCCTTCCTTATCAGATCGGGTCCTGTCCTTCAAAACAGAGGCAGTCACTCTGGTGGCTAAGAGGAAGTGGCACGGTTTGAGCATGTGTGTGTATTGCATTTTTGGAACATCCTTGCCTTTCCCAGCCTAATGACTGTTTAGTCAAGCTATATAAGCTGAGAAGAATATCCCCACTGAGGGCAGTAACCCATGCTGCCTGGATTCTGGTGCTGGTCACGCAGCTTCCACCACTGCAGAATGATTTAATACCCAAGCCAACACTTTACGTTCTGAAGAAATCCCTTTGGAAGTCATTTTCATCTGTCCTCCAGCATGCCGCTGTTACCCTCCTCTGTCAGGGAAGTCATGTCTCTTCAAAATGGATCAAAGCGCATGCTATTCTCATGACAGCATACCGGGACCACTGTGAAAAGATGCAGTTATCCGAGGCAAGCATCTTCGGGTCAGTCAGTCAGTCAGAGGAGGCGTCGCCTCGCTGTTACAGCTCTGAACCTCAGGCACTTTAAGGAAGACAAGTTTGGGAAATGAGATTTTAGGCATTCCTTCCGAATGAGGCTCACCCATTGGTCAGCTGCTCTTCATGACCTACACACAATGAAAAGGGCATTTCTTTTCTTTGAGGAGAACAAAGAAGAACTCCATTATTTTATTCAGCAATTCTTTCAAAACAATTTATCTAATGTGCCTTGGGAAAGGCTGCGGAGCAGGAACCCTGTGATTACAACAGAGCCTTTAATTAAGCTTGATGAGATAAAGACAGATCAGTGGTAGGATTAATACAGCAGCTGTTTAACACACACATAGTGTACTTAGGCAAGATTCACCATTTTTAACATTAAAGATGCACTTCATTTAATTAATTTCATGGCATGAACAGTATGTGTGGGATATTTTATCATAAACTTACCTTGATCTATGTAGGGGGTGAATCAGCATCCTTCAGTTATTCTATTACATAGAATATAAATTATAATGTAATGTATTACATACATATACTGTATATTATATACAGTATGTACACCCAATCAAACCTTTTATGTGTCCTTGGAGAAAAAAACTTAATAATTTTAAATTTAGGTGAAATACTAAAAGCATGGTCTATGCAATTTTCCATTTTTTTTTCATCAGAGAAAATCAGCTGAATGTCAAATTAGTAACATGTGCTCAAAGATCACTGGTGGTTAGGCTTTGATGTATTTTTTAGGAACCCCTCAAGTGTGTTTTAAACATCCTAAATGAACAGGGAGACAGACAGAAAGTGCAGCAGAGCAGAATGGCTTCTTGCTGGCTGAGGGATCCAGTATTGCTGAGTATGGAGCTGGAGCCAGCATGAGGGTGTTCATTCGGGGGAGGTGCACAGTGGGGGCTCGGAGGAGAGAGGCTGCAGCCCACTCACCAACTGTGATGCCTCCTCAAGGTCAATCACTAAGCTGCACACACAGACACAAGCGCGCGCGCGCACACACACACGTACACGCATACGCACAATACAAATGACATGCATGCACATTTTGTTATGCACAAAAAACAGACACAAAGGTGCAGACGTAAAAACACACAATCGAGCATGCAAAACACTCGCTCGTACACGCCGTCGCACACAAGTGAAATAACACACAAAAAACTGAGACCACACAGAAATACAGGCTTATTCAAGCATTGTTTATGAATAAGGAAAAATACGCTCCGTATAAATGGAAATTACAGTATTTATTTGTTATTTTTCCTAGATATGCACACATAAAAGCTAAGAATTTCCACAGAATAATATTACAATTAAAATTAAGCAGAAATGAAAATTATGTCAACGTAATTCAGTCTAAATAATAATAATAGTAATTTAAATAATCTCATTCGGTTTTAACGAGCGGACACATTGTCTAAAAAATCTCTTTACTTAATGAAACGGACAATACGATTTGCAATGAATGGAAGTGGATGCATTTGTACTTCCCCTTTCTTTTTTGAAAAAATAGCTCTGCCTTGTAAAACCTGTTCCACAAATTGGTCAAAATTTTCTCATTCCCTTAGGATTTTAGCTGTTACAAATTCACAGTCCTCCATCAAACCAACAGGGTCAATTTCCCATACAACGACTTTCATGTCACTATAAAAATGTTTTTATGGGTTGTGACAGCAAAGCACAATCAAGCAGATAAAACATCAAATGGGTATCGAGAGGATTATAAAAAGAATTGCCTCAATAAACCCACAAACAGACGGAACAGCCCTTCCATTTCTCTATGCTGACCAGAAGCTTTGATTCAGGCAATACACTTGTACTACCATCTTCAGGACATATGCATTTACGTCGATGAGGATTAAGGATTCTGCTCTAAGTTCAGACACTGGACAAAGTTATGGAATATTGCCCCCTGCTGGACATATTCCGTTACAGTTTTTTTAACACACGTTTACGCCACGTTTCTTTAGATATTTTATGTGATAGGGACCCTATATGAGACACTCGATTCACATACTCTAAAGGTAATTCAGTCACCAGCATGTGACCACATGAGGAAACCTGCACAGGGAGAACATACAATCTCCACACGAAGAGAGCAGAGTAAGATTCGAACTCCAAACCATAGAGGAGGGAGGTGATAGCATGCAAAATGAGTACACAAATGCAAGAATAACATTTATTTTGTAAATATTAAGTATAATTAATTCAAATGCATGTTTAATTTTTAATTTTTTTAATGTTCTTCCTGGAGACACTGCCGGAGACTTAAAATAGCACTTACTGTCTTCAAACAACAGGGGGCGAAATAGCTTGCCTTATCAGTCAATGACATGCACAAACGTATTGGGACACCTGCTTTTACACATACATCCCAATCTTAATACACAGGCTTTAACCCTTTGCAGCTATAACAACTTCAACTGGGAAGGCTGTCCACAAGGTTTAGGAGAGCTTTTATGGGGAATTTTTGACCATGGCTCACAGTCTCTGCTCTAATTCATCCCAAAGGTGTTCTATCAGGTTGAGGTCAGGGCTCTGTGTGGGCCAGTCAAGCTCCACCACACCAGACTCGCTCATCCATGTCCTTATGGATCTTGCTTTGTGCACTGGTGCACAGTCATGTTGGAACAGCAAGGGCTCAACCCGAAATTGTTTGTACTAAGTTGGGAGCATGAAATTGTCAAAAACGGCTTTGAATGGTGTAGCATTAAGAATTCCTTTCACTACAACTAAGGGGCCAAGCCCAAATGCTGAAAAACAACCCCACACCATAATCCCCCTCCACCAAATGTTATTCTTGGCACAATGCAGTCAAGCAAGTACCGTTCTCCTGGCGGCCGCCAAACCCAGACTCGTCAATTGGATTGCCAGACAGAGAAGCGTAATTCGTCACTCCTGAGAACACGAGTCCACTGGCGGCGTGCTTTACACCACTGCATCCGACACTTGTGATGTAAGGCTTAAATGCCGCTGCTCGACCATAGAAACTCATCGAAGTTCATGAAGTTCTCTACGCACTGTTCTTGAGCTAATCTGAAGGCCACACAAAGTTTGGAGGTCTGTTGGCGACTTCTGCACACCGTGCGCCTCAGCATGCGTTGTCCCCGCTCTGTGATTTTACGTGGCCTACCACTTCATGGCTGAGTTGCTGTTCTTACCGATTGCTTCCACTTTGTTATAATACCACTACGACTTGACTGTGGAAAATTTAGTAGTGAGGAAAGTTCACAAATGGACTTATTGAACAGGTGGCATCCTATCACGGTACCACATTTGAATTCACCAAGCTCCTTAGAGTGACCTATTTTTTTGCAAATGTTTGTAGAAGCAGTCTGCATACCTAGGTGCTTGATTTTATACACGTGGCTATGGAAGTGATTGGAACATCTGAATTCAGTTTGCAGTCATTTGAAGGAGTGTCCCAATACCTTTGGCAATATAGTCTCTAACAACAAACATCTTGTTCATTGTCTCAAGAAGGGTCATTATAGCTTTAATTTCTAAATGACTAATAAAGGCCACTGAAAATTAATTCATATATTGCATGTCTGTACAGCCCAATCTCTTTATTAACCAAAAGTTGAATATAGGATTGAAAATTGTTCTACACTTTTAATTCCAAGAACTTTTTTTTCTCTCTTATTCTTCTTTTTATCCTTCATAACTGTGTGACCCTGGTGTCCAACTGTTCTCCATTACCAGAAAGTTCATGTTTTTCTGATTTAACTGATAAATTACAAATTATTTAAAAATAACAATGATTAAATAAAAAAGGAAAACAGTTCAGATCTTAAGGGTGTTGTACTCAAAAAAAGAACTGGAAGTACAACTTAATGAAATGCAAACAAAGCCATTCAAATTTTTATAAAATAATTACATATTTCTTACAATAAAAACTGCTGACTTTTAATCATTATTTTTATAATACTAGGTTACATAAGGAAGTGATATTGGAGTAATTTAAAACATAATTATGAACACAAAAAACAATATATTCACACTACCAAATTGCTACTAAAATCTGTATGTTTCCTTACATATTACTTAACAATAATATTTATAACATACAACATAAAAGTATATATAAAGTAGGCCTTTATACATGTTTTTGGAACTTTGCATGATATTTTGATTGATGAAGCACAATTTTAAAATATAATATTGTAACAAATTACTTTAATATGTCACATACATGAATGTCCTACAACCCTGACGATTGGATGAATAGAATAGACTTTATTGTCAATGTACAACATACAATGAAATGCATCATATCCTATCATTTCATGATTGACACAATAGTGCTTTCATCACTGACAAACTGTATAGTCTTCTAACCTTTCTGAAAAAGGGGATGCAATAAACACATTCCTCAGTTACATATATTAAATTATCATGTCAGGTATATGTTCTGTATTATACATGTACAGTGCAATATTATTCCTAATTATGAAACAAGCGCATTTGTGTTTGTGGAATTTAATCGCTAATTTAAAGCAAGATATTGTATGTGTAATTCCACTTAATGTTTCCAAAGGGAAAAAATAGTTTTTTAAAATGCAGGACATTTATCAATGCTTCTGTTATAGTAGGAAAAATAAGTATATACGCGCATGTTTTTCTGTTTTCTGCTAAATTTTGAATCTTGTCATCGATGTTATCATGTGATAGGACGTTACACGCAACAAACTGGAGAATGGGGATAAAGACCTAAATCTTTATTTAAACAAAGGTGATTCTGAGTTATTTTTCTAGTATTTTATGCATTCTTTGCAATTCTAATGGAAATTTCACGTCAGTAAACCTAATCCACCCGATTTAAATTGAAGCCAATATACTGATTTATATGGTAAAAATCCACCATAAACCATTTTAAATATCTAATAGATTTGCAGTGAAAACCCGTTTACAATGGGAAGGGTTTCATATTCTTACATTCAATTTGTTGTAATGCTGCCATTTTGAACTGAGAAACACGGAACTACATATATTCCGTTTGTGCCAAAGCTAATCATTTCATCAAGGAAAAACAGTTGACAAATATGCTTGCTCTTGACCAGCTAACTATCTTAATTGAATATGCAATACTGTCGCGAAAGCATCGGTAACAATTAAAGTTGTGGGTTTACTTTACATCGCTTACAAAAACAATTCCCTTTGCAAAATGTAATTGTTCGCCAGTCATATCAATTGCATCTATGTCAGGCCATCCTTACAATAACCAGACAGCTTTTTATAGTATATATAAATAATAAACAGAACAGCATGCATTACGCCAGAGAATTAGCAATGTCGCAATTTATTCTAAATAAATAAACCGTTTACAAAGATTCTAATTATTTGTGAGAACGTATTTAGAAATGCACGTATACCAATACTATGTTTGGACATTGCTCTCATCCTTCCAGCTCCGAGAACTAGGCATTTCCGTGCATTTCCGTCGAACGTACGTCGCATTCGGTTCCTCCCGTCAGCACTTCGACATTTTCCGTGCACGCCTCGGCAGTTCTCGATGGTGCCGTTGAGCTGATTTTCGTCTCCCTCGTTCTCCGTGTTGTTGTTCTCGGTGACGCGACGGAGGTGTAGCCTGACGCGGTCTCTTACGTGTCGGCCTGAATAAAAGTGGAGCTCCGAGGGCTTAGGAGTGACGGAGAGAGTCTGTATCGGTAAGAGAAGAGAAGTGTCCGGGGGGAGGGTGACAGGGTATGTCCCGGCGATGTTGGGATCGGCTCGGAGAAGACAAAGAGATCATGGCGGCGGGCTTGTTGCAGGCAGGCAAAGAAGGAGGGGAGTCTGCAACTGAGAGAAAGGGGAGCGGGGATGGCAAGTCTGAGGGGATACGCAAACATGTTAGTGCAACATTTATTTACCACCAGTTGTTCAGTCTCTACATTTAGACTGAATTCATTCGCCAAGTAACTTAACATATCGAATCTTTTTTTATATCTTTGTGCTTTGCGCAGAACTGCAGTGGGAGGTTTCCAAAAATAAATAATGCTGAAATACTGACCGAAGTCGGCATTCACTCCGTACTTGCGGTGGCACCCTCCCTGGATGGAAGCGCGTATTTGTCATTTAAAGGTTGCAGGCAATGGTTCTTGGTGTCTCGTTTAGGTTTCCAGCATGAAAACTAGTTAATATTGAGCTAGGTAGCTATTTAGGAATAGCTATTCCCGTTGCGTAACTTTTAGGCAACTAGCTGAAATACCTCTCATTAAGAGTCTGTGCTTATATTTATAACTGCCGCTAACTCGCTACCGTAAACAAATGACATTTTTACTAAGCATTAATCTTTGAAATGGAGAGGGAAGGCTGTAATCTCAGCAGTGAATATTTGCATCAGATACGATTTGTAGCTTCAAGAGATCCGCCCGCCCGAACGTAAAAAGTAAAAGAAGAAACTACAAGCGCGCTGTCGTCGACGGCGTGAGCGTTGATTCCCCAAACAGATTTATTTCTCCATCTAGGTGCTTATCCGATCTGTAGTAAAAAGAAAATACTGCATTCGTCAAATGTTTATATATTTTAAATTAAACAACACACCATTGTTTAAATATGGACATGTCCAAGAAATTTAGCTACAGTTTATTTTTATATCCCGCCAATTTACAGTTTACTTTTTATATATGCTTGTTATTAATGACATGTGGAAAGGTCAGTTAAACAAAAATGCACAATATCTCATTAATAATGGACATCATACATTTCTTTATTTCAAAAGTGGCACGACCCTGCAGGAAGTATCGTGAAGAGCCGTTACTTACTGTACAGTTTTGAGCGTCAAGTTCTTCTTTCCCCGGTAGTAAAAATGGCCTTCAGCTTGTTTCCCAGTCTCGGGTGTTCCATTCAGAGCTGTTGTTAATCATGGACAGCTACAATGTCTTGGTTATCGCACAATTCAGTTCTTGAGTTGCTTATTTAGAGATTCTGGTGTTTCTGTTTCATCAGCATTACACTCCGTTACGAGCTGATAATAAATTTTAATAAATTGAATCTCTGTCCCTGCTCTTTGATCTTATGTGTAGTGTGACTGCTTGATTGATAACATTAGAATATTGGCCTTTTTAAAATAAGCTGTTTCCGTTATGTAGGTAGTTTAATGGGGACTATAGAACATGATAAGATTCTGAGGCACTTTGATTTGTCTGTTTCATGGGGAGGTTTGAAGCCAGGAAATCACCTGAAATTAACCACCCAGCCATAGATATTTTGATGCTGCAGTGAGTGTGCTAAGGAACTGGCACGGGAAATGACCCTGTGGCCTTTGTTCACTGCCCTCTCAAGAGGAATACTTCTGTACTGTACACAGCACTCCATAATAATGAAGGAAAGCATATTTTGTGTTTTCTGGGTAAGCTAATGACCACCAGGCTGGCAGGGTAATACATTCACGGTTCGATAGGGGGCACTGTGTACACACACATCAAGCAATTTCCTGGAAAACCAGGGTCCTGCATATCGCAGCACATTCCCATAAGTATTCAGCTCCCCTCTTTTTCTCTAATACAACTCGAGTACAGTCTCTTTGTTTCTGATGCTTGGGATAGTTTTGACTGAAAATTCCATTCACCTGCACATAATAGTTACACCATACTAGAGCAGCCCATTCTGCATGCCAATGTGATGATAAACGTTATAGTGCCATAAAAATGCTCAAGGCATTCTCTTAGTCATCGTAGGTCACTTCCGTGAAGGTCAGTTTTAGTGTAACTAGGGATTTATGCAGCAAAATTAATTCTGATAATATTGGAAGTAAAAATTGAAAGTACAGTGGGATTTTGTATCGTTGACATATTTCTTAACACAAAGTGTTTCAAAGTCTTTCCCTGTGTAGATGCGTTGCTCACATCAGTTTAACCACTATCATTGTTGATTTCAAAGAGAAATTCAATAAAGTCTGTACCCTTAAAAATAGGTGGCACATTCTTGGTTAGTTAGCATTTTTGGTCTACTGCTGAAATATTAATGAAAATTTAATCAAGGACTATAGGAGTATATATTTGCATAGATCTGAAAGTCAGCTATCTGAATAAATGATAACACTTGATGCTATTAATAAGATTTAAGATTTATGTTTGACTGATTTTTTTAAGGTTTTTGCTAAGAAATTACAGTACAGTACATAAATAAAAATAATACACAATTACAATTGTTTACTTTCTCGATCCTCAGCTAACTAAATGACTATGGAATCGGGCGCAGACACACAGCAGGGCGGCGACACAGCCGTCTCTGAGACAGAAAGCCAGCAGATTGCCCAGGCACAGATAGCCACCCTAGCACAGGTAAGACCGCCCCTCTGCAATATATACTGCACTATATAGACTGGCTGTTTTACCAGAATTTGTGGTCCTGTAGAAGTATACTAGAGCAGCAAGGTATGCATAGCTTCAGCTGTTAAGCCTACAAGGATAAAACCGTAGTAAATGCTTGTCCATATTTTGAGTACTGCCCTTCTGTCTTGTGTGTATTGAAATATCTGGTGTGTAGTTACACTGTAGCTGAGGCTGACGAGGTGGTGGTTATACTGCATTGCCTGCCTGTGTGATGTTACTGAGTGTGTGTCTCTGTCGGCAGGTGTCTATGGGTGCTGGGCACACCACAGCCAGTGGTCCCACAGTCACCCTGGTACAGCTACCCAATGGACAGACAGTCCAGGTCCATGGGGTCATCCAGGCTGCACAACCTTCAGTCATCCAATCCCCGCAGGTGCAGACTGTTCAGGTGAGTGAGCCTTTTCCAATTGTTCCACGTGTTGTTGACCTGGGAAGGAATTTTGTGTAATAGTAAATAGAGTGGCTTGGGAATAGTGATAAGATACTTGTTTTGGAAAAGAAATGTGGACAAATATTGAACCTGATACTACAGCGTTTTAATGTAGTTTTCAGCATACCTGAGAATAGATTTGTTTTAAAACATTGTATAAAACCCTGGCATAGTATTTCTCTCCATTTCTCATGTGTTTTTACGAGATGCAATTGAGCAAAAATGTTTGTGATAGTCAGGCTAAGAATGGTAACTAGATACATATCTTCGGGTGGGTGAGGAAACGCTGTTTGAAACCTGACTTTCAGATTTCTACAATTGCGGAGAGCGAGGACTCCCAGGAATCAGTAGACAGCGTAACAGACTGCCAGAAGCGTAGAGAGATCTTGTCCAGACGTCCCTCTTACAGGTGCTTCCCTTCTGCTTCTCTTGCCCATGTTGTGATACCATAACTAGTGAAAATTTGTAGTCTTTTACCTGTTTTTGTTGCTGAAAATGTTCCTATTGAAGAAGCAATGCTTCTATTGAAGAAGTCACGCTCTCATCTCAAATTACTCTTTATTGCTATCTACCCGAGTGACGACGTTCACTGGAGTTTCTGACAAAAAGGACAAGTGTATAACATTAGGCCTGTGTGGGGGAATGTATTTGAAGTGCAGGGGACTTGCTGTGATAATTCACATCCTCACATTGATCCTTGGTTCCAAATCTGCAGGAAAATCCTCAATGACTTGTCATCAGATGCCCCAGGCGTCCCAAGGATAGAAGAGGAGAAATCAGAGGAGGACACTGCGCCTGCCATCACCACTGTAACCGTGCCAACGCCAATTTACCAGACCAGCAGTGGGCAGTATAGTACGTCATTCATCACATCCGTTCTCAGTGCTTCTCAATATAAGCAAGATTGGCAGTAACGTATGAATGCATTTATAAGAAGATGAGGAACGTAATTTTTCCATCATGTGTAATTGGAGAGGAATAAATCAACACAGTTTAGCTCAGTTCAGCCGAAGAAAAGGCCCATGTGTTATAGGTTTCCCGTCTTTGTCTCTGTCACATTCATCACTTCCTGTCATTTTAGTTGCCATTACCCAGGGTGGGGCAATCCAGCTTGCCAACAATGGCACAGACGGTGTACAGGGGCTTCAGACCCTGACTATGACCAACGCAGCAGCTGCCCAGCCAGGCACTACCATCCTACAGTATGCACAGACCACTGACGGTCAGCAGATCCTGGTGCCTAGCAACCAAGTGGTGGTACAAGGTAAAGACTCCTCAGACCAACACACACGACAAAGAATATAGAGCAGGCAGGTGTAAAATGTTATGTAGGCAGGTTTGATATATTGACTTAACAGTGAAAACTGTTTTATGACATGGGAATATTTTAGCTAGTAAAAGCTAAATAAAAATATTATGAAGTACTATAAATTCTTAAAATGACTCCAGTAAATCTGACTTTTTATCCACTATCCCTACCCCACCATTATAGCTGCCTCTGGGGATGTACAGGCTTATCAGATCCGCACTGCTCCAACAAGCACCATTGCTCCTGGGGTGGTTATGGCCTCCTCCCCTGCTCTGCCCACCCAAGGGGGAGCTGAGGAGGCCACACGCAAGAGGGAGGTCCGGCTCATGAAGAACAGGTACATGTGGAAACTGGAGCAGTCAGTCACCTGAAAGACATACTGCTGTGATGCACAAATGACACAGTTAGCAGTACACATAATTATGTATCAGTACGTTGCCAATTAGCATAATATAGTAAAATACTGTCTAGATTTGCATTTTTCTTTGCCAGGCCTTTACAAATACTAAACTGAATTTGAGAATGACTGACTTTGCTTAAATTGTATGTGGTTTGATACTCTACAGCTTAGTTTTACAGTCCTGTATATTTTTAGCTTGCTCATAGTTTAACCCTCTGGAGTCGGCCGTGCTGCCGGCGGGATCTGACAGAAATTTTGCTAAACCGTTTGTCATATACACATTTAAAAAACACCCTCAGAAACCTTGGACGGTCTGCTTTTCAAATTTATATATAGTTAGAAACTAAATATATTTTATAGCTTCGTGATACGAATAGGAATAACACGAGTTACTGACTTAAGCGTCTGCGTCTCGAAGCAGCTCTGATCGCCAACCCACTTGCTAATCGCGCTATTCGTATGATAATAACATGATAATCTGAGTTAGTATTGGGTAAAGAAATATGTGAATATGCCCATTGTGATTGAAATAAACAAGAGCACATGTTGGTAGTGTTTACACTGATCGGCTACAATATAGCACACGCATATGTCTCTGCCGCTGAACCTTTGCGCCAGTGTTGCCACTTTCAGCAGCGAATCTCATACCTGCGTGCATGACTCAGTGGGCTAAGCCTGTGTGCCTGTAATCATACGGTCGCCAGTTCATACCCAGCCTATTCAGAACATGAATAGCGATCTTCAGCTGAGAGTGGTACTATACGCCTCCAGGGCAGGTAAAACAAAGAAAGGTGACGTGGTTTGCTTTTTTTTTTTGCCGATTTAACCTAATTTTAAAAACTTTAATACTTCCGACAATGGAAGTTTTGAAAAGAATACAGATTATGGATTTAGTCAGTGTTTTTTTTTTTTTTCACGATTCTACATTAATGATTTCAGCGAGATATAAACTGAAATGCACGAGAAAGTTACGCGGTCGACG
>JAABNX020000001.1:32804711-32844308 GCA_015163995.2 Mormyrus lacerda
GAGTTTGTGCTGAATAAAAGCAAATGTAACACTTTGGGATAAATGTTTTTTAGATAGGTGAAATATTTTAAAATGTCCCGGTATGTCAGACTACCCCGAAAATGCCTGAGAGGCCTCAGACTCCTAAGGGTTAATTGCAAAATGAAAAAAAAATATTCAGTAACTCATCAGTAGATGCAGGAACTGGTTTTGGTTTTGACTGTCATCTCATCTTCTGCCACAGGGAGGCGGCACGTGAATGTCGTCGAAAGAAGAAGGAGTATGTCAAGTGTCTGGAAAACCGGGTGGCTGTTTTGGAAAACCAAAACAAAACCCTCATTGAAGAACTGAAAGCACTTAAAGACCTGTACTGCCATAAATCTGAATAGAACTAACCCTCCCCGGTTTGCTTCCCCCTTCCCCGGCTGGCTTCTGCCTACTTGTACAGAGACTCTGCCTAGTGGTAACTATCCTGGCATGGATACACATTTTGTAGATGTTTTTTAAAGTTACGAACTGTCTAAGAGAAAAGAAATTGAAAAACCCCTTTAGATACAAGGTCTAAGTTCCTCTCTTTTCTAGTGGATCATGACCTTCAATAAGTAAGAAACTTTGAATCGTGAGCATCCAGCTCAATTTTCTCATTCTTTGCCTCCTGGGGGTCACTGGCAAGGGTCCTTATAGAGATCCTGGGGGCAGGTACGTTTGGGTGCTTCAGAAGTTCTTTTATTATCACTGGGCCCCCAAGGAATGAATCACCATGTTGCTTGGGGAGCAGAAAGCCATTGGGCTAAAAAGCCATAAACCCTCCACTCCTGTTTCTGACTTGTCACCTGTACCAGTGGTTCAGCCGCCAACGCAGAAGAACATGTGATGCATTCTCTACATGGAGGATGGAGGGCCTGTCCTGTTGCCGTGATCTTAGCATATAGCCTGATCTGCTCTGCATAGAAGCCTTCTTAAAACAGTTTGCCACAGGGTTGGGAGTGGGATTGTTAAAACGGCTGTGTGCAACACGTGTAGTTTGTGCAGAAGTTTCTATAATGCTTGTGTTACTAAAAAGTTTCACAGATCTAATGAATGATAGGGGAAGTACAGTTTCTTACAATGAAATTTTCAGTTGGTACCCCCCCCCCCTTCAGCATTTCAGTATTTTGCTTTTGTTAACTGTAAACAGTTGCTGATTATATTTCCTTGGAGAAGTGTATTTCCTTCTAAGTGTATTTTAGGAATCATTTTAGGTTTAGGTTCAAACTGCAGCTCAGTGCAAACATAATAAGACATCGGTAAAGTATGAAAATAGGTACTATCTGTATAAAGATTGGTTCAGATGGCAGCTTGTCCTCACTAAGTAATCTTCCTATGCTGGCGTCCGGTCAGTGAGGGGGTGACGTAGACAAACGGAACAGCACGTGTCTGGATTTAACAAGCTTTTCACAGAAGTGGAGATCAACTCAATATCTATCAGGTGACACAACTCACCCTGCAAAAGATCTTTGCTCTATTTTCAGAGTCACTTATGATACTTCACACGAATACTTTGAAACATATGGGTGACATCTTTAAAATTGTTTCTCAAAAATACAGAGTAGAGGAATAATACATTTTCAGTTGGTTGCTGGAATAAAAATGCCATATTGTATTATTGTTTTGTCATGAAGTGGAGCCAGTGGTCATATTGTGCTACATAATGTACTTTATTTTTTATAACCATTTGGTATTTTTCATTCATTGTCACAACCAATATGGAATTCATTTATTTGTATTAAATATATAAATAAAACGCCTACTGGGACAATTTATCCAGCTACAAATTCTTGGCAGCTAATTGACAAAAACGCCTTTGATGAAACAGTGTTTTTGCTGGTGTTATATTGTGCATATGATGCTGTACTTATACTGTAACAGCATTAGTCATCGGCTTGTCTTTTGTTATATTTGTATCTGATACATGATGCATCATATGAAACAGCACACAAAAATGGAGGTGTACAGCTCCTTTCCTGAACTGTATACTCCTGTCAATTCTATTATATATTTCATTCCCAATTTTGTACCAGCCACCATAAAATAAGCATTATGGAATTAGTTTATTTTGCTGAAGTATGTATGTATGTTAAACCTGCTCTTGTTTTGGCTGTATAGGAAATATACTAAATCATACTGTTTGCTGTGTGGATTTTATTCATAAAATGTATTCCAGGATTATTAAATTGTGCTTGAACAACAAATCCTTCTTTAATCTAACTACTAGTTGAGCATGTTGCACATGAATAAAGTCTAGCTTCTCCTGCCTAGGGTTACAAGTAATATTCATACTGTCCTGCTGGTCAAAATTCTAATTAAATCTAAATTAATAAGAATATAGTGTGTATGTGAAGTCATAACTCCTGGAAAACAACTTTAAGAGAACCTTAGTTTAAGGCATAAATCATTTTTAATTAAAAAAAGAATTGCTGAACCAGTTTTTATAAGCATTTATGGATAATGCAATCAAAGACAATTCCATTAATATTCTGCTCATTTTTCACTGTAAATATTAAGAAAATTCAACTTGTAAAAAAAAAAAACACATGAAATATTCACATTGGATGTGAAGAGTCTTTTTGCAGTATGTAAATGCAGCCTGCCTATTCTTCTGATGGCACTGGAACACACCCTGAGTACTGTAGTTACCGACCCCTGCTGGTACTCTCTATGTTAATCAGTACTGTCACTCACTCCAATGCACAATTGGATATTGATTTTATATTCTTGTGGTCAGAACCACAAAAAGGAGATCTCTACACATACCATTTGAGAAAAGAGATTAAAAGTGGAGTTAGGGTACAGCTTTTAGATGTCCACCTGGGTACCCCCCACTTGTCATTTGTTTATACATAACCAAATTTTCTAATTACAATTCTTTGCATCACATACTGCACATAATCTTACCCCTTTTCTCCACTGACAGCAGTACACTAATTCTCCATGCACACATATTCCTGCTTTTTATACCATATATGTCATGCTGCCACATACTTGTATACATACACTGCTACATTGAAATTGCTTTTCTTCAAAAAGTTCTTCAAACTTACACCGACTGTCTGTCATAACTCTCGTTTAGTCTTCACGGCTTTGTAGATGTGTACATCTCTTTGAACATCGTAGTGGACCTCTTGGACTACGAAGCGTTTACGCAGCATATCCAAAAATTTCTGGTCCCGCTCATAACGGATCCTACAAGCCAGCAGCACCAGCGTTCTGTCTGAGCTCAGGTACTCCAGAGTCTGTAGCAGGGCAGAGAAGGTCTCTTCCAGGTATACAATGTCAGCTCCAAGGATAATGTCATATCCTCCCTTCTGATACAGTTCTAAGTTCTTTCCCCATGTTAGTTCTTTTACCAGTGCTGCTCCCTGTTGCTCTGGAGGTATATTCTCCTTCACGTTGGCATGCAGAAAGTCAATGGCTGGCGCTCGGTCAGTGATCGTCACCTCAGCACCTGGTGAGATCAATCAAGTTAGAAAATTCATAAAACGCGGCACTGAGATTCCCCGGCAACAGAAACTCACATAGCATGATGTCTCCATTGTGCATTCTTACCGAGGAGCGTGGCCACGATTCCCACCAGCCCTGTGCCTGCCCCTAGCTCGATGGCAACTTTGCCCCAAAGCTCGATATGTCCCAGCTCCAAGTACATACACAGCACTACAGCCTTAAATGAGACAAGAAAAAAAACATCACAACTATAATGCAATGAATAGAAACAAGTAAGGTTATGGCAACCTGCAAAATCAATCAAATGCTTCATATAGTAAACTGCCAAGTGAAATGGCTGACAAAGAACAAAACTAAATATTAGTAAGGCCAAAACCAACCGCATCCCACACCACTGCAGCCACCCCAAGTCGGTTCCAGTCCTGAGACAGGCGAAGGCGACGATTGGCAAAGTGAAATTCAGCCGAGATGTCATGCAGTTTGGAGAGTGCTGGCATAGAGTTCCTTTCATATGGGACGAGAGCCATCACAGCCCTTTGGAAATTACTTCTTTGTTGGAAAGAGAAGAGCATGGTGGTTTTTAAAGTACACCTTGTTATTTAATGTATGGAATATTCCAAAGCCACTAATGATAATAAAATCAAATACACAGTCGTACATAATAATCACAACTGCAGTATATAAATCCCATCATTTTATAAAATACATTTTATACACTAAACAAAGATCTTGATGGGTGGGTATATGATTGTCAACTGTTTCTTTTTATATCATATCCATACCTCCCGTTCCAAAATTTGCGCCGTACACTGTGCATGCGGAAAACATAACTCAGATTATTTCAATATATGTATCCCTGTACAGAAAAGCGGCTGTAAGATGGAAGGATAAAATCAATTTTAAATGAAGAACGAAAATGAACTTGACTTGATGTCCCAAAATGCATGGTGCCAGTGCACGGTGGTCGCAAGCATTGTATTTAGGCTACAGCATAGTTTTTTGTCTCGTTGCATTTAAAAAAACTGCTGTTTCCTAATTGTAAATCACGCGAGAATTGTACGTGTAGTTAAGTGATTTAATTAATGACATTTTAAAGTACTTTCACTCCGGTTAAAATACTTTAGACCAGGGGTCTCCAACTCCTGGAGAGCTACTATCCAGTAGGTTTTCTGTCCTACCTGGCTTCTAATAAGCTACACCTGGTTTTGGGCAAATACCAGGAACAGGTGTGGCTCATTAGAAGCCAGGTAGGATAGAACCTACTGGATAGTAGCTCTCCAGGACCGGAGTTGGAAACCCCTGATTTAGACAGTAACCAACTTATCAGAACTTCATTACATGGTCCTTTGGCGTTGTTTGAATGCTCGCGATGAAAACCACGAGCCCGTCGGAGACTTTCAAATATGCGTCGAAAAATGGATATAAATGAAAAATAGATGTCTTACGTACATATTTATTGTGTAGAATTAACAACCAGCATCTAGATGTTCTCACAAGATATTAATTATACAACTTACCTTTTTCTTTATCAATACTGAAGAAATATTTATGGGTTACGATTGGTAGTTGTATTTTTAAAAATAATGTTCCGATTTCACCTTAACTAAATAAAGAAGGAAATTGTTTTAATTACATTGCGCTTTTCATACTGAAACCTCGGTTATATGTATTTTTCTTCAGTGTAAAATGACAATCCGATGGTTTTCACTACAAAACGAGTAGCGCCGTTTCCGCCATGTTTTTCATTCACCCAGCAAGCAAATCGTGACGTGCTACCAGAGGTCATACAAAATGATTGGCATTCGGGATTCTGCAGTTAGAAAATGGCGTTCATGGATTTTCAATTTTCGAGACCAATGATATTCCCTAAATGTGTAGGTAGGCGGGCACTTCTGATACGTATGAAACGTTTAACCAATCGGATAGTACCGGCCGCTTTGTTTTGATTACACGTCCAATGATAGCTGATGTAATTTCTCATGGGTGGTTCCTTGCGTGCATGCCAGGTAGCGGCGAGAGGAACAGATGGCGGAGGTGGCGGGGAGGAGATCGCTGAATTGGCCAACGGGGAGGAGGGGATAGCGGAATATCTTTAGTATCAGGGCTAGAAACCAAAGCGGAATCTCGAAAAGGCCCACGCCGAACAGGCAATTAACTCTTACATAGTTTAATCGAAACAAAAAATGAGCGGCTAAGTAGGCTATGTGATTTAGGCCCAAAGCCTGGGCAAAGAGTTCGTATATGATCCTGGATATCAAAGGGAGAGAAAGATGATCTACCTCGGAAAATAAGCATTAAAAGACTTGAACCAGGAAACTAAAGTTGGAGCTGCATTTTGAGAACCTTCTAATGCTGTTGGTGGTGTTTGGCGTAAGGGTAGTCTCAAGCGGATACTGATGTTGGGTTAGCTAGCTTACTGAGTTAAGGGACCAGTGGACTAGCTACATGCACCTTTTATTCGTCAGTTTTTTGTAGTTAGCTACTGATGTTTCACTTAGCTAGACATGGGTCAATTTCTGAATGTTTTGAAGTTTTTCAGCTGCTTTTGAATCGGCCTGGACTGTCCGTCGCTCTTTTTTCATGCTTTAGCCAAGGGGGAGCACACCCTAGGCGAGCATTGATTTAGCGAGTAGCCATCTCCTTGCAGCTGTCAGATGAGCTACTGTGTATTTCTAGTGCAGCGCCCATATACTGCGCTTTTCCCAGTGTAGTCGAGCACGCCCCTGATAGACGACGTGCAACTTTTTTTTTTTTTTAATGCAACTTATTTGTAAAAACGTGCAGGGTCGATGGTATAAGTATTCTCCATCTGTTGAACCCTACATGTTTCCGTTAAATTGACGATTTGAAGACGGGTCGTCTTCATCCTTATACTTTATGTTTTAGACAAAGTAAATCCGTAATCCCTGTCCAGTGTTCGGAGGGCCTTGACACGGTCGCACGGTCTGTATTTGCTAGTTAACGTCCCGTTTAATCGGAAATGGGGAACACACTGTCGTGCTGCGTGTCTCCTGGCGGGAGTCCGAAGATCTCCAGGCAACAGGAGCGCCTGGAGGACTACCAGACCAACACGGACCTGAGCGAGGACACGACCGGGCCCTACCTGCAGCACATCAGCGACAGAGAGGTGCCGGACGGTATGTGTCCTCTTTCTGACAGCGGCCGTTTCTCAGCTTTTTTTTCGACGGTTACTTGAAAACGTCTTACGTTTTGCATCTACAGCAACCTATGAAACCGTTATTCAAGTTAAAAGATAAAATGTTACAATCTGCAATGTCCACCACACAGTGCTGTTATATGTCTAATGAGAGCAAGTCAGGGACGTTTTTTTTCTTCTTGTCCACTGTTCATAGAAGATGGGTCTAATGGGACATTCTGGCCTGCGTTACTCTTGCTTTGGTTTACATTTTTTATTGCTTTCACTTTCTGATGGCATCTTCTCTTCAGAGCCGACTGACATAAACGTAGCTTTCTGTTAATGTGCATCTATGGATGTACATTTATAATCGCCAAGCAAACACGAGAGGTTGCCTGTTTGCTTGGGGAATGACAGAGGAATCTGAGCTATCTTTGGTATTTCCAAGGGTCCCGTCTGCAGACCTACCCTCGCGATCCTCCCCCAGCCCAAAATGCATGCATTCATAGACACAGTGTCAGTAACTTAACCTGTATGCGAAAATCTGAAAGTTTTACTCTTGAAACTGCATAATGCTGAGAGGCAGACAAATGCTGAAAAAACATCTACAGTCAGGCATATAAATATGCCCAGGTACAGATCACAGTGAAATTTAAAAAGAAATTCTTTAGTTCCATATATTATCCTATCAAGGCTTCTGTGGCAAAGTGGTTTGCATGCATATAAAAGACCTTATTTTCAATTGACACTGGTAAGAAATGCTCATTGAGCATTGATAAACTTGTTTATGTGGCCTATGTTCACCTCCACGTACATACATGCATTTTAAGTCCTTGCTCTCAGCTTCTGTGAAACAGGCAGTGTTGAGTTTGAGGAAGTAGCCAGACGCCTAGAATAAAGCTGGGTTAACCTCTTTATTAAGCTATGGACTGTGCAAGCAGTGTTGGAAATGGCTGCCCTGTTCCTAAAACACCTGTTTTATTGCCTGTTGAGTCAAGGAAGCACTAAAAATCCTCTCTAGTATTTTTAGTGCTTGATAGGATGGTTTATTCTGGGTTTAAGCATCTGTAAGGGTACTGATGTTCAAACTGGAAAGTAATTCAAACTGCTAATCTTGAACTGATAGAAATCCCCATGACAGATTAAGATTCTGCCCTGATACAGGGTTTCTTTTTATTTTAACTAACTTTTTAGTTTTATATTATAGCATTTTTAAAACTGACAGGCATTATAATTGGTCTGTCTTAACTCTGTCTCCACTTCTCACATACTTTAAGGTGCATGATGAACCTTGTTTTGCATCATGAACCTTAGAGGCCTTGGTTACAAAGGCAGTCAAGTTAGGAGTATGGGTAACATATGCCCAGGGGCTTGACTTTGTCCACTGGACATTCTCTCACCAGACCAGGACATGCATCTAGGCTAATTTAATGGCAGTGCCTCTCGTTGACTGGTAGTATTTCCACTGATTTTATTTGCCCTTATGGTAAGAGCAGTTTTGTATTGTATGTAATTTCAGTCTTAATGTGTTTTTTTTTTAACTGCAAATCTAGTTCCAAGTATGTTTGCCTAACATTGAGTTCAGTATTAGACAATAGTGAGGCTCAGGGTTGCCCCTCAGACCTCTGGCAGTGGGGCAGGATAAATCCTGCCTCTGCTCTATATGTGTGCACTTTGCATCCTCTCTTGGTTTTCTCTGGGTAGTGCAGTTGCTTCTCTCAGACCAAACGCATGCAGCCCAGGTAATTGGCTTCTATATATCGCCCATTGTGTGTGTGTGTCTGTGTGTGTGTGTGTGTCACAGTGGATTAGCATCTCAGCTAGGGTATGCCCCAACCTTTTGCCCTTTGCTGCCTGGGGGAGACTTCAGGCCCCTGCTGTGTCCCTGGCTAGGATTAGATGCTGGATGTATTAATATTACAGTAACTGTAGCACCCTTATACAATTGCCATAGTAGTTCTGAGACCCCTTTCTTGAGTACATATTGACAGGTGATGCAGCGGTTAAAGTCTAATCCTCATAACTCATAGGCAAATACATTATGACACTTAGTGGCCTATATCTGAGAGCAGGTAGGGGCATATCTGGGTGCTGCACGCCAGTGACTCTGTAGCGCGCTCGGAGCACGCCGGCCGCGAGGCTCCCCCACCACTGGCGTTATCTCTTCTTGTCTTCAAACCACAGCAGTAAATAGAAATTCCCAGCATGGGAAAAGCGATCGGAATGCCGGATGGAGATGATTGACGGCGCCTGATGGGAGGGGTCTTGATGAAAATGATTGTGGCTCGTGTGAGGAGGTGGCTATCGGTGTGACGGAGGACCGGGGCCGGCCTGTCTCGGGTGGGTGGCTTGTTCACCGAGAGGCTGACACACTCCCTGTCATTGTGTTGAGCTCTTACCAGCCTCCCCCAGAAGGCGTGCCAGTGCGTGGCACGCAGCCGTGGGGGCAAAGGGCCTCCATGTTCTGTGCCAGCTGCCGACAAAGAGCCGATTGTCCTGGTTTTCCTGCCCCAGTGTGAATGAATTAGGGGACAGAGTACACCCAGTGTCCCATAGCAGAGGGGTTCGCTGTTCAATGCCCGTTATTGTGGCTCGGAAAAGAAGTTAGACTGCTATGTATCCTAATAGTTTTAGGTAACTAGTTACAAATCTGAGTGAAAATATATAAAATATGATGTAATACATTTATTGCTTGTAAAAAATACTGAGCACTTTGTGACATAGAAGTATTTTCCTTTTTTGTGCCACAGTCAGGCTCTTAATTGCAGTGGCTGACATTATTATATATTGCGGTGGCTAATCATTATTGCCAGACAATGAGGCCATATTGTTTTTATGTGTACGAGCTGTTGTTTCTGCAGCTTTTAGTCCACAGTTTAACAGGAGGCTTATATCAACAAATCAAAAACTTTACATTCTCACTGCTTTGCTGTTAGGGCTGTATTTGTGGTCATTGAATGTGTGTGTGTGTGTGTGTGTGTGTGTGTGTGTAATATAGTATAATACAAAATATAGGGTTTGGTTGGAACATCGTCCCAAGGGATTGGAAAACTGGGCATTGACATGATTCTCTGCCTCATTTGCTCAGGTTAGAGACTATTTAACAGACTATTAAAGACTGACATTCTGCAGCAGGACTGTGGCTTGTGGTTAACCACTATTTCATGTTAAGAAATTAAGCGTTGTAACTTTAGCTGGAGTTGTGCATTTAAAATGCTTTTGCTTTTACCTCTGTGAACTATCCAGTTACAATGTCATGTTCCAAAGTTATCAGGGCACAGCAGCTTCTGATGAATTTTATTTTAAAACAAGAAAAAGGATTCGATTTAAATTCCCGGTTGTGGCTAATGGATGAAATGGGAGATCTCATAATTTACCACATTAACAAGTATGTCTTTGTTCTTCAGTTGTTAATTTTAATTGTTTTTCAATGCTTGTTTTGGGGATTATATTGAGATTATTATATTAACATAGTATTAATTAAGATATCGTCCATGTTAGAATTTCTCTGAGCATTTTAAACCCAGCTTGTTTTGATCCAATTGAAAGCAGTTTCCAAATTAAGTCTTTGAGTTAAAGATATTATACACTGCTCAAAGAAATGAAAGGGACACTATTTAATCTGAGTATAGCATTATGCTAATTAAACGTCTGGGATATTGATCTGGTCAGTTAAGTAGCAGAGGGGGTTGTTAATCAGTCTCAGCTGCTTTGGTGTTAATGAAACAACAGGTGCTACTAGAGGGGCAACAATGAGACGACCCCCAAAACAGGTGAAGGCCATTGACATTTTTCCTTCCTCATCTTTTCTGACTGTTTTTTCAGTAGTTTTACATTTGGCTACGGTAGGTGTCTCCCAGCACTGTCTCAAGGGCATGGAGGAGATCCCAGGAGACAGGCAGTTAACTCTAGGAGAGTTGGACAGGGTCGTAGAAAGTTTTTGACCCATCAGCAGGACCGGTATCTGCTCATTTGTGCAAGGAGGAACAGGATGAGTTCTGCCAGAGCCCTACAAAATGGATGAAATCCTTGGACCCATTGTCAGACCCTATGCTGGTGGAGTGGGTCCTGGGTTCCTGGTCTCAGGGGGTGAGAGTATGCAGGCAGTTCCTGGAGGATGAAGGAATTGATACCATTGACTGGCCCCCACGCTCACCTTACCTAAATCCAATAGATCACCTCTGGGACATTATGCTTCGGTCCATCCAACACCGCCAGGTTGTACCTCAGACTGTCCAGGAGCTCAGTGATGCCCTGGTCCAGATCTGGGAGGAGATCCTCCAGGACACCATTCGTCGTCTCATTAGGAAGATGCTTTGACATAGTCAGGCATGCATACAAACACGTGGGGGCCATACACACTACTGAGTATGATCATGAGTTGCTGCAATGAAATTTCAGTAAAATAGACCAGCCCGCAGCATCATTTTATCACTTTGATTTCCGGGGTGTCTTTGAATTCAGCCTCTGTAGGTTGATAATTTTCATTTCCATCGAACAATCTGGCATCCTTTTGTACCTAACGCATTACTCAGTCCGTATCGGTATAAATATCCAGCATGATTTTTTTTTTCCTATTGAGATCTGATGTGTTTTCAAAGTGTTCCTTTAATTTTTTTGAGCAGTGTATTTTTATTGGTAAATGGTAGGCCCATAGCTGTTCAGCAAATCATACATATATGTACTAGTGTACTAGGAATGTGTACTAGTGAATTACTGCCAGAATGGGGCTTTAACATATTCTGACTGATTTTCAGATCTAGCTTTTGAGTCCAACCCTTCTGACCATGCCCGGGCCAGTACCATTTTCCTCAGCAAGTCGCAGACCGACGGTGAGTGCTACAGGAGAGTTCTGCTGTAAGGCAATTGTTACCTGTTTGATAGCATTGGCAACGGTTTTCTGAATGAAGTCCTTCATGGATGGTATAGATAAACACAAGCTTGTAGCTTGTCTCTCTTCTTGTTCCACCAAAAATGATTCAGCTCAAGAGCTGTATAATAATTAGCACAAGGAGTTGAATCAGGTGTGTTAAATGAGGGGACTGGAGTCTAACACCCCTGATTTAAATGGTTTGTGGGCTTATCACCAGAACTGGAGCATAGGATGCCTTCAGCTGCGATGTGACCTTGTGGCAGGAAGCTGATTGGCCATTGGTGCATTCACCATGTAAAGACATTTTAACGGAACAAAACACAAGAGAAGTTGGCAGAAATTGTTACTTGGCTAGTCTGTACGTTGGACGCGTCATGTGATTTTTGGTCTCTCAGACCATGCAGATTATCCTGTGTCGTATGCTTAACGTGAGTGGAATTGGACTGATAAGTCTTTTTCCTCCCTCCTTTTCTTTCCAGTGCGGGATAAAAGGAAAAGCAATCACATAAACCATGTAAGGAACTGGACATTTTTCCTCTCTTCTCTTTTTCTGTGCATATATTCATTGTCTTCTGCAAAACAGTGAAGAGCAGTTATTTTTATTTTGGGGTGTAAACATCAGGGCAGTGTGAAAGGGTAGGATTCTGTGCATTGTTTGTTCATCACGTTTGTTTGGCGGGGGGGGGCCTCAAAATGGCAAACTGTTAAAGTTGTGAGAGTGGTATTTACAATCTTGTGGGTCTTTTGTTATTGATGCTTTGGTAAGTCTCCATCTGTTGTATGTGTCCGTTGTTCTAATCCTCTTTAGGTTTCAAGGTGACATATTTCTTACTATAGAGACTTTTGTATGCTGTTGTAATGTGCAGCTTGAAGGCAATACTGAGAAACTTCTGAAGCTTTTCCAGTCACTCATTATGGAACAATCCAATTTCTAATGTGATGGTTATGTTTTCCTTCCTTGACATGTTCAGAACACAATTGTTTCTTTTAACTTTAATGCTACGTACACTGTTACAGTAAAGTTCTAGTCAAGATCAACGGACCAGCCCATCTGAAGAATTTACCCACAGATTTTGTCAATATGTCATAAGGCATTTTAGCTGTTATCTTGTCAGTCTGTAGTCAGTTGTGCAGCTATTCAACAGAAGCAAGAAAATCTATAAGTTCTTTGACATTGTCACTGCAAAAATGTATTTTCCACATTTGTTTGGTGCCTGTCTAAATCTGTTTTTTGTTATTGATTATCAGCGTTGCTGTTAATTATTAAGCTAAATAAACACATTCTGCCTTTATAAGTTATGTTAGAGATTCCTATTGCAGTTTTGGTCACTCTGAATGAACATGTATGGTTTTCTGGTCTTGATGTACGCTATCGCTAACAATGGCCGTCCTCTAGGTGTCTCCAGGGCTCCTTTCAAAGAAGTACAGCTCCTGTTCTACCATATTCATTGATGACAGTACTGTCAGCCAACCAAATTTAAAAAGCACAATCAAATGGTGAGTACATTCCACCGGCTGTGTGACTGTAGGTTTTAGGTAGCTGGGGGGCTTGTCGGACCACTACCAAACGCGGCTACAGGAAGAACTGCCAGATGACAGAAAGCAGAGAAAATTCCGAGAGGCAGAGCTTAATCTTATAGCTGGTTCCAACCACCAACCATACAGGCTCACGAAAACAAGCAGAAAAGTGTCAGTTAACTGGTGAAACAGGGAAGGAGATATATATATATATATATATATATATATATAAAATGTTATATGATCTTGTGACTTTTAAGTATAATGCTCTGTAGTTTTTGCCAGTGTTAGACATCTAAAATAATTTCTAAAAATAATTCTTGAATAATATGTTTTCTTCCCTCCTTTGTTTTTCAGTGTTACACTAGCAATATACTATCACATAAAGAATAGGTATGTTTTTCCTCTTTGCATTTAAAAAATATCAGCATGTCAAACAAGACATCAGACTATTTCACAATGAATGTGCATGCAAAACAGTGCATCGTGCCAAGCGTGCTTTCTTTATAGTCTGGGGTGTTTTGGAGTGTTAATAGATGAAATGTTAAGAAGTCTGGCTGAGCCGAATTCCCTGTGTGGTCCCCAAACTTCTCTGTTGGTCTTTTCCCCTCAGGGACTCGGACAGGTCGCTGGACATTTTTGATGAGAAGATTCATCCATTATCAGTAAGTGCCGCATGTCTCAGGAGAGCGCGCTTTACCCACAAGCATTCGAGCTAACTGAAGAAGCAGCCCACAGCTTAGACTTCCGCAGGGAGACAAAATTCTGCGTTATCTTTGATACAGACTGATAACAGCATATTTTCAAGAGTGCTTTTTTTAAACAGCTGCTTTTTTACCTCCGGCTTCTCCTCTTGCTGCATTGCTTCCTGCCTTGTGTAGTTATGCTATGTGAACGGTGACTTATATATTACTTCCATATTAGGCACAATTAAAAACTTCACAACATTCTACCAAATGTTAATAGTTTGATGCGTTCAGTAGGAAGGGAGTGTCTTTTGTTTCTCTCTGCTGACTTATCATGTATCATCTCTTGTGCTACGATTCTGTCTGCCATGGGATGACTGTATACTTGGGGGCAGCATGTGGTTCAGTGCGCTTAAACCCAGCCTCAGTATGTCTGCGGGTCCTTGAGCAAGACCCTTAACCCCCAGCTCCCTGGGCGCCCCAACAAGTGGCTGCCCTTCACGGACAGCTTGCTCTACAAAAAAAAGAGCAAGTTGAGGGAGGCGTAAAAATAATTTCCCCACGGGGATCAATAAAGTTCCATTATTAGTATTATTATTATACCATTATAGAAATTCTGAAGTGGTTATATCATTAGTGCTGTTGGGCCAGTAGTTAGCACTGCTGCCTCACACCTCTGGGACCCGGGTTTGAGTCTCTGCCTTGGCTCCATGTGTGTGTAGTTTGCTTGGTCTCCCCATGTTGTCCTGGAGTTTCTTCTGGGTGCTCCGGTCCTCCTCCACAGGCCAAAAGCAAACTGAGGCTGATTGGAATTACCAGACCGTCCGTGGGTGTGAATGGTGTGTGAGTGTCCCCTGTCATGGGTTGGTACCCCACCCTGGGTGGTTCCCTGCCTCTGAGATAGGCTCTGGACCCCCCGCAAACCTGAATAGGACAAGTGGTTTCAGGAAATGGATGGATTGGTGCTATTCTATATCAAGGTTTAAATGGTGATGTCACAACACATTATCTGTGACACCCAACAATATGCTGCTAATATATTACTAACTCGTGAAAAATCTGTTAGATTTAAAGTCCCCAATTCATTTGAATTCATATTTACTTCCTAAAAATGTGAGAGTTTGCTGTAATTTACATAATAAAAGACACCCCCATGAGGAAACGGAGGGTGCATGTAATGTTGACAGCAAATTGCTCCCTCAACAATAAAGAACCCATTCAGCTGTCTGGACACATTTTTGATTCTGGAAAAAAAGACTGAAGTTATGGTTGAATGAGCATGTGGCAAAATTGTAGCAGCCAAAACACATCAAACCATATACACTTTGTGTGTGTGTGTGTGTGTGTGTGTGTGTGTCATCTCCCTGTCTTATACTCTGTGACATTTGAAGTCCCAGTAGTGTTATGGATGTGTTATGAAACTTGTCCTCCAGGTGGCAGTATTGGATCATGACTCCCTCAGCATCCTTCACAAGCGTGATTTATATTTTATGCCTGCATCCAAAAAGCATGCTGTGTTTCTGGTGATGTTTTGAGGCTAAAGATTTGGGGAGAAAGTTATGAGCAATTCAATAGGCAAAACATCCAGGAACCAGTTTATTGATGGTAAAACTTCTATGGGAGTCTGATTAGGGCAACTGCCTTGCAGAGAGAGCAGGTCCCAGACAACTACTCCCGGATCGATCCTGACCACAAGCTAATCTACCGTTTCGTCCGGACGCTCTTCAGTGCCGCCCAGCTGACTGCTGAGTGTGCCATTGTCACTCTGGTGAGTGTAATGTTGTCTTCATATTCATTTAGATCCAGAAAGAATAACATTGATGAGTCGTCAGTTGCATTTGAGTCTTAGATCAGGGGTGTCAAACTCCAGTCCTGGGGGGCTGGAGTCCTGCACATTTTTTGGGTTTCCCTTCATTTAACGCACTCCTTGTGCTAATTACCACACAGCTCTAGAACTGAATCATTTGCAGTGGAACGGGGTGAACTAAGCTACACAGGGACTGGAATCTGACACCCTTGCCATGGATGCATTTAAGAAGGTTACATTTCTAAGCTTTTCTTAACTCTCCCAAAAGCCTTTGGGTGAAGTTTTCTAAAAGATTAAATGGAGTTTATAATGTTTTGCCAGGTACTGCAGGTCTATTAGTGCCAGTGTTGGAGCTAAATCCATTCCTCTTCATTGAAGTAGAGTTTTCAGAATCTTGAATCTGGTGGCGGGTTGCTCTTTTTGCTGCTCCTCTTGAAGGTGAGTGACTCATTATTTCCATCAGGTGTACCTGGAGCGTCTGCTGACCTACGCCGAGATCGACATCTGCCCCTGCAACTGGAAACGCATCGTGCTGGGGGCCATCCTGCTGGCCTCTAAGGTGTGGGATGACCAAGCTGTGTGGAACGTGGACTACTGCCAGATCCTTAAGGACATCACCGTGGAGGACATGTGAGTGGCCATTGTCGTTTGCCGTCTCCGTTCAGTGCGACCGCTGACCGTAATGATGCGTGTCAGCATTGAAGAGCCCGTGTAATCGGATGGTATTCCGTGTACGATAGTTATCTCAGCCAGATGACGGGTTTTCACTGTCTTTGAGTGTGAGATACTGAGTATCTCTCCTGGAGCTGGTCATTACAGCTTCCCCCCTTTTATTTTCTGTAGCAGATGAGAGTGCCCATTGAGGCTGGGCACTAAGCTATCTGAAGAAATGACATTTTTGAAGCTGTCCCTCTAAGCCGGTTACAAACGGCATATCCCCGAGATTCGCCGCTTTTCCAGGCAACACGGACGCTCCAGTGTGATTGGCTCGCGTCGGTTCGTTTCTCCGCAGACGTGGTTCCCCAGCTTTTCGCATCCCAGGCGTGCAGGTTTATTTTCATTATTTTCATTCTCTTTATTGAAACCATTTTTGTAAGATGCGCCTGGGCCCACTTGAGTGCTCTTGTCCCTCTAGGATAATGCCACGGCTCCCAGGCACTCCATTAGTTGCCCCTAGCGACCAACCATCGCCCCCACCCCCCACGCTATCGGGGCGGTGGGCACCCTCAGCCTTCTGCTGTACCTTTTGGATAGCCTCTATCAATATTCCTGCCTGCGTGCTTTCTAGAAAGCACCGTAAGCTCACTTGGGAAGATGGATTGTTCTCTAAATGAAGATTTTATGTATATTGTTCTGACCCAAACTGAAAGATATTTATTGATCATTCAACTTTGTTTTAGAAGTGACCATCCAGGTTCCTCATCATCCTATTTAAAATTTTAACCATAAGTAAACAGTCTCAACTTCCTACAGCTTTTTAAAGCTATTTTGAAAAATTCTTTTCTGACAGGTAATTTGTGAAATGTTTAATGATATGTCATTATTTGTGATTTAATTCTGTTTGGCAAGTTGCATATTGCAAGACATAAGACTTCGTCATTATGTGATAAATTCCTGCGTCCAGCGAATCGTATGTGTTGAAACACTGCTGTACAATTCTGTCCGTGCTGAAGTTGTAATCTTATCCACTCTTTGGTCTTAATGTCAGTTTTGCCTTCATCCTTATGATCAAGGAAGGACCCCGCAGAGCAGTTCTGCAGTGTCCTGCACGCATATTGTGTTTTGAGTGGGCTGTGCATAGTGGCGTCTCCCTCTGTTCTCTCAGGAATGAGATGGAGAGGCACTTCCTAGAGCTGCTTCAGTTCAACATCAATGTTCCAGCCAGCGTCTACGCCAAGTATTACTTTGACCTACGATCCCTGGCCGACGACAATAACCTAAGCTTCCCTTTGGAGCCCCTGAGCAAAGACCGAGCCCAGAAACTAGAGGTCAGGAGGCGGGGGGGGGGTGACTGCGGTATTTAATCAGCTGGCGGATATATCATGTGACCTCTGTCCTGTCCTATATCTTGAATAACAGTCCTAATGCTTTGCTTATGGGGACATCAAAATACCTTTGCGACTTTTACATCCACTATGCTGCTTGCAATCATGCTAGTTAAAGTGTAATGGTTAGGTGTGTGTTGTGTAAGAAGAAAAATGACTGGATCATCGCCAGAGATGATATTTTTGAGATCACTTATGATGCTTTTCCTCTATCCCCAAGAACCAAGCCATACCTGATCCACAAAGAGACTGTTTTCCATCGTAAAGTGTGCGAGCCGTACCCGCCCTGACACGGCCCTGCTGGTTGTATCACCTCCTGCGTCAATATGGATTAGTATCGCACATTGTGATGTATTGATGCATTCCCGATAACCTGGAACGTGACATTTCTAACCTCATACCTGGAAAAAGTACTATACAACGGCTGAATGGAATGGATTCATAATGCAAATTTACACAAGCCAATGCTAATTCTGCCGACATTTGATGCTAACATAACACGTGTCAAAGACGTAGTAGTGGAAATTGGCACATAACTCACTGTGCACACCATGCGAACAGTAAACAAGCATCTCTTTGCTGTTGCTGTTCAAATTCAGTAACGCCCTTCTGCATCGGAAAATGGAACCGTGCAGTAGCTAGTGTCTCTCTGTGGTATGGCTCCGGTATGACCTGGTTCCTGTATGCCAGCGAAAAAGCACCTTTATCCTTGAATACATACTATGCTGAAGAATGTCTGTTAGCTGCCAAGATCTCGCTAGTTGTCGTCATTGGTGATATGCAGCCAGGTTAGGGATCAGTCCCTGAGATCCCAAGCTTTTCCCACTGTTATGGTGCTTTGGATAAAATCCTGTAATACATAAATAAATGTAAATGTCACGTCTTTGGTCATTGAACAACTGTGCCTTTGATTAGAAAACATATCCTTCCAGGGTTAAGCGTCGAGAAGAGGTATTCATTGGGGGTGGGGTGGGGGGGGTTATCAAATCCCATCTGCTGATTCTTCGGTTGTGTTGTATTTCTGCGTTCAGGCCATCTCCAGGCTTTGTGAGGACAAGTACAAGGACCTGAGCAAAGCAGCGATGCGGAGGTCCTTCAGCGCCGACAACCTGGTGGGCATCCGGCGCGCCAATGCCGTGCTGTCGTAGCAGGAGGAGCGCCCACACCTGACAGTATACATGTGACCTCATCTGGTGCAGAGACGGCCTTCCTGCTCACTCCATGCCAGAGACATCTTGTCAGCAAGAGATTCGCTGCTCTAAGCGTTGTGGCGAAAAGCATCTACTTAGAGACAAAGAATGAGTCAGGGTTTTGTGTTTTGTTTTTTTTCCTTCTTTTTTTTGCTTACTATGTAGGCTAATAGCTGTGAAATTTGTTTTTAAATGAAATCATTTGCAGATGGAGTATTTTAAATAAACACTAATCATGTAACAAATTTGCTTCGTTTAACAAATTTGCTTCGTTGTACATGTCTCTTACGCAGAAGGGCCTATTCAACACTTTCAGATGTTTCCTTGCTGACACGAGGCGTCTTTGAACAATGTTTCATTCTCTGTGCAGTACCATTCATTTGGGTATGCAGTCTTTGTTTCATAAACAGGTCTTTAGATTGAGGCCTCAGAGCTTCCCTTTCCTGGAAATGATGGGACTGGTGTCACAGTAGTAAATTGCATATAAACTTGGACTATGTGTGTTGTATTAGTCCAAAATCCCCTGCTGCATTGAATACTCCTCCCACAGGGATGGCAAACCTGATCCACTGATTGTTACTGTGGGTGCAGCTTTTAGGGATGACCTCTGTCAGCCAATGATAAAGCAGCGGTTCGCAACTCCGGTCCTGTGGACCCACTGTTATTGGCTGATTGAAAGGTGATCTCAAAAACCCGCACCCACAGCAGCTCGCCATGGAATCTGGTTCATCCCCCTGTTCTAGCATCTAAGTAGAACGTAAAGAATAAAATGAAAGACATACTGTTGTCCTGGGTGGCAACAGCGATATCAGAGTACAGTGGCTAGAAAGAACAGCAAGGCGATGTGGGATTTCGGATAATTCAGTAAGGATCAATAGGGAAGGAGGAAAGAAAAAGAATTCAAGAATGTAAAAGTATGTGCTACATGTGTTCCATGTGGGTACTCAAAGCGGCCGTCACTTTCGAGAAAGATCAAAGTGTCTCTTTGAATGAATCACTAGTCTTATCACAGGCTGCTGGCGGAACAGTCAATGAGATTGAGTGCTGCGAGTGCACAGCCGCCAGGTCGTCAGGCTTAGGCTTTAGAATGCGCCAGGAAGACCTCGTCTGAAGCCCTGTACTAAAAATACCCCAATATTTGAGTGCGACAAAAATGCATCTACAGTGGATACTGGGGATTAACCATGCAGTACTAGATTTACCAGGTTTTCACCAAGTGCAAAATTTTCATATATATTTACCCTCTTTGTGATATTGCTATTTAAATAATTTTCTATGTTTATAACAAGACCTTGTACTGGATAAGTAGTTAGAGGATGGATGGATTGATAGATTTGTATTAATTTTCTAAGATGGGCTGTATTCATTGTTTAAAATCCTTTAAGTTAAACAAAACATGGGTTAGTCATGCATACCGTGATTGCAATGCCCAGAAGCAGATCTCTAACCAACAGTGGGGGGATTTAGTTACGGGGCCTAAACGTGGATAATGAAAGCAAACTACTCCCTCTGGGCCTTTGTTCCATTTATGATATTGTGTCATGCATTTTTTGCCCAGGAACATTTTGCGCTGAAGCTCCATGTCACTTGGCTAAAGAAAGCAGACCGATTTGTTCAGTACCTGTTTACTGTGAATGGAGTGCACCAATATTATTCCATTACTGAAGTACACTGCTGTGATTATGCTGAATTCACTGATGCACTGGCAAAGTAATACTTTAGAAAACCCTGTGAAAATCAGGCTGATGGTGGACCTGAAAATAAGCCAAAGCAACACTTGGGCCTCTTACTCCAGCATAATCTCTGCTGTCCATTGATCGATAAAAAGGGTCACTTTGGCTATGACCCGAGTGGTGGGAAAGCTATAAAGTAGGAACCCGTAGCTTCTGTCAAGTTATAGCTGGTGTTGCCTGCAAGTCCCTCCTCACCTCAACACTCTGCTGATTTTCAATCAGTGACAATGACCTCATGTCTTGCACTGTCCACTAAATGTACGCTGTGGTGCCAAGGAGGGGCATGAAGGCTCACATCTCCACTCCAATGTGGGCGGTTCCCATGTTCTGCCCGTGTTGTGTAGGATTCCTCCAGCTACCAGTCCAAAGGCATGCAGTTAGCCTAACTGGACACTGTAAATCAGCATTTCCCAACCCAGTCCTCAGGGACTCCCAGAACGTCCACATTTTTGCAAAAACCGGGTTGGGAAACGCGGCTCCAAACTGATCATAGAGTTTGCGTGAATGTGCCCTGTGAAAGACTGCCATCCCATGTAGTTTATCTGCAGCCTCGCACTGTGCTGCCTGGGATTGACTCCAGGCCACTATATACCACTGACCAGCACTAGAAGTTGTTCAAATAGACCACTGGAGAGAAAGGCTTGCAATTTATTTGGATTTATGAACTGTAATCTGTAATGATGACAGCTATATTCTGTAATAGCTCAAAGAAAGTATACTTATGCACACATATAGTGCGTCCTTCATAAGAGGATAAAATGCAGTGTTTCCCTGTGGAAGGACAGAGAAACACCACTAATCGGAATAAGATGTGATCTGCTTGATATACACATTACGACAACAGGATCTATGATTTTTTTTTCCCCAGTCTAAGTTAAATCAGTGTTCTCAAGAAAACTATCCATGTCACCGATCATTCTTAAAGTCAAATTTCTGTCCTTGCAGAATACATTTTTTTGGTTTTGGGTGATGGAGCCCTCTAAGACTATAAAACTAGTTTCAAGTGGTTATAATTGCGTTAATGCAATCAGAAAAGTTGATTGGGGTCATGCAAAGTTCTTTTTTAAAAATTTACAGCTAAGTGTTACCATACGATTCATTAAAATGTTTTCAGTCCAAAAAAAAAAAGAAACCATATGCAATGTAATACCATGGTTGAGGTGTTTAATGGAATGTCGGAATATAATTGCATGTTACAACTTATAATATGTAGTAAATGTAAAGCTTACTGTACATGCTAAAAGCAATATGGCTGTGACGATATCCTGTGTGACTATTGGGTAACAGCTGGAGAGCAACAGTGAAAGGATATACAAACATTGCAAAATCTGTAGTTAGAGTGAGCAAAGCTACACAAAATTGTTCAATATTTGGTTCACAGTATGCACCACATTTTATTCTCTACCAAAATCAGAAGTGTTAATAAAACAGTACTTTTGGCAAATGTTTAGAAGGATCATAAATATCTAAAATCCTTAACATCTCAGCATGTGAATGACGTTCTCAAAAATCAGCTTACAAGGCTGCAGCCTGGACTATTTACAGCAGTTCCTCACAAATGTGTGGAAGGGAAAAAATATCACATTCTTTCAGGCAACGAAATGCTCAAGTAAGATAACCTATTAACAATGATTAATACACTAGTGTACAGAGCCAAAAAAAAATTACACACTAAACAGAAACATTTTACAGGATCTCACTAAGACAGGCTGGACAGAAACTGGCTTTTACTACTGGGGTTACTGAATTTTTTCATGGCTCCAGCTATAACTCTGCTGCAATCAAATTGATTTGATGTTTCTCTGCCATGTGAAAAGCCATTACTAACATATTCACATTGGCCAGTATCATGACAGAGCTGTCCGTCTATAGTTTGGGGAGATTGTGAAGCACCTTGAAATCCTTTGTTGCATAGTTGGACTCTGCCCCAAGTCAAGTTTGTTGTTGGTCTCGAAGTCTCTTCAGTATTTTAGTATACAATTAAATCCAGTAAAACCATCCAAGGTGCACTAGTAAACTAGTCTGAAACCAGTAAGCAGACCAGTTTATTGTAAAATAAGACTTGGGGAAAAGTCCAGAACAGGTACTACATTTACTAAAGCTATACACACAGTGTAAGAGTCAAGTACCATAAAACTGGAAAAAAGCATGGTTGTGCAATAATGCACTCTGATCAGATATATTGATTTTGTACACCGTTTAAAATCTTCCACAGAGTTACACGGTTATAATAAAACAGTAAAGACGACTGGGAGAGGGTTGTAATGAGCATGACACACCACTAGGGGGAAGCAATATCATTCCTGGACAACAGGGGGAAAAAAAACAACCATAGAACTGACAAAGCAGCTGAACACTGATGTACATCTGCACTAACCAGGAAGTTTCAGAAACCTAAAAGAAGCTTAGGGCAATTTCTCCATAACTATAATAAAAAACAATATGTTTTTTTTTCTTTATTACTTTTGTCAATCATAAAAAATTACAAGTGAATTTCAATGTGCCATAAAGACTTTTTCTTTACATGAAGAAGTGCTCCACGATTATAATATTGAAATATCATCCTTCTTCTGGGGATTAACTTACAAATGGCCAATGAGACATTGAGTCCGTTCACCTGCATTTGCCAACTCCAGATTGAACAGAAAGAGGCCAGTAAACGGTAGCATTTAGTAGATGTTCATCTCCCCTGCATACGTTATTCAAATAACTGAACCGCAGTGTCTTTCCTGTGTAGCGTCTCACACTGCGAGGCAGGCATCCCTATTACCTGTAATCTACCCGACCATCAAATTTATACTGAAACTCTATTATGATGAGATGCACTATAGCCCAGGAAATTAAAAGTGAAATTATCCTGCACAGACATGCAAACAAGCATTCACACACACACACACCATTTCATTGTCCTACGGCCTCTCCTATACCAGACAAATATTCATAAAGGCAAACAAGGACAAAGGGATATAGCTAAATGGGAACTGTACACAAGACCAAGTTCGCCCCCCAAAGGCTAGTTTTAGCATCTTCAGGAGCATGAAGCTAAACATGGAGTAAAGGACCCAAGAGAGAATCAGCCCTGTGCACCACAAGCACAGTCAGCTGCTCCCATCTCTGGACCCATTAATTACATGAGTTCCTATATCCAGAGTACAGTGATCTCAGACCATAAAGAAATAAAATATATAAATAAATAAGTCCATTATGATGGATGATGGATTTTTTCCTCCCCACTGTTTTATGATTATATTTATTCTCCAATCTGCTGTCACTGAGGCGTTTGCTTTTGAAGGACTTCCTCTACATTTGGCACACGGTCGCTCCTAATTCTAAAGACTAATTTTAATTAAGTAGTACACCAAAGCAGCAAATTCAAATCACACAGCAATACAAACACTTAAGCCATATTTGCATTTCAGTAACCAAAACAGTATCTGTCTCTTTTTTTTCCCCCTTCAGTCAGTTTCCTCAGTCAGTGTTCATTCCGGCACTTTTGTGTCCGTAGTCCCAGTTAGACGCTGGGGAAAGTTAAAGGATAAATGTGGTATTTACAACACAGGAAATAAATTATTCTTTCCACCTCTCCGCACTTTTTTTTTTTTTTTTTTTTAAATCAAAAAGAGGAATGTCGTTGGGGATCGGAAATGTCTGTAGTCCAAGACCGTCTGGCTTGAGGTGAGCCAAGGTCACACGTGCGACAGAGGCGTGGGTTTGTGATAGACCCCCAGTCCGGCACTGCCCGCGCGGGCGGTCAGCGCCGCGCTCGCTTCACTGTACATGGAGGCGCCGGTGGTTTTACGGCTACGGCAGGGGTGGCAGTGTGCGGTGAACTTGCGCCAAGACTCTAGGGTCTTCCCAGACCAGATCCACACCCCGGACGTGATGCCTACCACCAGGCACATGAAGTACTTCAGCATAAACACGGTGTAATCCGGGCCGTGGCGCTGCCTCTCTGCAGCGCAGGAGCAGCCCAGCGCCCTCTCCCAGGCAGGCCGGTAGTGCTGCTCGTACACCAGGCAGGCCACCACGATGGTGGCGGGCACCGTGTAGAGCACCGTGAACAAGCCGATGCGGATCATCAGCTTCTCCAGCTTGTCCGTCTTGGTGCCCCCCTGCTTGATGACGCTGCGGATGCGGAAGAGAGACACGAAGCCTGCGAGCAGGAAGAGAGAGCCGGTGAGGAGGTACAACACCAGGGGTGCCAGTACGAATCCTCGGAGGTTATCGAGATTTTGGTTGCCCACGTAGCAGATGCCAGCCACCGGGTCGCCATCCACAGAGCTAAGGGCCAGCACGACGATGGACTTCACGCTGGGCACGAGCCAGGCGGCCAGGTGGAAGTACTGCGAGTAGCCAGCGATGGCCTCGTTGCCCCATTTCATGCCGGCCGCCAGGAACCAGGTCAAGGAGAGGACCACCCACCAGATAGAGCTGGCCATGCCAAAGAAGTAGACAAGCAGGAAGACGAGCGTGCAGAGCGCCGGGCCGGTGGTGTCGTAGAGGATGTGCTGGTGCTCGGCCCCGCAGGCTACGCGCTCGTGACCGACCACCAGGCGCACGATGTAGCCCAGAGACACGAAGAGGTAGCAGGCGGCCAGGAAGATGATGGGCCGTTCGGGGTACTTGAAGCGCTCCATGTCGATGAGGAAGGTGGCCACCGTGGTGAGGGTGGAGATGAAGCAGAGGACGGACCACAGGCCGATCCAGAAGGTGGTGAAGGCACGCTCGTCCTGGGAGAAGTAGGGCTGGTGGCAGGGCAGTGCACAGTTGGCCAGGGGCCCGGTCCGCACGCGGTTGTACAGCAGGCGGGCCTCGGGTCTGATCGGCACCAGGGGCTCCCGGCAGCGGCACTCGCGATCACACTCCTGCGGTGCCGGGGGCCTGCGGCGCGGAAGCCCCTTGGGGGTGGGCTTCTGGAAAAGCGGGGAGAGGGTGGTGCTCTCACTGCTGTTCTGGTCCATGCAGAGTCTCTCGGTGTCGCCCAGCACCGGCAGCTGTTCGCAGTTCATTCGCTCGGGCCACTCGAAGCCGTACTGGCTCATGAGCGGCGAGCAGCCCCGTTTAGCCCGCTCGCACACCGAGCGGCAGGGGGGCAGGGGCTTCTTGTAGTCAGGCAGGCAGATAGGGGTGTACATGCTGCAGAGGAAGAAGAGCATGTCCGGGGAGCAGCGGATTCGCACCAGCGGCCAGAACTGGTGTACCTCCAGGCCCACCTCCTCCTGCGTATCGTGGTTAAACTGATTCGGCATGTAGGTGAGGTTGTAGCCAATTCCCTTGCACATGGGCACGGTGATGGGCTCGCACACGATGTCTTTGGAGGCGGCGAGCGCCTGCCAGGGCACCTGAGCGAAGAGCAGCAGGAGCAGCCAACTCAGGACGCAGCAGAGGGACGCCGCGGAGAGAAAGCAGGGCCGGGGCATCTTCCGACACGACGTAAGGTCAAATATCGATGAAAATGTAATCCAAATATTTACGTTGTTAATACAGGTATTCTTTCCAATTTTAGATGCTATTGGGAATCATATTTACCGAAGTAAAACCCTTACAGCTCCGGTGGCACGTCCAACCTTCTGTCTTATATGTGAAATAGATGCGGCTTCATGCCACACCGTTGGCACATTTTCCAGTTTGCGACCTTACATGATACAGGGATAATCTGGAAAACGAATAAAATTACAAAATGTCAGTTTCCTTGAAACCGTAACATGCGCTTAAACCCATTTGTGCGATGAAGCATATACTGCAATTTTAATGCGCCAAGAAGAAAACACACAAATTGGCTTCTTTCATCTGCGACCGTGTTAATCATTCACTACGGTTTAAAACATTCAAGTTAAAAGTTTATTTCCTTATTGTGTTTCAGTCACGGGCCAATACATTTAAGAATACTTCTAACCTTTTTGAAAGTAATTACTTCCATCGTTATATTTCAGATGACAGGTGAAGTCGCCGCAGTTTTCTTTAGGGTTTCCTGAACGCCAAATCCCAGTATAATTGTTACTGTTAAAACGTACCACGAAAAATATTAAGTTCATTTCAAACAAGGGTTTTGTAGTTAACATAACTTGAAATAAATCAGAATCGGCACTTACTTGGTACTCCGTCACTGAGTAAACGCTCCTCGCACTTTGCCTGGGTAAATGGCCAAGTTTTCAGGTGTTTCAAAATATCCACTCTTGCCAAAGTTTTATAATCCAGCCGTAATTACTTGGTACAGCTCCTGCTTGCCCTCCTCCAGCATCGTATTACTTGTGTTAAATTCGGGAGATTTTTTCCCCCCGACAGATTATTGCTATATCCACAGTATGGATGTTTCCGCTAAACCGTACCGGTTTAACTTAAACCACGGGAGCACCAGTAGGTCTGATCCTGGCTTCAGGCAAGTGAAATAAACCCCACCCGCCTACAGACTGACAGCACGCCTACTTCTCCCTAATCCCAGCCCCCTAAAGACCATTGACCGAAGCTCGTTAAAATAAAATGTCTCAGCGTAAACACAGTCCTATGCCGCGCCCTCGCCGATGGTAGCCAGCTGCGAAACAGGTGTCTGCGAGAATAGCAGGAAGCGGCTCCCCAGCAGACTGAACCCCCACGGGTAAAAGGGGAAATGAAATACTTATTTCCAAAAACTGAGGCAGTCCTGCAATATACATCTCAGAACAAAGAAACAACATATCTGTGGTTTAACAGAAAACCCGAAAATAACACCACGTGATGCTGGAAATTGCATAATGCAAGGATACCAGGGAAAATTATGAAGATTAATACAAGAGACTGGAACATGCGTGGAGTTCATAAGAGTCCGGCCATCCATCCTTTCACTGTCATAAGATCCTATGGGAGATGTGCACTGAGAATTGGCAAATCCCGCAAAACACACAACACTACGTAAACACAAGGATAATGGTGCTAATGCTTAATTCTCCTCCTGCAAACACCACTGCCTCACGAGGAACTAGTTACCGTAGAGACACTATCAATGCTAACACACATTTTGTAGGAGATAAGCATTTCATTTTGTGTGGGGTCCTGAAGTGCAAAGGTCACCTGTATGCTTACTGATGTAGTTCACAGCTGTATAATCAGTATGCGAGTCAAATAAACCCAGATCCTTAAGTTTTTTTATGTAAATGTTTAGATGGATGCATAAAAATAAAAGTTTATATTTTTTATAATATATATTAATAATATATTATTGTATAGGGGTGGTGCAGTGGACAGCACTGTGGCTTCACACCTCTGGAATCGAGGTTCCATGTGTGTGGATGTTCTCCATGTGTGTGGATGTTCTCCTTGTGTGTGGATGTTCTCCATGTGTGTGGATGTTCTCCTTGTGTCACTGTGAGGTTTTATCCCCCGCAGTCCAAAAATGTGCTGAGGCTAATTGGAGTTACCCAGTTGCCTGTATGAGTGAATGGCGTGTGTATGTATGCCCTATGATGGACTGGTGCCCCTTCCTGAGTTCCTCCCTGCCTTGCACACGTCGCCTCTGGGATAGGCTCTGTACCCCCTGCAACCCTGAATAGGATAATGGGTTTCAGAAAATGGATGGATGGATTTATATATTGCTGATTAATATTTTTTGTCCTGCTCATACAAGACACATAAATCGTTACATATGTAATCATATTCCAGGAAAATAAAATATATATTTTTATTATTATTATTTTGGTCTTATTTTCAATCCATATTACAAACCAAAGAAGGAAAAACTGTGGAAGAACTCCATAATGTATAGTGCATACAAGTGTGTTTTTTTTTTTTTTGTTGCACATGACCTTTATTGATGGCTTTAAGGCAGGGGACATGATGGCACCATAAGTCGTTGAGTGTCTTGTATGGTGTCCTTCAATATCTATGATTCTGAGACAAATTCACTTGTTCCTTGCATTTGGCAGTTCCCTGTTTTATAGGAGACTCCCAGATGTACCAAGAGATTTTGACCGTCCCTGAACTATGCCTGGAATAATTTGCCTTTTACATAAGTGAGTCTGGAAAAGGAGCTACATAATGCTACCTGAGGATTTCCTGAAACAATCAGTGTCATTCAGTTCATGTTCCCTGCTACAGCGGCAGACAGCACTCTTGCTTCTTTCACAGCAGTTCTGCATCCCAAAGAAACACGTGCGGGTTTGTAAAAGCTGTGATATGCTTCAGTTTCTATCTCATTTTTCTGTGATTACTTTAAGCTGACTTCGAAGCCATAAAAGAAGTTAATAAGTCCAAAGTTCATTATAGGTGTGTGTGACTGTGTGATTTAACAGCTTGGTAAATGTTTCTATTGCCTGTTAACACCAAGATTACAGGGACTAACTGCAGTGTGGAAGATAGATGGAAGCAAATAGAGAGAATCACATTCCTATGGGGCCCAAAGGCATCTGAAAGGAAACTTTCTAGTTAATCAATCACAAACTCACACAAAGGGTCTTGGTAAATTTTTCCCTCCCTGTTTAAATTACACAAGGATTCTTTTCCAATATATTTAAGATATTGCTTGCTTTTATTGAGTACTCTTGTTGCTGCAGTTCAGTTTCTTATTTTCAACTACTACCTCAAGTGACTTTTTAGTTGTTGAACTACGATTGTCACAGCTAGGTAGTAAAGTTTCGGAATTCATAGGATACTTTGCAGTAATGTAAGAACTCACCCAGAGATCGACTAAACATTAATCCGCCAAGGTGACACTTTCTGAACGGCAGTCTTCAGGTCATACATACATACCCGTGTTTTGCAAATGTGATCACAAGTTAATGAAGGTATGTTTTCCCTCGTAATCTTTTCTTTTCCGTACCCTTCTGTTCATCTGTTTGTCACCCCTGAGTTTCAATTCCTTTTGCTAGATGGGATGTAACACCTCAGTTGATGAGAGGGTGCACCATCACACTTTCAGTGCAGTTCCGCCTGTAGGCACCGTGAAGATACTTCATACACTTGCCTATCTTCTATTATTATCAAAACCAAAAGCAAGTTACACAGTCAAAACTAATTCCTTACTCGTTCACCTTTCCATGCCCATAGCTGCGTGTAGGATTGGCATAAAGCAAATCATCGTATCTCGCAAACCTATGGACTAGGGAGTCTCACAGGGTGGAGGCATCTAAATGTAAATAAACACTTCCTGAGTCTATTATCATTGACCCCAATCCATGCCCCTACCCACCCCCACTGCTGCTTACTCCAGGATTGACAGCAGTACACAGGCTGCATAATATTTCATATGCTATGCATCACTGTGAGCAACCAGAAAAGGTCAACAAAGGAAATTAATAAAAAGGTATTATACCTTTGCAAGGAATTAACAGTTTACATCTGTACTGAACGATACAAAAACCCTTTCGATTTTTTTTTCATGATGATAACAAAGATCTTTATTGTCGATGGTTTTCTCTGCTTTTCCGGAAACACCTACTCCCAGCTAGATTTCATGAATGAAAACTGTTCCTTGTAAACTAGGTGATATAAAATACGGTTACCAAAGTTTACTTGATAAATAGATTCCCGATTGTTATGAATGTTCTGCAGTGAGTAGCTGTCTATAAGACAGGGCCAGCATTGCCTGTGCTCTATGGCTCCTTAAATAGAAGCACTCTCCACTTGAAGACTTACTGGCTAGCCAGATCTTGTGGGCATTCACGTTTGCCAGTCAAGAGAAGGAGAATTATACACGAAGAAATGCATGCATACGCTTTTCTATGAGCCTTGAATTAAATAGAATGAAAAGGTAAGAGTTCAATAGAAAAAAAAAGTAAAGAATAAAGACGGAGCGGGACTCCTCCTCCTAGGAGCCACTTTGGTAGAACAACAAGCTTGTTGGCTGAAAGTACAGACTGGTTGCACTGATGGTGGTGGTGGTAACTGCAGAGGGCTGCTGTAGGAATTCTCTTAAAGGCTGCTAAAGCCATATCAGAAAGATAGGGAAAGATAAATGAAGCTTATCTGCGTATGACTCATAGACTATTACGGTTAACATTGGGTGGAATTGAGATTGCATCTTCTGACTAATTGCTAGTAAGAAGATGGCCCACACACTGAGAAAATGTCAGGAAAATATTGTAATTTGTGCTATTTCAAGACTAAAATATACAGCACTAATGGAAACTGAAGATCTTTTGGTAAATAGCTTAAGTGGTTTAAAAGACTTTCAATTAAAGAATAGCAAAATATTTTTGATTGTATAGAACAATGCACATATATGCTATAATCATACCAGAATTCTAAGAATTTGTATTATTTATGAAAAAAAAAAACATATACAACATGAGAAATGATCATTTAATTTCATCACATCTTGAATTTTTGGCTGAAAACCGTATTTCAGAATTTTTGTTTTTTTTTTTGCAGTTTGTCGATGACATCTACTTGAGAAATGAGCATTAACATTTACCAATCCTTGTGAAGGGTTACGCAAGTAGACATGTGGGTAAAACATAGGCATAGATATTGACACTACCATAGGAAAAGATGCCACCCCCAACCGAACGCAAGCTGATGCACATATGAGGAGTTTGTGGGATGTTTTCTGCCTAAAAGACAGAACTGCTAAATCAAAAGGCAACACTAACAAGATGTGTAGCTCATTAATATAGAGGAGGCTGAACCTGCGCTCGCCCACAAAGACGGATTCCGTCGCTGTCATCTCCCTCCTCCTCGCTCTCTAACCACTTCACCCCCCCTTTTGTTCATCGTCTTTTTCTCTTTAAACCATCCTTTGTTTTCTTTTTCTGATGGCATTTCAGACCAAAGTTGTCAGGCTTCTAAATAGGTTCTGACTGGCCCGCGGGCCACTGGAGAAGCACAAAGGGGCTCCTTCCGCTCGCTACAGTTGAGCCATTGTGGTTGCTGACAATGCACTAATTGGCAATGACAATTAAGCATGGCGGCCACTCACATTCAATTTGCCGGCCGTTCAATACAAATCAGTGGCAAATGAGTCGGAGGGCCCAGAACATGCACATACACACACACAGAAAACTGGTAACATTCCTCTTTTTCTACACGTTTTGTATCACGTGAAAAGCATGCTGGGAGAGCAGAAGTAGGTGCATGTTGGGCCGAATGCCAAAGACTCCAAGGTCAGGATTTACAGTTTTGCCTATTATGTACATACACACACATACAAAGAAAATTGGTAGAAAATGACATAGCCTACTACATTTCAACACAATAATCACTTAAAATCACTAACGACTTTGCGCAATTGTTTTATTGGATAATACTGATTTATAAAAAAAATGTTTATGCCTCAAAATATTATTCATGATAATTTTATTTCTACTAAATAATCTGAAAGATTTGATTGGCCGATAGTTTTCTGAATTATTCAATTTCGGCTCCCAGGCTGAGTTTGAAATGTTAAATTAAACTGTTTCAGTAAATTAGTAACATTCATGCTGTTCCAGAATGACGGGCATTGGAACAAGACAACTGTTATTTTTTATTCCCGAAATAAAATTTGATTGAGGCATCCAGTTCTTCCACTCATACACATATAAGGCACAGGGAGTTAAAAATGTCTTTACTCTGAAATGTGTTTACATTGGACCTTACCACCAATTACTATAGTTGCACTGGGTCCAAAGGAATCTTTGTTGAATCCATCTAAGCACTCTTGGGTGAAAAAGCAATGAGATTTGAACTTTGGCCTGCCATACATTAAGACCTTAATGGAGTTTAGAATCAACAGAGGGCTTGACTGTGGACTAAAAATCCCTAAGATAAACCTTTCAACATCTCAGTGCTTGTAGAATAAAGGAATGGACCCGTTCTGTCCTGACAGCTCTGCTCAGAGGCCTGTAGACTCCTCTCCGTCAGGGTAGCAGAACGGGAAACGAAACAAAATGAGTGCTGAGGAAGATGAGTGCTCCTAAATTGTATGAAGGCAGCTCTTCTGCTCTTAAAACAATGAGAAATAGTCCCGCAAAGAAACCTCAGGAATGCATTCTAGAGGAAAAAATAGGCAACTTTGAGAGTCTAGATAAACAAAATAGTGCCATTGAGTATGTGGCTGGACCAGACTGAGACAGACAACCTCCCAGTTTGTCCAGAGGTACAAGACATGCCGCTGAGTGTTGAGCACAATCAAAGAATCAGATGAAGCTTCTCTGTCACTGAGTCTTACCTCTTTGCTGGGTAACTGTGTGCAGTACTGGTTACAGCACTGGACCTCAAATCAATAAACAAACTTCAGGTGCTTTGATATCATATTAACTGGGTACATTTAAACACATCTGCAACAATGTTGAAAACACGTCAAGTCTAATAAAATGTTCTTGTATTGTGTGCCATGAACTTACTGAAAGCCCTGCATATAGGCTGGTTATAATATATAATGGGGCAGTCTTTACTTAATAGTATAAAATATATTACAGATTTACTCACTTGGATTAGTTGAGTATTCAGTTAATACAATCCAGGTCCAATGTCAAGATTTGGAAAAACTTGATACGACTTAAAATATGCAGCGCAGAGCTCGGTTTTGGGTGTAATTATCATTTGAGGGATTTGTCAAAGTTTATAGAGATGCATCTCTCAAATCTGGAGTTCACGTCCATACAGAACATTTTATACTGTCAGGTGGTTTTTTGCAGTGCAAAATAAACAATGACTTGTTTTGAAGGTTTTTGCTTCAAAAGGAGGGAATTTTGCATGTTACATTTATCTAAATCATATCCAATCAGAGCTAAATCTAATCATATTGTATCTGAGTTGAATCATATCAAATAATTACGCATATCTTTTTGTGTATCTTACCGTGGACTGCATATCGTGTTATCTGAGATGGAGAGATACACACTCTTAATATCAGAGTATTGCAAACCAAGTGTGATAAATAATTTGCTTTATTGGCATCATTGGTAGAAAAAAAGTAACAGGACTTGACACACAGTCTCAGTACTTGCATAAGAGATCAGCCGCAATATGGAGTAACAAACACACACACACACGCAGAGCAGTTCACAGACACATGGAAAGCAGAGCGAGGGCGTAGAGGCATCAAAAACATACAATAAATATTCAATAAATAAATAACCTGATATGTATGGGTTTGTATGTAACATGAAAATGTCAGCAACAACATATTTCAAGTCACTAAGGGTTCTTGCTTCCCTTTTAATAATAATTAGCAAAAAATAATAAAACATTTAGTTCGGTGCTCAGAACAAAAACTTATCCTATACAATTTGAGTTCAATTGTCTGGCAATTGATATAGTCCTCCACAGAGTGCTGAGGATCCCTGAATTTGAAAAAGACTTTATGTATATAACACTGTATTCAAGTTTAGTGACAGTTAAGTAACAGTTAGAAGCCTGGTAAGACTCCTGTAGGATTTAGTGCATTGAAACATTTACTTCCCTGATCAACTGAAAAGCTGGAGTATCTCTCTGCCCGTTCAAGTATCTACTAACAGTCCTAAAAACAACACCTCCAGTTCTGATGTGGTGTTATCCACCTCCTCTCTGCCATCTTACAAATTTCAAACTCTCCCCACTGCTCTATGGAGCAGCACCTACTAACAAACCTGTTTGATCCTGACTAGGGATGCAATAGAGTTAAAGAACAATTTAGAAACTTTCTATGCAGAATGTAAAGTATAGCCAGTTTCCACACAGTTTAAGCAAAAGTACTATTGGTTATGAAGATCCGCTTATGAAAAATGCACATGAATTGTTATTATATTACAAGACTCCCTATGCACAGTGAAACTTAAATTTACTGTTTATATATAACGCTATATCTATTCAAAGCCAATTTCTGTAATATAAGCCTATCCCACATCCATAGCAATGTATTCAAAGGGATCACAAAACATCAATAGGCTTTTATTTTGGCTTTTGATTTAAGGCAAGCAAAGTAATTCAATAAATAAAATGATACTCTAAGCATTTAGGAGCAGATTAAATGTCCAACTTTCCCAAGATACACACAGTATTTACAAATTTACAGAGTACAACTAAAAGAAAGTTTCTTTAGTGCAAGTATAATGGTCCAAAAACAAAAAACTAAAAACATAGGCAAGAAACTGATGAGAAAATTCCATTCTAATCCCTTACTTTTGGTTAACTTCATCTACATCAGTTCCTAACAATCTTAGACTGTTTCCATCGATGTCATCTTCAATTAAATACACTAATTCAATTTTCAATTCAATTCAATTAAATACCAAAATTATTGAAACAGATGGAAACACACTGCAGGTACAGGATTATGTACTTCAGGGGTCACCCCAAGTCCACCTAATTGCTTTTGCCAACATTAATACATGCTGAACATTATCTTCCAGTGGACAGTTCAGGTAACCAGCAGGCATCAGTCAGCTGGGTATTTGATAAGAATGTAACCCGACCATCAGTTATGAACAACATTCTTATCTGCTTGTGATCCCTTCTTTAGTAAATCTGCAAAACCTCAGCTGCCAAGCGACACAGGAGGAGGAGATGATGATCATCATCATCATCATCACCATTCTAGACAGCTGGGGCTACGTGGCTACTTAGGGAGCGACACCTTGCTCCTGCTTTCAGCTCCATGCTGACAGTTTGAGAGGAAAGAAAAAAAAAAAAGAAGAATCAAAAGGAGACGCTGAACATGCTGGAGAAGGCACCGGGTCCAGGCCAGCACTCCTTGGTCAATCAAAATAGGCCATAAGTCCATAAGTTGCATAGGGGAGTTTCTGAAATTCTTTTCAATCTGCAACGGTCATTGTACCATAAAGGAAATGCTGTAAGTATTTAATAACAGCAAATCAAAGCTAGTTATTGCCGTAGGTTCAGGAGAAGCAGCAAGGAGCAGGAGGACACATGGAGATTCACATTTGGCTTTCTCAGCCTCACTTCCACATGGGACTTTAAGCCGTCTTCCATTTGTGGGCTGTAAAAGTATTGTTTTGCAATCAAACTTCAGCTGAGGTTTGGATTAAAACAAAACGGACTGCACCATTTTCCTTGTACAGCTCAGTCCAAGGACCAGGCCATTGAAGTTAGCCCTCTCATCCGCCAAATGACCCGCCCTAGCATGACAGCAGTCAGCCCAGACATGAAAAGTCAAGTGATGGGAAGGATGGGTCAACACTCCGGCTCCTGCTTTTAGTGGAGATACACAATAACAATGGTTACTGTGGTAACACACACAGAATTATAAGCATTTTCAATACTGGGGGATTCTTAGCAATAGTACAATCTCAATCATAAGCGGTAGTGCAATTGATGACAAAACAAATGAGAGAGACTAATGGAAGACTTGAACAGTACATTGATATTAAATCTGACCCGCTAAATTACATGTTGCTATTCAAGGAGCCGGCGTCAGGATAGACAAGGTGGTAGAGTTAACGGTACGACGAGTCAGCATGTGCGGTCAATTCCATGGGAAGAACAGGTCAGTGATGCACTCGGGATTCTGGGCCTGGGCTCTCAGCCTCTTCCAACATGATGCGAGGCTCCCAGAAGCCTCTTCCTCTAGCACTGCTCGCACAAAGCCTTCTAGGTGAGAGAAAGCAGTGGTCCAGCAGAAGCGAGCGGAGCCCGCAGAGCAATGGAAGGACGACACCGAAAAGTCCTCTGCGCATAGCGCCGCCGTTACAGAATCACGGCTCACATCCTCAGAGCCTGGACCCCCTTCCCTTTCATCTGTGAGTGTGCGCGACTGAGGATACGCGTCTTGTGTGTCTCTGAGTGTGTGCATTCTTATTGGTCCCAGCAGTAATTTCAAAGATGAAAGGAGAGGGTCATTTGGTCTCATTATGGAGCAGCACTTCTTCTGTGAGAGGTGCAAAGTGTTTTTGTCTGGGCTGTCTTTCTGTACCAGGTGAGCAGACGGGGAGAACAACATCTATCTCCATCCCCCTGGGCACTTACACTAAGAGCTTAGTACTCCGGGCACCACCAGCTTATGCACACGTGTGTGCATGCACACGCACACACGCGCACACACACACACACTCCAATTCCACAATCAGTGAGTCTTATCCACACAGGTATCATTCACAATTCACTACACATGTTCCCCGCACACAAGCCACATTACGTGTAGATTTCGTTCTGTGTTTCCCAGAACAGAAGGACAGATGCCCTGCCCTGGAAGGGGTAGTGGCACACTCTCCGCCCAAAGTCCGCCCCGTCTTCCACCCCAGCCCCCAGACGTTTCCCTTCTCCTGGCGAGTCATTCAGGTGCCCTGGAAGGGCAGCTCAAAGCAGTTGTAAGGGTCGTTCGCAGGGTCGTCCCAGGGGTCCATGCTCCTCCAGAAGGACGAGGGCTTCTTGTGCAGCTCCCTGCGCACGCAGCGAGGGCAGGGCTGGGCCCGCATGCGGCACTCCGTATGGAACACCGCCCCGCAGCCCTCACACCTAAACACACATGCATGCGACATCATCAGATACAAGAGGCTGAGCTGGACTCTGTGAGTCTCCCTAGATCTGAACTGTGCAGGTATATACAGAATATACTTTTTGTTTGTGATTTTGACAATCAAATGGCGCATGGAGCTAAAGAGGGGAAAAAATAGCATGAAATGAAGTTTACACTTTCCCAGGAAGGCTTTGCAGTTTTTCAGACAGATGCTTTTTGTCTAAGCAAACAACAGAAGATACATATTCTAAGGTTAAGAAGGGCACACAAAGCAACAAGCAGTAATTCTTGGCTTAAACCAAGAGAGGAAGCCTCAGCATGCTGCTTTTCCACATGCGACAGTAGCTGAAGCAAATAACAAGACCGAAATGCCAGTAATGACCAATATGTGCCTGGTCTCTTGGCATCTTGGATGATGTCAGGCAATTTCTCTTTTTATTACCATCACTCTTCCGCTCCCACATAAACTCTCCTTGCTCACAGACCTTGAGCAGCAATTTCAGGGGCTATAAACAAGCTGGCGACAGGCTTGTTAGGCACTGACGCTGCAGGACATGAATGAATTGTGGTATCGGGGTGTTGCCTTACAGTACATCAGCCCCACATTACTGAGAATCCCTGAAAGAGGTTTCACCTCACCTCTTGGTGGCGCTTTCCTGGAAGGGGTAGATGACCTGGCCGTTGTGACACATCTCGCAGATGAAGCCCTTCTCACTGCACAGGCTGCAGCTATAGACGTGGGAGCTGGCGAACTTGATCACCTTGGAGAGGAAGGGGGCGAGCTTCCCATCGATCACCTGGGTGGGTGACACACACACACACACAGCGATGGAGCGGAGAGAAAGGCGAGGATGTGGGAGTGGAGAGGAAAGAGGGTGAGAATATGGGACAGAAAATGTAACAAGGATGCAAGGAAGACGAAGGTTAGGGTGCAAAGAAGAGGAGAAGAAAAAGAGTGGAGGGATAAAGGAAGAACATAAAAGTCCAGTCATGAAAGGGACAGAGAACAGGAGACACACGAACAGGAGACACACAAACAGAGGACAGCGTGGTGGGAGAAAGGAGACGCCATTTAAGGTGCTGCCTTCCACCAAGGTGTCCAACTCGCTAACTGGAAGGTAATTTGTCTAAAGCATGTGAGAAAACTGCATTGAACAGCCTCCCAAGACGCCAGGAAGCCGGGGGAGCCTCATGTAACCGGGGAGTGACGGCATGCGCTGTGCAGGGAGCTGCTCAGCGGAACAGTCACCCCGAAAATGCCCCCCGTCGTCTCATCGTTTCTGTGGATGCCGCTGGGTCGGCCCGCAGCATCTCGCTCTCACACGCTCCCCCTTCATAGGGTCAGCCTGGGGTCACGGCCCAACACTTTCAGATACATATTATTATTATTATTATTATTATTTCAGAATAATAATGGATTTCATTAAAAAAAAAATTAAAAAAAAATCTGTTCACCAATATGGGTTTCCCCAAATATTCACTAAATCAATTATTACAAATACAACATCCCAAACCATAATGCTGCTCGAAGAAAGTAGAGCATGAGCTTTATTAATACAGAAAAGTACTATAAAAGCTTCAGGAAATTCTCCCTGAAACCCACTTTCCTAGGATGCAAAAATTGCACGCAGTGATCAGTGCATGACTCAAGGCTGTTGTGCGGCATTAGTCAAGGATATAAAAGCTGGAGACAGTGATTACATACTGTGTGAGCTCTTGTTCCTGGAAATCCATGACCACGCACACACAGGCACACTCACACGGACAGCTTCCCACTTCTTGGACTCAATATAGTATAGTAACATATAAACCAGGAAAAAAATCAAGTGAGGAACCAGACTTTTAGCACCTATATTCCAGTAAACAAACAATCCAGAGAGTTTCAAGGTTTTTGATATGCTATATGAACAGCTAAGACACAAAATCTATGTTTTTCATGCTAAAAAGTACAGCAAAATACAAAATAAGAGTGAAAATTTTGAAAATGTCACGATGACTGGGTGAATAATCAGATGATTTGGACTGGTGGACACTCAGAACTGGGACACTGCACACACTGCACACTGGGTTACACACTAATAATTTCAGTCAGAGGAGAAGCGGTAAAATGGAGCGCAGCACAAAAGAAATTACTGGAATGCAAACCTTAAACTAATTAAGGATTTTTTCTAACTGGGTGTAGGAGGGGAGAGTCTTTTTAGGCAGCTCAAAAAATAATATGTGAATGCCATTTAGTGGGCAGCTAGTTAGGAATAGGCAGGCTTTGAAAGCCTGGGTCTGAAGGAAGCGCATTGTGGTGGCTGAATGGGCCAGGGAAAGGGGCCCGGACCTCCAGCGCACATTCAGCGAGGGGCCAGGCACAAGTGGCTACACCTGGCAGAGCCGCGGCCCACCAATTAGAGGGCTGGCGAGCATTCTTCAGCTCCAGGAATGAGCGGGGGGGGAGAAGGAGTAGGGAGGGGCACTGGTACAGAAAGAAGAGTGAAGCCCCCACCTTCTCCTGAGTAGTGGCCATGGCTATGGGGGGGCAGTGAAAAGGGCCTCTGTGAGAAGTCCCAATTACAACCTGCTGCTTCTGTGGTGTACAGGGCCAGGGGAGGGGGGCAGCATGTGCACACCCAGGCCTGGCATTAGGAGAAACCCTGCAGCAGACATCAGCTGGGACACGCCGCCCATGCACATTCACCAGGGCCACAGGACACGCCGCCATGCACATTCACCAGTGCCACAGGACACGCCGCCCATGCACATTCACCAGGGCCACAGGACACGCCGCCATGCACATTCACCAGTGCCACAGGACAC
>JAABNX020000001.1:32858562-32869002 GCA_015163995.2 Mormyrus lacerda
AGTAACTAAGTGTTAGTTACATACTGATCCCATGTCTGTTCATCATTAATAAATCATGACGATTCATGTATTTCATGAGTTTTGGGTGTAGACCATGAGAAATACACACTATACGGACCAAAGTATTGAGACACCACAATCACTGAATTCAGGCGTTCCATTCAGACCCATTGCCACAGGTGTATAAAATGAAGCACATAGCCATGCAGTCAGGATTACTAACATTTGTGAAAGAATGGGTCATTCTGAAGAGCTCAGTGAATTCAAGCAGGGTCACTGGATGCCACCTTTGCAATAAGTTAGTTCATAAAATTGCTTCCCTGCTAGATATATCACAGTCAACTGTAAGTGGTATTACTGCAAAGTGGATTTAGCAACAACAGAAACAGGTAAAGTAACAGAGAGGGGTCACCAAGTGCTGAGGCGCATAGTGTGTAAAAGTCGCCAGCGCTCTGTTGACTCCGTATCTGCAGAGTTCCAAAGTTCCTCTGGCATTAACCCCAGCATAAAACCTGCACTAAGAGCTTCGTGGAATGGTTCTGCAGAGCAGAAACGTGTTCTGTGGAGTGCTGAATCAGGCTTCTCTGTCTGGCAGTCTGATGGAAAAGTCTGGGATTGGCAGATGCCAGGAGAACTTTACCTGCCTGACTGCACTGTGCAGCTGTAAAGTTTTGAAAAGGAGGGATAATGTTATGAGGTTGTTTTTCAGGGGGGTGGGCTAGACCCCTTAGTTCCAGTGAAGGGAATTCTTAACGCTTCAGCATACCAAGACATTTTGGACAATTCTATGCTTCCAACTTTGTGGATATAGTTTGAGGAAGGCCCTTTCTGTTCCAGCATGACTGTGCGCCAGTGCCCAAAGCAAGGTCCATAAAGACATGGCTGGGTGAGTTTGGTTTGGAAGAACGTGACAGGCCCTCAACCCCAACAAACACCTTTGGGATGAACTAGAAGGAAAATTCGGGGCCAGGCCTTCACGTCCAAAGCCTGAACTCACAAATGCTCTTCTGATAAATGGGCAAAAATTCCCAGACACACTCCAAAATCTTGGAAAGTTGGAGTGGCAGCTGTTATAACTGCAAAAGGGGAGACCAACTCCATATTTATGCCTATGGATTTAGAATGGGATGTCATAAAAGTTCCAGTAGGTTTAATGGCCAGGTGTCCCGATACTTTTGTTCATATTGTATATGACAGATGTTCCACACAGAGTTAATGTCACCAAAATATAACTTTCCTTTACGCTGCCCAAAACTTTGCAGAATAATTTCCGACTCATTCTTGCCACAAAGGTACCTGAAGGCAAGGATCTGAAATGCTTCCCACAGATTGAGCTGCAGATAAGCATGCACTCTGTAGAATGATGTAAACACTGTAGAGAATCAGCAGAGCATTTGAGGTGAGAATAACACAGACACCTGCATGCTTTCCACCCAGACGGCAGGGGGACGGCAGCTCAGCCTTTCCCAGAAGCCTAGCAAACATTCTCAGGCAAGCGCGGCGTGTCGGCCTGGCCACGGAGAACCAAAGACAGGGTGAAGGAGAGCGGGGGGACACAGGAGGTCTGGCGAGAGCGAGGCCTCCTGTAACCGTCGGCTGCCGTTAGCTGTACAGCCGCACAAACGTCTTACAAAACAGAATGAGGGGGAGGATGTCACTGCAGTCACATGTCAGGAAAGCTTACTGGAAGTAACAGAAGGAGGAGGGGAGGAGGCAGGAAGAAAGGCGGAGAGGGAAGTGAACAACAGGTAGAATCCGGAAGGGCCGGGGTGTTGCCATGGAAACAGTCACACACAGCAAGCGTGCCTGGGTTGAAGGCGCTTTGAACGTGCAAACTAACTTCAAACTTGTCTCGAGCATTCAAGAATACACATGAAATACTACTGCTGGCGACAAGCTTTTTACATACCCCCCCTCCCCCCGTAAATAACCTTTTAACAGAGTAGCACTGACGACGAACAGGCAGGCGCTCTGACTGCATTCACACCCGCGTGGCTAATCCGCTGCAGCACGGCAGCATCGCAACAATGAACGTGCCAGACTTCCGTAAAGCGGGCAGAAAGAAAACTGCACGCACGCATCTCTATGGGGGTCTCTATGGAACACCACCCAGAAATCGATACAACCCAGATTCTGCAAACCCGGCCTCAAAAACACAACCAGGATTCAGCTGCTCCACATAAAACAGGATATCAGCGCCTATGTAAGCATATTTCAAGCTTTGGTGGAATATATATACGTTTTTCTTCTTCTCAGGGGAATCTTCCATACATTTCCTCCATGACATCTGGGCCAAAAGGATTTGCTCCTTCCCAAACGTTCAAATATTTTAAGGACATTTCTGATTCTGAGAACCAAAGACACTGGTGCAGACCACAGTGGCAATGGGGAGAAAAGGGAGGATCAGATGAAGGAGCAGGACTCTGTACCTGCACCAGCCACCATTAAGCACAGCTCTTTCACAGCTCCGGCCAGCAGGTCGTCCCCAACCTCCCCGACTAAAAAGGCGAGAAAAAGGGGGGAAGAAAAAAAAAAAGAAAAGACAACAGTGGAACATAAGGCTGGAGGAGGCGGCCTCCACAAAGGCCCGATGACAGGGCCGCGTGTGTTCAAGGGGAGACGGGGCCCCCATCGGCGTTCACAATGAGCCAGGTCAATGAACGAACAGCGAGCAGTTATGTCTCCTCAAGATGGGCTCCGGCTCAGAGACTCTTTCAACCGTCCGCTTATTTACACCGAGTGCCTCAAAGAGAGGGAAACTTTATAAGGGAAGAGACAAGACGCTGGCTTTGATGTGCCCCACTCAGAGCTGCAGGCACTCTAATGAAGATGTGTAATCCGGAGCGGGGGGGGAGGGGGAGGGGGCACTGGGCACACACACCTTTGATGTAAATGTTTTACATCCTCCCCACCTTACCCGAAATCCCCCCTCCATCCCCAAATCGCACTGCAGCCTCTCCATTGTGCGAGCTCCAGTCAGACCCCGATTGATGTGACATTTCTGCTCCGGCCCCGCTTTCCCCCACTAGCTTTTTTTCTGCCCCGTGAATAAAAACACTTTGAATTACAGAGGTCATGCAAACTTTGAGCTACGGCTTGGGAGATGGGGAGGGATGCGCTCGGCCATCAAATGGGGATCTTTGCGGCACCTTCTCGTGCACCCGTGTCGCTCACTAAATTCATCAAAAGAATGAACACTGCGAAGTACACGCTGCACCACGCCGTTTTGATGTCAGACAAGTGATTGTGCCGATAAGGGCTGCCAGAGGTTGTATATATGTATATGCTTAAGGAGGCAGCATAAAATTAATCAGCTGAAATCAGCAGGATATTAAAATCAACCTAAATCAATCAGTTCAGACATGTTTGACGCGAGACTCCCGCACATCACTGGGGCCACCTCGGATTCTGCTTATGCATTTACCCCAGGTAGATCTGTTCAGATAACTGCTTCAATATTTCTTGTTTTGTTAGCAATATTTTAGGAGGGAAGGAATATAACTAGTACTAATACTGGCAAAAAAAAATCATTAATTAAAATTCATATATTAAATTAACATGACATAAAAGCAAATCCTTACTTCAGCAGTGTTTGGAGTGATGAGTAATATATAAAAAATTAAACAAGCGCTCAGAGTGACCAGATCTGCAATGACCTCCATACAAAATTCACTCGAGTGCCCATTTGTTTTTAGAAAATGGCTTTAATTAAAATTTGCTTCAGTAACGCTCTGCCCAATAAGTCAAGTGCCACATTTTTAAATGACATAGCGTGTCATTTACTATAGCCTAGCGCTCATTCCTGATCGGTTTATACAGAGCAGGGCAGCTGTGTTTGCCCAGTCTTAATTCTTCATCTTATAATTACCATTCCTTACTTCCTTACTACATTTTAATTAATATTGAGGGATAATTATTATTAAAATATTAATATCCAGGGACCTGTAGCAAGTGTGGAACTAAATACTGCAAGATAAAGATTTGGATTTCAGTGTGCTTTGCGTCGTTAAATCTGATTAATCTGGACAAAAAGGCACGCTTTAGCAATAGCTTCTTCATATTCAAAATCAATTAAAGTGAACAGCAGGAACCGCTGGGGTATGAATATGCCAAACGAGTAAACGAACAGCCATTTCATCCTTGAGTATTTTGTCCTACTGAACGATAAAATATTTCCCGTGCTGGTGTGAGAAAGGGAGAAAAGCCTGGGATTCCTCGGCCGGCCGCGCCACCTTCCCGCTGCGGAGTACCCCATTGACCGAGCGCCTCTCTCTGACATCACGCTTCGGCGCGGAGCTCACGGCAGCGCGGCAATTAGGAGGAGCGCGGCCGGCCCAGCGTGAATGGGGTGTATCTGCAGCTGGAGTGGTCCCCAGCACGTCGTATGTGTGCAGGATAAATCCCCCATTGTGAGCGCTGACAAATTGGGGCTAGGGGTGACGGAGGAAAGGGCCAGTGCTGCCAAATCAAAGCCCCCCGAGACCGGCAGGGACCCCTCCCCCCACACCCCCAAAAAGCCGCGCACATTGTCCCGCTTGGGGTGACCCCACAATGGCCTCCTGCCTCCTCTGCCAGCCTCCGCTGCTCACCACTTCTGTCGCCTAATCCGTCTGACAGCTCTGGGCAAGCAAAAGATATTTGCTCAGGAAAAAGTGATTAAATTGTAACAGACTGGCCCCTGACTACCTCTACAAAGCTAAGTGACGGACAAGGGAAAGAAGACAAAGGGAGCTAGCTCTTTAACCACATTTGGCCAGGCAATAGGAAGCGGGTAGGGGGGGGGATTTAAAAGAGAAAGGGATTTAGAGTTAGAATTCTGCATCCAGGAGAGCCGTGCAGATTTCTTTTTGAATCAAAATGTTTCAATTAAATGCAAAATTGCACCGCTGTATCAAACAGGTCCCACAGTGGTTGAAATTCGAAGGCCTCTCTCGATTTGAAAGAGAACCCCCCCCCCCCCACACACACACACACACACACACACACACTCAAAGCCCCACGTTTCATCAACCAATTATTGTCAGGTGCCCATCGTTTGCCATAGCTTTGAAATCCTCCACATTAAACAGGCAGGTTGTTTCCCCAAAGCAGGTAGAGGGACGGCTATTCACTTCCTTTCTGTGATTGGGGTTTTCACGCCGTCTGTGATGCTGGAGAGGAGGGTGACGCCACACCGCAAAGCCAGAGAGATGCTCACTGCAGCAGGTCAGGGAACAACATTCTCACTCAGGCATCTCTCTTCAGCTCCAGCGGTCCAACCCTCTATACCTCCTTCTCTCATGTAATCACTTTTTATGTAATCACAATTATTCAGGTGGTTAAAGACCTCCAATTATACAAATATTGAAGTCATGACTTCAATGACTTTGGCATATTTTTTTTCTGATTCTGAAATAAGCAGAGCTAGGTGAGACACGATTATCAGACTTGCTTTAGACCCTTATTATAGCAGCAAACCTACAGCAAAATTAGCAAAAAAGAAAAGATTTTTTTTAGTTGATGCAGAAAATGACTCATGAAGGCCAAACAGTAAAACTCATGCTGCATTATGCACCAAAACATCTGGAACTGGAAGCTAAAGTCAAGCAAAACCGTCACAAATGAAATATAAAGCAGGCCATTCGCCTGCAGGACGGGCAGCTTTGACTAATAAAAGCACAACAAAAAGAAGCAACGTGCAAAGCTTTGGAAGGTGTCTCTCACCAGTGCAGACTTTAAACATGCATCCCAGACACCTTGATCCACAAGTCGCCCTGCTGCCTTTGATGATAACCACAACACAGGATGCACCAAAGGCAGAGCATGTGCACAAAGGACTATGGGTAATTCCATATTGTTGTACTGCTAAACCGGTATACTGTTAACGCAAGACTTGGAGTGGGAGGAGGTTCTTATTTAAATGGCAAATTACAGACTTGATGTTGGTGGTGCTTCTGCATTAGACTGTGTTAAATATATTTTAACTACTTAGCAGTTGCCAATATTGTGCATGAATTTCGAAACCCCTCATACTGCTAAATGGCAATCAATAGTTCTTAAGCCATATGGAGGCAAAAAAATACAGACGCTCCTTTACTTACGAATGAAATACATTCCGAACGGCCGTTCATAACTTGAAATGTTTATAAGTCGTTATTCAACGTCATCTAAAGGGAATATGCGAATACAAAGGACTCTGGGAGTGCGCGTGCTACACTGCCGCGCGGTGGGAGTAGCGGCCAGAAGTCATACTAGGCAGGATTGGGGTGCAGAAAAAAAAAGAAAAGTTGCGGAAAGTAAAGTTCATAAGTAGAGGCTGTACTGCCTGCTTATAGAGGTGGATAGTTCAGGTCCAGAAAGTAAAAATCCTGACAAAGATTTTGTTTCAACGAGCCAGTTGAGTATAAAAAAAAAAAAGAGTCACAGTACTCAACTGATTGGTAGAAACAAAACCTTGGTCTGGATTTTTACTTTCTGGACCTGAACTATCCATATTTGCCTAGTTACCTATATGAACTAGGCAAACCACTAATCTACTGCTCAAGGACCTGACCGCCACTGCAACAGAGACACTGAATTCAGTGTGTTCATAAATATAAAACTTAGGCTTGGGCGATATTAAAGCATAATACTGTGGTATTTATAAATTGTGGCTACAAAATTGGGGGGGGCACAAATTGTATCGTATGGACCCCCTGCTTGGCAAGATTTCGAAATTCTGGAAAAAGCACAGTATTAAGCTTGGAAGGTTGACAATATAAAGAAATGACACACCAGCCAAGCCTAACAGGACTCCTGCAACACATCCAATAATAAAATCCCAGCCATGACCTCAGAGATTAGGGATGTTTCACAGTGTTCCTCAAACACCGATCAGCACGGCAGACGATCAATACAGAGGATGAGGCTGCCTTACCCTCAATGCCACTGACCTGGGAAGGTCATGAAGACCCAATGCTGACCTCCAAAATTCAAAAACAAGTCAATGTTTCACCGTGCCTCACCGGCACTGCAGGAAAACGATGACGTGGTACAGGCCATTGGTAACGGCGGTTTCTGTGCATCATAAGGGCCACACCAATGCCCTCTGACGAGCCACCCGTGAGGCCACATGAGCGTGTGGGGAAGCTGTCTAGAAAGTCTAGAAAATGACCTTTAGCAGTCAGTCATCTGTAAAAGATGCTTAAACACACACCTGAATAACATAAACACTGCTGGGAGTCTGCTTTTAAAGTGTGTTTAAAAGTCTACGTTGTCATGTAGAGCGCAGGAGGCTCTGCGTGCCGCGCGTCGCACAGCTCTCACCTGCACATCTGAAGCTCTGGGCCGTCAGGCCCTTCTCCACGGCCAGGCAGGTGAGGATGCCCAAGAAGCTGGTGGTGACTGACTGGCGTTTGCCCCGCTGGGTTTCACGATGGCGCCGCTGGCCAGCGGGTTTGTTACGCATCAGCACAGGAGGACCGGTAGGCTGAGTGGCGTCGACGGCGGCGGTGGCACGCCGGGCCGCGGAGGCCGTCCGCAGGGCCTCCACCCAGTCCTGGGCCGTGCGCTCATCGTCAGCCTGCAGTCGCAGAACATCACGGTCGAACACGGCCTGGAAGCGGGCACGGCTGCCCTCAGAGTCGTCCCGCTGCACGGCCAGGCAGCTGGCCAGCGAGTAGCACAGCACAGGCTCTGACACAGAGCCCCGACCACCCGTGGGGAAGGCCTGGAGCTGCGTCTTACTCAGCACAAAGGTGAAGGTGCTCCAGTTGTTGAGGTCGGTGCGCTGATGCAGCAGCCCCGCCTTGAGCACGTCGGCGCAGCGCTGAGTGAAGATGGGAAGGGCTGTTGGCCGCAGCGGGGGGCGGGGCGCCGAGGGCGTGACAGGGCCGGGTGCAGATGCAGGAAGCGGCTCCCCCTGCTGGCGAGAGGGCCGTGCGGCCAGCACGCGTTCCCACAGGCAGCGCCGCCAATCCAGCGCCTCCCACTGGCAAGGCGCACGTAGCTGCAGCCGGGTGCTGTTGAAGAAGACGGCCTGGAGGACACAGCCGTCCTGCGGCAGCGGGGCGCTCACGCTTTGGCAGTGCGACAGTGAGTAGGCCGTGCACAGCTGCCGGTTGCCGCTGCTGTCCAGGCCGTAGAGGCGCAGCTCGCAGGGCGTGAGCTCCACATGGCAGGCACTCCAGCGGCCAGATGCACCCTCCCGCTGCTCCAGCTCGCCCTGCTTCACAATGCTGGGGCTGCTCTGCTTGTCGCCTGCAGCAGACAGGGCACAGAGCAAATGTCAGCACCAGCGTACAGCCGCCGGGGAGCACCGGACCAGACAAAACAGCCAAACGAAAACAAAATGAACGACAGAGACATCCGGGGAAACCTGCAGTTATTAAACTCTCCTAAACGTCTGTCTTCCTGCAAGTTTAAAAGAGCAGCATCAAATGCAGCACAAAGTAAACTTGTCACGCATCACAGTACAGCAGGATACAGGAATACAGCCTGAGACAGACTCCATGCCGGCCTTCAGGTTAAACAGCAAAGAACTCTGCCACCTCCACGCATGTCCCAATCCCCCCTGAGGCGACACACACACCGAAGCCTGACCATCTCTTCAGTGACAGGCAAAGCACCTCGAAGAGTCGTCGCACAGAGCAAGGGCTGGGTGCGCGAGGCCAGGCCGGTTGCGGGTGATCCATCCCGGCAGGACAGGGGCATAGGGCTCTGCTCTGTGGGCCGTGCGACCGGTGACACCTCCCCCTATGGCAGTCCGCACCGACACCGGCACGCGGCACAAAGAGCATGTTTGTGTCGCCGTGACGCCCGTGCTCACAGCCCGGCCTGACAAAAGACAACGAGCCGCCACTCGTGATATCATACTGTACTAAGCGACCAAAGAAACAAGCACAGATTTCGCCAGGGAACACCCCGTTCACAAAACTACCTTTTGGATATAATTATATGCCAATTACAGTGTGTATTACTTGTGCCTGTATTAATTGTTTTAAGAATACATCCAAAGTCAAATCAAAGCTGTACAGCTGGATATATTTTGAGAGTGAATCCCTTGCTCAAGCCCTGCTGAAACTGGCAGCCATCAGGTTACAATCAAGGCCCCTTAATGAAGTTAACTGCACACTGAGGTTGGCATTGGGGCTTTATCTGTGCACCATCCACAAATTCAAGCACACTAGAGTGTAACAAAGCGGCTGCTCGTTCGGGGTGTATCCTAGTGTTGTGCCCAGTGCTGCCTGGGACAGTCTCCAGGCCTCCCGACTGCCCAGGATAAGGGATTGGGAGGTGGGTGAACGGTTTGAAGGATACAGTGCACCAAACTGAAACACTTTCTGACAACAATTTTCAGGTAAATTCACCATAAAAGAAAACAGTGTCACAATCTGTGAGAAAAATACTTTTATGCTGCTCTTCCTCAGCAGCCAATGCCACCTGCATATCAGACTAGATCATCCATCTGAAGCTAAGCAGGTTTTTGGACCTGGCCAGTACATGGATCGGACACCAACTTGAAAAGCTGGGTTGCTGCTACAAGAGGTGTTGGTGTGGCCAACAGGTTAGCCCATCCTGTGGTCTGTGTGGATCCCAGTGCCCCAGTGCAGTGATGGGGACACTGTGCTGTAAATATGGTGCCATCCTTCGGATAAGATGTAATACCGAGGTCCTGCCTCTCTGAGGACATAAAAGATCCCTGGGCATCCTTTGAAAGAGTAGGGGGAGTACCCCCATTGCTTCTGTAAAGCGCTCTGGGTGTCTTGAAAAGCTCTGTATAAATGCAACATCCATACTTCTTCAACACTGTGAAACACATTTTTTAAACATGCAAATATTCATCAACTTACAAAAACCCTCAATAAAAGTGCACATCCGGAAAAATGTCAATGGCCCCACACCACTCCCTGTATTAATTCATCATCAGAGTGGGACAAATTGGGCAACAACTCCAGTCCCACACGCAGCAGCCGAACACCACACTGTACGCCCTGCAACCCCGAGTGGTGCTTCGCTGTGCCGTGAAGGACGTCCAGGACACGGGCATGGGAGACCCTGATGCCTAACGTGGGACGGGATGCTGAAGGAGATGTCAGGTGGCCTGCAAGCCTCATCATGAGCCGCCCGTTCGGAGGTGAGCAGGGAGCGATGCCTGTTACAAGGCCGAAAGCCGGATCGGCCGGACCTGAGCTGACTGAAAGGCAGAACATGGGCTGCCCATCCTCAGGGCAACAGTGGGGGCGGTGCAGGTCACCGCTGTCGTGCTGCGGGCCGGCGAGGCCCTCTAACATGACTCGATTAACCTGGTGCTAGCAGTGATGTCACCAGGGCCATCACGGATACCCCATGCAAGCAATCTGTCACGGACAGCTTCAGCACCTCACACACATCGCGACACACCAAGCACGGCAGCTACCAAACAGCGGGCACGTCTTACAACGCTGCCTGACACGGCAGCTACCAAACAGCGGGCACGTCTTA
>JAABNX020000001.1:32872892-32883662 GCA_015163995.2 Mormyrus lacerda
TAATAATAATAATAATAATAATAATAGTAAAATAGATTTTTTAATCCCCAAGGTGAAATTGTATTTACGCCTCCCTCAACTTGCTCTCGTTTTGTAGCGCAAGTTGTCTGTGAAGGGCATAGCAGCGTCCAGGGAGCTGGAGGTTAAGGGTCTTGCTCAAGGAGCCACAGACGTGCTGAGGCTGGGTTTTGAACCGACGACCGTTACAGGCACACAGGCTTAGCCCACTGAGCCACAGGCTAACATTAGAGCATTAGTAACAAAAAAGGCAAATACTAAGACATTCAATAGGAAGTTAATTATCACTGCAAAAGTTTTTACTTAATTATTTCAGTACACCAATTTGACGTTAAGGTCGAAATAGATGCTAAAACGTAATGATTCACAACTAGAGACATGTTGTGAAACATGTTTTTAAACGTGTTTTTAACAAACACTAACAAAGGTGCCAGCAGCAAAAAAACTAGCCAGCTTATTAGCGGAGTAACTTTGTTTTGTAAATGAAAACCATGCCGCAGGTCCAATAAATAAAACATTGTAATATTGTAGCTCTCGAGTGGTGAAGAGATCATCAGGTGGACGGTAAAGTTCAGTTATTAGCAGATTGTTTTATTGCGCGATTTTTAAAAGGTTTGCGATAACGTGATCCGGGGGGGATAAAGTACTTTCCCTTTAGCTTATCACTTACCCCCCCCCAAAAGACATTTTCCAGACCCGCTGCTACAACATAGCTGATAACATTGTAAAGGACCCTTCCCACCCACTACTCGGAGTCTTTTCCCTCCTAACGCCCAGAAAACGGTATTGAAGCTTCCGCTCTGCCTCTACCAGGCTATGCAACAGCTTCATATCACAAGCCATCAGAACTCTGAACAGTGAACACACACTAATATCTGGACTGACTCTCTTCAAATTCCTCTAAAACATATACAATCTACATCCAAATTGCAACTGCACTTTACTTACTTTACTTACTTACGAAGGTTACATCTCTTGAGCAAGACACTGAACCCCTAATTGCTCCCTCTGCCACCGGTGTGTGAATGTGAGGCATATATTATAAAGCGCTTTGAGAAAAAGCACTATATAAATGCAGTCCATTTACCATTTATTTACTGCGTGTTTGCACCTTGCACGCCCTGTTTACTGTGATGTTAAATGTACTATATGTTGCACCAGGGTCATGGAGAAACGTAGTTTCGTCACTCTCTATACATGAATGAAACTGCTGATGACAATACAGTAACCTTGAACTTAAGTTACAAAACTAAGTTACAAAACATTTACGTAGTTTTACACAAAGCATCAACAGTAAAATTCCACATCTACGTATTTTTATAACCGTCATGGTAGATTACGTCGAATAATTGTCCCAGCCCCACCCAATACCAGAGCATGGTCTGTGTCAGGTAGCTTAGCATGATCCATGATGGGAAAATTAGGGTGGCATATACCCAGTAGCTTAGCATGGTCTGTGTCAGGTAGCTTAGCATGACCTATAACAGGAAAATTAGGGTGGCATATACCCAGTAGCTTAGCATGGTCTGTGTCAGGTAGCTTAGCATGACCTATAACAGGAAAATTAGGGTGGCGTATACCCAGTAGCTTAGCATGGTTATAGGTAAATTACAGCAGCTCATACTCTATAGCTTAGCATGGTGTATCTCAGGTAGCTTAGCACGACCTATGACAGGTAGGTTAGGGTGGCTTATAACCAATAGCTTAGCATGGTCTGTGTCAAATAGCTTAGTATTACCTATGACAGATAAATTAGAACAGTTTATACCCAGTAGCTTAGCGTGGTCCGTGTCAGCAAAGAGAGGTGTAACACGCTGCTCTTTTTCTTACCTTCCCTCTTGTTGTTAAGGGCCACCATATTCTTTAGCATGTTCTTGTCAACAGTCAGCATCCCATTGTCCGCACACGACTTGTAGTTGGCATCGGAACGGGAGCGATTATGGCCGGGTTTGAAGGAACTGGTGCTGTTGTTGTCATCCTTGGCATGGGCAGCCAGGTCGTTAGTGGACCGTGCCCGGCTGCGCTTGCCCTGGCGAAGGCCGAAGATGCTGAAGGATGGCGCTTGGTCAGCCCAGGCCAGGCTGTGCGGGGACACCTCCAGGTGCTCTGCAGCTAGCAGCCCCCACAAGGCCCCAGAGCCAAGCTTTCCTATAGCCGACACCTCCTGCAGCTTAGGCTGCCGGCCACCGTGCGTCGACGCCCCCTCAAGACAGTGTAGAAATTCCTCAGTCGCCTCCAAGGCAGGGCTGATGTCCTCCACTTCCAAACCTTCCATCATTTCCAAAGCCAAGGACGTTGATTGACAGGCAACAGTGAAGAAACAGTCAATGTTCCTTTACTGTGAGGGCAGACAGGAAAGAATCCAAAAGCTTCCAGGCCGTTCAGGCTGGGCATCTGCTGTCTGTGGCCAGGAGCAAAACGGGCACGCCTGGTGCTACTCAGGGACTGGGAATCCGCTTCATGGGAAGCAGCCCTTTGCGGACTTTGCCAGTATATTAATGAAGGGAGTTCTGATGAGTTAGTAGTGATGGTTAAAGGGGAATTCCCAGAAAGTGGCAAGGGCTTTCATATGGTGTGGGGCTCCATGGTCATGCTGAGGTCTCTTACTGTCTCACAGAGGCTCGTGAATAAAAATGCATTCTGTCTTGAAATCTGATGAACTGTGCAAACAAACCTGGGTTTAATAATAAGACACTCCAACTGATGGCTTGCTGATGTCATCACGGGCACAATTTCTCTCAACCTGCATAACAAAATACATTCAATTAATGATTCAGAATATATTTCAAATAACGGAAATTTTCAGCAGATCTGATTAGTTTCCAGAAAGTGAAACTACAACCCCAAAACAATTAACATGCTATGACTATAATCTACGATAATACAATCGCCTAGTATACATTTTCCAAACAAAACGTGCTAAACAAATAATGCTGGCAAAAAAATATTCTTCCTGTAACATAATAGCCATATAAATTCATGCACTCGGTCCAACACACCACAACTGATCCTATCATCAAGCTAACAAAAGTGTTCCAGGAACAAGGAGTCACCTCTACTTTGCAGGAAAATACAAGAAAAACTCCACACGACCCCAAAAGAACAGGGCATCGGCCAGCTGACTGCATCTTGTTCGCCACGCCTTTTGCCTCTCCCCTCTCAGCAACAGGCCATTGATTCTCCTTCCTGTCCTCTTGCTTAGGGTTTTTCACTTTCTTAAAGGCATGAATTATTAACAGCCAATTACATCATTGCCAGCCAATCCCAGAGCCACCAACTGTCAGCATTTCAGGGAAGGCAGAAATTCTCAGTGCTGATATGAATCCAGCACAGAAGAATCCATCATGACGTTTTCCCCTGGACAAATGCAGGGTGTGACTCTAGACTGCCAGACACAGCATCATTAATATCCCTGCAAAGGTTGCAGAAAGACTATGTGCTTGCACCAGCGTGCAAATTCACAGTGCTTCTTAAATTAACAGTGACACACACTAATCTCTATTTGTGATATGAATGGTGAGAATAAGATCATATTACTGATTACACAAAGTTTCAGTGTCACTTCGAAAAATACAAAAAAAAAAAATGAAACAGCAGTTGTGGAAATGCCTAAATATAAATTGTGAGCCAAATCTGGATATTTGAAGAGTGTAAATCATGACCAAACCAGACTAAATGTCCAAATGTCCTCCATCAAACAATCACACACAGCCAGCCCACTGGCAGAGAACCATCTTCAGCCCATTATATTTTATGTATATGGTTTGCAAAACAAACCCTCAAAGCACAGCCTCTTTTGAGGAAAAACCATGTTCATGAGCAATTCTACCAGAAGTGATACAAGGACCTGTTTCACACAAGTAGAGCCTTCAAGCTGCCGAACTGCACACTGGCGTGTGCGCGTGCACTCGTGCACCTGCACAGGCATTCTCCCTTCCAGACATGTTCACTTGCTCTATGCTAATATTTGACCCAGCTGACACCTGGACAAATTACAGCACTACCGATATGCCATAAATATATCACATCATATGTGAACCTTTAAAATAAGATTACCTCATGGTTTAATTGTTAGGCATTTGGACAACATTAAATATGATTTTTTTTTTTTTGAGAGTGTCAAAACAGGTTAACATTTTTATACAATACTACACCTCAAATGACAATTAAGTTAGGAAAGTTCATTTACTGTCGTTAGCTGTTGTGAATGTTGTCACCATTTAAATAAACATATTTACTTATGCAAGATTCCCTTGGATCATTTAGAATCTGATGACTGATGAATGTCAGCTTTTGCGTTTGGTGAACAATGACCTTTTTATTGTAAAATGTATTTCAGTTATTCGGAATTATTACACTTGCCTGCTCCAAGACTAATCTCACTAGCGGCATCCTAAATGTCATGTCTAGCTAGCCGGCTAACTAGCTACACTATAGCATACCATTAAACCGCTAAGGAAATGTAGCTAGCTAACCGCCTTTAGGCAAAATCATTAATTAACAAAGGACATATTACACAGTCAACATGTTAACGAATTTTCAAAGATATAATACAATGGAACTAGCTACGAATAAATTGTGGAAATAAAGGTCAGTGTGTTTCGAATCAGGAGTCGCTAGCTATTTAGCTGGACAGATAGCATTCCGGCGTTGTCTTAGCTGGAAGGCAGGCTAAACTAACGGTACCCATCACCATTAGCGATCCGTTTAAAAGATATTGCTAACAAAATTCAGCAACATTATTAGTGCTGACCAATATGCAACGCTACGGTTTTTCAGGTTAAATTAATCGCTTCCAATTTTTTAAATAATATAGTTTATAACCTAAACCGTGACTCACCTGATTGTGTTTACAATCTGTCCGTTTCAGTTCCGTCGGCAAAAATGTTCACCGGTTGAAATATTGGCCGCTGCAGGAAGGTTCCGCCGCTGGCCGCGTTATGTTGCGGTCAGAACTACTACTCTTTGCAAATCCAAGTCAGTGTGTTATTTAATGATAAGAAAAAAATATCTGGTGTATTTCTGGACGTTATTTCATAAATATCATTCATTTACATAAAATCAAAATAATTGACAAACTTAAAATTATGTTTTTATGGGTTGAATTATGCTTTGACGGGTTATTATTATTTTTTTAACTTGTTTCACTTTGTGCAGGAAGTGTGTGTGAGTGAGTAAGTAAAGAAATGCAGCTAGACAAAGAAAGCTGTGTAAAAGTATATACATGACCACTTATCAAAGAGCTGATCTTATTTTTAAAATTTAAAAAAATCCATAAACAATGAAGTACACCTTACCATATGGACCCTTTATTGGTAAGCTGTTATGGAGGATGGATGGATGGATGGTTGGATATAAACACCGCATTCTCCCTACAGTGCATTGTTGCACTTTGACACTATGAATGATTGTCGAGAGTTCCTAGATTTTGTCCTTTCACTTTAAAGGTTGTGAAACAAATGAATGACAGGCTCGGTGCTGCCCTGTGACAAGAACATGAGTGCATTCACTGTTTTGCGGCCTGTGAGTGCAATATAGCACAGGCAAAGGGCAGGGACTGCTTCTACTTACAGTGTCATTAAACCTCTTTGGGCAGTGGTGGGAGCAGGTGTGAATATGAAGACCACTCCATATACTCTTCATTCTAATGGACAGACCAGGGGTGAAATCACCTCACTTATCCCCTTTTCTCACCTCAACAGCACCGCTCCTATACCAGTTAATTGCTGAAATATTTTCTACATCTATATACTTTTCTCATAATTATTAACCCACAATCCAGATTATTGTAGACCTATATCATAGCATACACAATATACAACCACTCTTTCCATATCCATGTAAAATAAATAAATTAGCTTTCTATTTGTTTCCACTTTTGCATTTCGACTTTTATAGTTATTTGCATACATTTTTATAATGTTGAAACCTGCTATGGACAAAACCAATAAATACTGTGTTAAAAGCATAAATGATTTGAAATACATTTGAGTCAAATGGGACAGAGCCACGGAGGAGGAGGGTGGGGGTGCGGGGTTTTAAATAGAGGGAAGGCAATTTCTGTTAATGGGCCTAACTAGCAAGCTCAGACCCTGGCCAGTCCATTGTCTCAACCTCACGGAAAGAGAAACATTATTCAAGTCTTCTTTCAAACCAAACAGAGAAACACAATAATTATGGTAGGCTCCCTGGTCAACCTGTGCCCCTCCCTAGCCCTTACACACCACTCTTTGCTTTCATTGTCTTTGTCTGCTGTTAAAAAAAAAGCCGTCTTTAATGAAGAAGGAGAGAACCCAGGCTAATGGGTTCAAATAAGTTCCTTTCTGGCACAATGTTGTTATATAATGGCGGTATGAGACGCAGCTGTAGACTTGTGTATGCCATATTGTGCATGACCTAGATAGAACTGCATGTGAACTCCTTCAAATAATAATCTGCCTGAGAAATTCTCCTTTTTGTTCCGAGAGTCAATTAAGGGCATCAGTGGCTCCGATGGCCATTGAATGGACCAGTTGAGACAGGAAAAGAGCTCAGAGGTGAACCTTCTAAAACACCCACATTATTAAAATACAAGACAGTAGCATTTTGATTAATGTCAAAAGAAGCACTTTTGCATTATTTTTACTCAATGTCAATGTCTTGTAACTCAGCAATCAGTCACCTCTCATTAACTATTTCTTATGTGATGCCACAGAGGACCTACAAATGTATACTTTATTTAATCTGAACAGTTTGATATAGAATGGGTAAGATAAAGTTTTTTGGTGACAAAGAGGGCTGATTTGATGGCTGATCTGGCAATATTGTGCTATATAGTTTTTGGAGATATGAGGCTGAAACATTTGTGCACATTATCAGCTTGGAAATTCTTTGCAGTGTCAGTTCAAGTTAAATTGCCTGTATATTGAATACAACTATTATCTTTTATTTTAAAATTTATAAATGCAGAATTTAGCATGGGTGCTCAGTATTGTCTCCTGACTCCAAGGCTGGGGGAATCCTATACCTGCCACACTCTGGGTGTGAGGACTTTTCATGCTCTTCTTATGTTGTGTGGGCTTCCAAACCATCAATACATTTTCCATAGTATGTAAGTTTGTTTAAGCATCTCTTCCGGTTCATAAGTGATTGTGTGACGCTCTGCTTATCTGACCCTCCTGTCTCCTCCCTAGTGTGACCCTAACAAGCCATACCTGTTACTCGTTTGTCTTACCTCTCGTTCTTGCCCTTGTGTTAATCACTCCACCTGCCTCTCGTTTCCTCCCTTATCAGTCTTGTATAAAAGTGCTTCCCAATCTTGTGTTCTCCAGTCCTATCATTGATGTTGTACCATCTTGTTGGCGGCACCCAGGCTTCCTGTTCCAATCCCGTTTATTTCTAGTTTTTGTTTATTTAGTTCAAATAAAACTCATTTTTTCCCCCCACCATGTCTGCCGCCCAAATCTTTTGCCCCAGTAGTCGTGACAGATTGGAGGTGTAAGTACAATTGAAAACTGCTTAATACACATCTATAATTAGTAATATTAAATACATAAGTAGACAATAAATTCTAATTAAATTTTCATGTTTGATGTGGTTTTCCATAAACTTTATGAATATGTAACAGTACTCAATACCAATATGATATGTGACATTCAAGTCTATATACATATTTTAGAATCTCATCAATAAAACAATATTGACATGATGAAAAGGATGCATTGTTATTACTTCTTAATAAACCTCTTTGGTTAAGGACTTAAACTCAAAGGTCTTACAGAGGTGACCTTCCGGCTGAACTGCATCCTGTCAATGTTGATCAGATGTCCAGTTTGGCAGAATGTACAACCCCCTAACTTATGTAAACCACAGTTGTAGTCATGGCCAGTTGGCTTGCAGGACACTTCTTAGTAGTGCTACACCACTTAATATAAACTGTTCCAATGTATTGATAGAAAGTAAAAAAAAAAAAAAAAAACAATGAAATGACCCAAAATGACCATCCATTTGATATTTTCTTATGTTGTGCACACTGCATAATTTTCATTATAAGAAATAAGCCTAAATCTGACATGCCAGAGCACAGGTTATTCCTCATATTTTTCTCTCTTCTCTGTTTTGTTGACCCCAATCTCTCTTTCCATCTCTCTCCGTCCATTCCCGTCTCTCTCCCTGGTTTTTGATTATGTCCTCCTACACTGATGACTAAATTATGATTGTGTTTAAGGATGGCCGTGCTTTCATCTGCCCGGTGTTTCTCTGTTCCCTCCTCTCTGGCACAAAGGGGCCGCTACCTCTGTTAGTCTGCTTTTGATGAGGAGAGTGATTGTTGTGTCGCCATGGAAACCCTAGCACAGGCTTGTTTTGTTGTCTGCTGAAGCAAGTTTTTTTGCTAGCAGTGAAAAAGTTGAGCTGAGGCATAAAAGCAAAGCCATTCCATTCCAGCATTTTGACTGAAAATGCCTTAAAAACTATATATTCCTCATTGCTACAGACAAGTACAAATCTATTGCTGTTCATCCATAATTATAAAATAACAAATTAAATTAAATATTTCTCATCTATCCGTCCATCCAACTGCTTTGCAATAGCTTATTATGCAGTATAAAATTATATCACTACTATAATTTCAAGTTATCAATTTTACCCTCTTAATTTTCCTTATTAAATTACTTTAGGTTTAACACTACTTGTCTTCACTGACATCTTTTGTGACACTTTTGATTGTAACAAATTTTAAATAAAATCCATAGCAAAGTACGCTGGCTATAGAACATTTTTAGAGCAACACAAATCAAAAATGGTAAATCATTAATAGCCACTGCACATCACTAAGTTAAGAGTGACATAAGGACATAAGTTAGGAGTGAAAAACATGAAAGAACACTTTTAGATAGAAATTATTTACGGGGCAAAAATTATACTAATCCATCCATCCATTTTCCAAACCGCTTATCTTTCTGGGTCACGGGGGGTCCGTAGCCTATCCTGGAAGCTATGGGCACAAGATGGAGAAGAGCCCAGGACGGGGGCCTGCCCATTGCAGGGCACACCATTCACTCACACCTACGGGCAATTTAGTCAGAAAAATATGCTGATGATACATGATATAACTATATGAAACCTGCACATAATAGAACTGTTCTACAGGCGGAAAATACTCCATGGCATATTTTATTTTGTCTGGATGGATAAGAAAGTCACTGAGCCAGCTTTGTCACTGTATGTATCTTTCTCCATCAGCTTAGGTTGGGGAAGTGGCCACACAAGTCATCACAATACCCTACTCCAGCATCGCATCGGCACAGTCCTGGAGGCTAACTGAAACATGGCAAGAGGGCAGCTAATAAACACATAGATAGATAGACACAAACAAACAGGGCCGCCATGAATAAACTCTCAATGGTTCAGTCTTGGATTAAAATAGTAAGCATTGCACCCATTCATTGCTAATGATCTTGGCTTTCAACAGCACAGTAATCTTTGTGGAACTCAGACTGGCAAATGAGACTCCGTTCTTCCAGGCAAAATCCAATTACAGGAGGACAATAGGGGCAGCCTAAAAGCTTTGATACCTATTGGAACCCTTTTGGACCGTCAGTTGCCTGAGGGTCCACGCTTCCCCCCATGTCTCCACTTCCGCTGAAATTAGACAGTATGACTCCACCTGATCCAAAAGGCTAATCAGCTGAAGTGCACGGAAACTTACAAATATGTAGTGATGTGGACATAATCAAGTATAGTTGTATACTTTGTGGGGGCATAATACTATAAATAATTTCTGCTTATGTAAAAATACAGTTTTCCAGTAATATCAAAATTATAGTCGTCAACCAAATTCTGCTGTTGAAAATGGTGTCACACAGATATAATTATTGATGAAATTACAATCAAGTGATCTTTAATGATGAAATATTAGTATGTCTAAAAACAGACTGTTTCAGCAGTTTTTAGAAAAAAGCTGTGAAACATTACATGTATATCCATCCCTTTCAGCAACAACCTCATACTAAGAACAATTATTTGTGACTGATGTAAGAAGCGTATTTAAAATACTGATAAAGATCCTAGCACAGGATAGAAAACGAAAAAAATACAGAATACTTCTGATTTTCGTATGATACTTCTATACCACCTTGTGGTGAGAAAGATCAACTACAGTAAAAAAAAAATAAAGAAAGGGAAAAAACATTACGAAGCTAATAATTATCTGGAATAACTGTCCTGTTCTTCATCATCCATCAAGTCATAACAGAGTATGGAATGATTGTATAGAATGGCTTGACGTGTGATCAAAATGCTTAAATGATACATATTACTCAATCTGAATAGCATAATTAAGGTTTCTTATAATAATTGTCAAACAATTCATATTTAAATCGCACTAAGACTACAATTTTCACGATTACTCGATTAAACTTGATTACTCGATTATTTAAAAGCATCGATTAAAATTTTTCTCCACGAAGACTCGGCAATATGATGAAAGGTAGCCGCCACATGCAGGACGAGGGTCCAAATTAGAAACATTAAAAGTGAATGAGAATAATATTGCAAAGCAGAACCTGAGCATCACCACGGCAGGACCGTGAGGCAAATACAGTGGTACCTCAGTACTCGAATTCATCAGATTTCTTCACTCGAATTTCTTAAAAGTTGAACCAAGAAGTTCGAAAAAAAATGTCCTAGAACTGGATCTGAATCTCAGAAGTCGAACCGTGAACGCCGACCTAATTAACTTGTACGCGCAGGAAAATGAGTCACGCGGCACAT
>JAABNX020000001.1:32894773-32904813 GCA_015163995.2 Mormyrus lacerda
AGGCTTGTCTATTCACCAGGATTCTTAGTGCAGAATTAGCATGAAATTTGGGAATTTGGATATGGTTCAGAGATATATATATATATATATATATATATATATATATCCTAAAATAATAATAAAAAAAAAACGTGTGCATGTGCACAAAATAGCTTACGCATTCAGAAATTAGTCTAACATTAAAGATAAATATGACATGGAGCCGGTTCAAGATCTTGAATCTTTAAAACTGGAAAGCAGATAATTAACCTCGTTTTCATTACGCTGGCCCTCCTACAAATGTTGAAATTTGACTTTCTAGAACTCAGCCAAAAGGTAAGGGAAATATAGAAAAACTGGGGTAAACCATACTTTGTAGGACAACTACTTTACTTCACAGTTAGGCACATTGTACAATAGTGCAGACCACAGCAGGGTTACACCCTTGCTTGACAATGTGCTCACCTGTGCAAGTCCAGTTCTAGGTATGGGAAGATGAGCTTCTCTTTGATCAACTCCCAGATCACCCTAGTCATTTCATCCCCCTTCATCTCCACCACTGAACCTGCCTGGATCTTCTTGGACATCTCTGAACCTTGTGGAAAAGGAAAGGAAGAAAACAGATAAGATTAAGATTTGGTTTGGGAAGTCATCCCTGGGGTTCTGTACTTAAGGAACTACGATTTTCTAATGAATTGCCAAACCAGTGAATCAGCATTTTTTACAACGAACTACTTTAACCCTTAAAGAACCTTCAAGCACTACAAATAACCACACCCATTTGACTACACATCTTTTTACGTCAATCTCTTTCATTCAATTTATTGGATATTCCTCGTCATGCGAAGTTTCCTAGAGTCCTAGATTACTATTGTGCATACAGGTTTAAGCAAAAGTCCAACTATACACATTATCCAAAGATCGCAGTATCATTTCAGCACAATTATAAACAGGACAAACAACGCTTCTGTAAGAATATACGGATGCATCAAGTTACACAGTATCAACAGCTTGATGGAGGGAAGCAAAATAAGAAAATATGCACGTAGTAGAATATGAAACCAAATATAACGTTAAATGTTAAATGACCTCGATGGAAATTGACAGATGACATCTTAATTCACCGAGCGTAACATCAGTAAAACATACGGTCATGACTAAGGGGAGAAAGACATACATCCGGCTTAACAGTTTCCCTTAAGCACCGCTTATTTATTTTCTTACTGTTCCCTTTTTTGTAAAGGACAATGCTTCCAAGTTCTCAGGTTAAATAACAAAACTTGACAGTAAAACAAGTCGGCCAACGTAGACGACACGGCAGATTAGTCATTCGTCAAATCCACCGTGCACCGTGTTATAGCCTTACCTGGTTAACTCGTCTAATGTGTTTAGTTACAGATATTAAAGCACCAGAAACAGATATTAAAAAAACCTGATCCTTTCCTGGACTAGCTAAACCGAGGGCTTGACAAAGGCGTACCTTGTACTAGTGCTGAGAAACCGTTCGCCCCCCTAAGTCAACCGTTGAGCCAATCAGAGAGAGGAATGAACGCGGAAGAAACGCCGCGAACCAATCATGACACAGCACCTCTGTCGGCAGATAGGGGAAGGCCTTGATGGGGCGAGGAATGCCGATTGTTCCAGCCAAGCGCTCCGGTTTACCTTAGAAATAGCAGATCTACTCAGGTGCCGAGCTAGTTAGTAAGTCAATAATCTGATAGCAGTGTGCTTTGCTGTTCACGTAACGCAGCAGTTCCCACTCAGGCGATCACCTAAAAATATATTATCTAGAATTTACGACATAAGACACTTAAGATCAAGTCAAGGTGTAGCATTTTAGGCTATACGCATTGCCGGTTTTAATACTGCAGAATGCACATAACATTCACACATAGTTACATTGTACATGTAGTTAAATATAAAAAGAAACAGATACAAACTAACCCCCAAAACGCAGACGCCGGATCTTGTTACTAATAAACATCACAGTGAAAAACGATGAACAGTTGGTGGCGCGCGTGCACAACTGATTTATACCTTGGTGATTACCATAATATTCGAGAAGGAGGAAATTTTATTTTAGAGAAGTAAAATATGCGCCTGCAATGAGGTCTTTAAATAAATGACAATTGGTCAGTAGAAACATTTGAAAACATCCATGAATTTCCAAACAGTTTACCCGGTGCAAGGTCCAATGAGCCTGATGTTGAAAGTTTCTTCAGTTTACAAAATGATCTTACAATTTGGAAGAACTTCATTTGAATTTTCAGGTGGTCTCTAGTGTGTTTATATAGTTTGTATATAGCTTAATCTGTATTAGGCGCATATACACCAGCAGTACTGTCGCAAGTCGCTATATACCAGGTCTAGTGATAAAGCAGTTCAGCATTCAAAAAGAAAAATAAAACTTTTGAAACCAGTTAAGAAGGTCTTCTATCTTAAGCTGGAGTCACTGTTCGCTTCCTTGCTTTACAGTACTGTGCAAACGCCTTAGGTAGTCAAAGAAAATATTTCATCCATCCATTGTCTAACCCGCTTATCCTACTGGGTCGCGGGGGGTCCGGAGCCTAAAGAAAATATTAAATATTTAAATTAAATATTTAATATTTAATTTATCTGGGTAGTAAGTGCATAATTGTTCAGAAAAAACAGAATTTAACATTAGAGCATATGCAAATTATGAGGAATACATTAAAGAATCCCTTCTGTTCTTCAAAAAGTTACTGATTTCTTTCTGGTGGGTTAAAAGAACCTTGCTTCAGTTTCCAAACCTCTCTTCAGGGTCATTTCAGCCATTCCATGTATTTGTTAAATTTCACCACCAGCTTAATTAATTGATTAAATTATTTTTCAAATTCAGTAAGGTATTGAATGGCTATATGAGGTGTCCTAGTAAGTCAAAAAATGCATGGGTGGATGGCTGCTGCAAATGTTTGGGTGAATTTAGTGGTGTTGAAATGGCATTGATAGACTTCGTTAGACATAATATTGTAGATTCACACCAACATGAGACCCAGGTTCGAGTCTCCATCTGGGTTACATGTGGGTGGAGTTTGCATGTTCTCCCCGTGTCGTTGTGGGGTTTCCTCCAGGTACTTCGGTTTCCCCCCACAGTCCAAGTCCAATGCTGAGGCTAATTGGAGTTAATAAATTGCCCATAGGTGTGCATGTGCGAGTGAATGGTAACAGTGTGTGAGTGTGCCCTGCGATGGGTTGGCCCCCTGTCCAGGGTTGTTCGCTGCCTCGTGCCCATTGCTTCTGGGATAGGCTCCGGACCCCCCGCGAACCGATAGGATAAAGCGGGTTGGAAAATGAATGAATGACACCAACATGATGATCATTTACACATTTTCTTTAACTGCCTAAGACTTTTTGCATGACGCTGCATAGTAATATATAAAGTGTAAAACATTGGTTATTGTTCATTATGTAACTTAATTAAAATGAGCTCTGACAGATTGCAGCAATATATGAAGTTTTAAAACTTTTTTTTGTCCTTGAAGTCTCTCAAGTTGCGGTTTATAACACAGATAGATGTTATAGTGTATCTCCCACAGTCAGTTTTACAAAATGGAGAAACAGGGGAGGAGAGAGTTTTTTAAACATAACATAACATAATATAAAAAATATATATATATAATAAAAGCAGCAGACACACTTGCAGGACGGAGTAAGTGGGTACACCCTGTGTACAGATGCTGTTACAGGATACAGAGTGCCTGACCCGGGTGTACGAATTATTTCACAGAAATAATACTAAGACAGTATCTTGCACATAACAGTGGAATATTGCACATGTTTGCTAGGATGTTGCACTTAATGAATTATTTGACTACCTAAGCGGAAACACAGACTGAGCGTGAGGTTGTAGCGCTCTGCTGTGTCTTATTGCCTCTTTGGAGTGTTAACTGTCCAGCTAATGTCCATGGGGGAAGCTGGGGGGGGGGCTGTATTTTTTTACCCTCCTTAATATTCTTAGCCATCAGTCTAACTGTGGCTGGGAAAAAGCTATTGTGGATTCGTGCTTTGTAGCTGGTGATGCTCTCTGACTTGTAGTGTCTTAGATTGAATCTTGAGTTCTTCCTCCTGAGCAGGCAGAATGCTGGGTTATGTTGATCACTGAGTGATCACATAAGGGCAGCCAAGGCGGGTAACTGATTAACCGGTAGTGTTTTGTTCAAGTCTGTATGAAAAGGTTTTGTCCTACTTCTCCTGTAAACAGGAGTAATGCAGATGGATTGATTGTAGCGCCCAATTATGGTAGAGACATCAACAGAGACTGTTATTCATGAATGTATTCATGTTCAGTTTAACTATGTTTGACATAATTGTGATTAATAGCACACAAATTTCACATTTTATGCACAAGAGACCCCAGTTTATCCGACTAAATTGACACAACTGATATAACCTTACAAGCATTTCAAATTATGCTAGATGAGTGTAAAGTAGACCTACCCAGTCCCTAGCACCATCAAATAACAAAATTGGAGAATTAATTCTACTCGACCGTTTATGATTAACACTTTACCAGACAAGATTGTATACAGCTAAGACACATTTGATGTATGCATAAATATTTCCTAACATGTCCAGTTTGGAAGCTCTTTGAATATCTTATTGTACTAATTGTCACTCAGGCGTTTCAATTAGTAATACTGTATTGAATATGTCTTTAGGTTTTTAAAACATTTTTAAATGAAGGGACATATGACATTTTTAAATATGGTTATGAATTAAATAAATTAAATAAATTTGCTGTGTATTTAAGTAAGTTTCATTCATAACAAATAGAGTTGACCACTCTGTTGTTTTCCTAATATATGCTTATTTGTCCAGTTCATACAGTAAATATATTAAATAGAAAATCTGTCAGTGACAGAAGTGCATACTGAACTGTAATCTAAAATGAGTCCATTCAGGTAGAGCAGGAAAGATTTTGCATGCTTTAATGTGAGGGAATCTTTGTTTCCTCAGACACTGGCAAAGGCTAAAAAAGATGCTTTGTGATTCCTCGTCTTTCTAAAACGGTAAGATGTGTTGTTCTGACAAACACCGTGACCTTAATGAGCTTCAAGGTCTAATGCAAATGTTTACGCTTCTAGTTTAGCCTCGCGTTCTTGAACTTGCCATGGCATCCAGTCGCAGCAAATGAAGGAGAACAGGAGGTGTAAAACATAAGGGCTCAAGAGGTCAGATACAGCTAATGCAGGGCGCTCTGGATGAGTGGGAGAAAACTTACATGTCAGAAGTTCAGTCGTGAGACAGTTGAACTATTCAGTAACCTTACAAACAATCAGATTAATCTAGATTAGCATAGTGAACATTCCTGGGCAAAAAACTAGGCATTTAGGGTTTGGCCCGCTTTTTTGCCCAGGAGTGTAGCATAGCCTTTTAATGAGTTGGGAGAATTTGGCCACTTAAGATGACAAAAGGGAACATTAGTGATGGCATGTTCCCTGTTGTCATTTTAATAAAGAAAATTGATGGATACAATTTCTAATACAATCTAATACCCTGATTTGGCTGCAAAAGTATACAAGAAATTTATTTAAAAGTTAAGCAGCATAAAGTGGCCAAACTCACCCAACTCATTAAATGGTTAAGTCCTACATTATGCTCATCTAGTTTTATCTTCCTGTAAAACAAGTTGGCCAATGTAGATGACTTGGCAGATTAGTCATTTGGCAAATTGCATCATGTTATAGTCATACCTGTGTTAACTTCTCTATTGTGATTGGTTACAAATATTAAAGCATTAGGAACAGATTTTGCACAACTAGATTCTTTCCTAGTCTAACTAAACCGAGGACTTGACAAAAGCATACCTTGCACTGGTGCTAAGAAACCATTCACCCCACTACAGCCATGACCAAAAGTTTTGAGAATCAAACAAATATTAATTTTCACAAAGTTTGCTGCTTCAGACCTCTGCAATTCGCCCTGGCTGCTGTCAATCAACTTCTGGGCCAAATCCTGACTGATGGCAGCCCATTCTTGCAGAATCAATGCTTGGAGCTTGTCAGAATTTGGGGTTTTTTGTTTGTCCACCTGTCTCTTGAGGATTGACCACAAGTTCTCAATGGGATTAAGGTCTGATGAGTTTCCTGGCCATGGACCCAAAATGTCGACGTTTGTTTCAAGATGCTCCCGATGTTGATGTTTTGCTTTATGGCCCAGTGATCCATCATGCTGGAAAAGGCATTGTTAGCCACCACACTGTTCTTCAATAGTTGGGAGAAGTTGCTCTCGGACGATATTTTGGTACCATTCTTTATTCATGGCTGTGTTCTTAGATAAAATTGTGAGTGAGTCCACTACCTTCCCTGAGAAGCAACCCCACACATGAATGGTCTCAGGATGCTTTACTGTTGGCATGATACAGGACTGAAGGTAGCGCTCACCTTTTCTTCTCTCGACAATTTTTTTTCCAGATGCCCCAAACAATCAGAAAGGGGATTCATCAAAGAAAATGACTTTACCCCAGACCTCAGCAGTCCAATCCCAAGGTACATTTTGCAGAATATCAGTCTGTCCCTGATGTTTTTCTTGGAGAGAAGTGGCTTCTTTGCTGCCCTTCTTGACACCAGGCCATCGTCCAAAAGTCTTCGCTTCACTGTGCGTGCAGATGCACTCACACCTGCCCGCTGCCATTCCTGAGGAAGCTCTGCACTGGTGGTGCTCTGATCCCGCAGCTGAATCAACTTCAGTAGACGGTCCTGGTGCTTGCTGGACTTTCCTGGGTGCCCTGAAGCCTTCTTCGCAACATTGGAATTGAATTGAAGTTCTTGATTCGATAAATGGTTGATTTAGGTGCAATCTTACTAGCAGCAATATCCTTGCCTGCGAAGCCCTTTTTGTACAAAGCAATGATGACTGCATGTGTTTTTTTGCATCTAAGCATGGTTAATAGAGGAAGGCTTTTTTTAACATGCATTTTGCACATTGTTCAGTTTCACAGAGGGTAAATTCACTTCCTTCTCAGTAATTGACTTGCATCCTATTCACACTGACATCTGCATTGTACTCTTTGCTTTCTGCTATAGGTTGCAGGCTCATATGGAGGCTCTTATGGCAAATGGATGGATGGAAGACAGATGAATGTCATGTATTTAACACGGAATTAACATGGAAAAAACACTTCCATCAATTGCTCAATAGATGGCGACATTTTATGTCAAGTTCTAAGGAGTTGGATATCCCGAAAGCTTCTCGTGCACTTGACTTGTAATTATTTTATGCTTTATGATCATTTATCATATTTGAATCGCACAATTTTAAATATGTATAACTATGTTAATTGGAATTTATTATTACTGCTTTTGATACAGAATTTAAAAACTAATAAAGTTCTAATTATAATACAACATTTTGTATAAATAATCCAAACATATACTTCATCCGACTCAGTCAGTGAATCATAGTCCCTAGTACATTGTGCCAAACGGTTGTTGACTCCATCATTTGTGTGGCCTAATCCCTAGATGCAAAAATCTCCCTCCAGTCGGTGATCCCCACACGTCGTTGATGCTTGGTTATAAGAGGTCTCTATGCAACCACTGTTTAATTGACTCTGGCTGGTGCACTGCAGATAATTGTGGGGGTACCCCCAGAGGTAACCTGAAGCCCATCGCTGGAACACCGCACGCAGATGCTCATGCTCACGCAGCTCAGCAGGTTTGCGCGCTCCCTCTGCGGCTCAAGAGTAATAGAGGTAAAATCATCATGAAATTCTAACAGTATTTTTTTTTAATAAAGAATGAAAAATATTAGTAGGTTCCATATAAAATAGCTGTTTGCATTAGCCAGACTTAACAATATCCTGGAATTAGGTTTGCTTGTCAGGAGCGAAGGGACGGGTGGTACTTCATTGAAATAATGCTCATTTACGGTGGGAAAAAACAGGGGGAATAAAATTATAGGCCAAGGAAGCACCAACCAGTAATGTCTTCGTGAAATATATAGATTGTTTTAATGCATGAATATTTTATGCATTTTTTTTTTAATTGATAATCTTACCCGATTAATTTAGGTATTAAAATAGATTCTATTTTTTCCGTACAACGTGGCTGTATTCTATTACATACTGCTGCTTCCACCAATGTGCCGGAAAAGTCAGGCTCGGTATTTTTTTGTTCTACAGTATTACCCGCAATTAAGTTTGCGGTCTTTGAAAACAGAACACTTGCACACGTAGCACAATTTAATCTCATATCAAGCTACAGATTAATTAAACACGTTCAATCCACAATTGTGAATTAATGTATTTTGAGCGCATAACATTTAAAATACGATTTTAAGATTGTTTAATGAATATTTCCTAATTCACGCACATACAGTACAACATTTATTGAACGCCTAGCGACGCCTGTCCGTCCGCACACTAAGCAGCCACCTTTCTGCGAACCCCCGGAGAAATCACGTGACGAGACATCTGCTGGTGGTGACAAAAAAAAAGTCAACACGGGTTTGGGAAAACCAACAGAGGAAGGAGAAGAAAGAGAAGAGAAGAAGACGGAAAGAGAGGACCTTTACACTAACAAGATAAAATAACTGCCATTACACAGCATCAGTACCAAAAACCTAACATAATATCGTTTTGCTCTTTCAGTGGAGCAAGTGGATACGGACGCGCTGACTTAAATTAATTAGGCTACTTCGTCGCTCCTTTACCAAACATAAAATATTTTTCTTAGCTGATCTATTTTCTTCGAACTTATTTTGGACTCAAACGCAGGGTCTCAGACCTGACATGCCAGTTTCCTTTTGTGGGATATGATAATAAAAGTCTCAAAGTGGAGCCACGTGTGTCTCGCATCAGCGCGCTCCTACAGGGGCTAGGATGTGCGCCTGGTACCTCCCGGTTTTTACCCGGTTTCGGGTCTGATTCCGAGTCGACTGCCCCAGGACGCAGAAACAGGAGAGCTCCCTCCAGTCGGTCCAGGATGCCGGTGATGAGAGGTCTACTTGCACCGCAAAATACCTTCCTTGACACTATAGCTACTCGCTTTGATGGCACCCGTAAGTAATTCGTTCGTCTCAGTCATTCATCCCCCAGAGTAAGCTGATCATTTGTTAATATTTTACGTTCTCTTTGTTCCTACCCAACCTGCAGTTCTATTTGTTCCAAAAACTCCACTCTGTATAGTGGTATCAATATAGCTATTTTCTTTTATCATTTTCTATCAATTATGTAATTGTATAACATAGCCTCTTCTGTTGTGATTAATATAACTGGAAATATATAGAACATATTAAAATAAATACATATATTAGGTACGTTATCAAAAGGTTTAAGGACTGGGATACTATAAAAAAATAATTGAAGTGCCATTGGATTGAAGACAAAGTTCTAGAATAGCGGTTGTTTCTTTTGTGTTGCTGCTTGCTGCCGGATTCATCATTTGCGAAAGACTGGTTTCTGTTTTCTTAAAAGGTGGGTTTATCTTTTGTACGAAGACCCCTTTTAAGTTATTAATAGGTCTATATAAATAACCGACCCGAACGGGTTAAGAAATTAATGTGAAGCAGTGCATTTTATTATTTAATATCATGAGTATTCACTTCATTGCACTACAGAGTACTAGAAGATAGAGTGATATTTGTGCACAGAATTATCACCTAATTTCTGCATTCAAATACTGTTTCTTCCTCTTGATCCTTTTACACTACGCCTAAAGCAGAGAGGGCGCACGTGGTTTCGTTTTTGCCTGAGAATGACTGTTTTTAAAACTAGAGCAGGTGTGATTGTGGTCATATCGCCGCAATAATGCAGTTTTATAGCGGTGTATGGATCTCACTGCAAATGAGTCATGCAGTTGTTTCTGTCTTGCTGGTACGGAATCGACTAAGCGCTGAGTGTGAAAAGGGCAGTCAAAATGTTGTATTTTTTGTGAACAATGCGTTCATTTTGGCACCTGAATAAGGTAATTCTTGTAATTATGTGGTATTTTTGCCTCATCAATGTATTACTCTATTCCGTGATTAACCCTCTTATTGTGTTCATTTCATGTTAAACAATTTTGTGTTCCTGGTCAAACATGACCGTTCCATTATGATTC
>JAABNX020000001.1:32913772-32941442 GCA_015163995.2 Mormyrus lacerda
AGTACTCAACTGGTTGGTTGAAACAAAATCCTGGTCTGGATTTGTACTTTCTGGACCTGAAATCTCCACCTCTGGTGGACACGCATTTGGATGAAGACAGTGGTGTGATACATGGTGTGTTGGAGTGTATGTGATGCCTCTGCTTTATTTAAGCACGGTGGATCCTGCATGCTTAAAGACGTGGGGTCATGATGTGAGCTACAACTCTGCTAGGCCCAGGCTCACCTTAAATCTCCAACTAATACATGGATGGTAAGAGCTTATCAGCTACCCTCATGGAGGCAGATACCGTCAGATACTGTGGTAGCATGCTTAGTTTTATCCTGCAGTACCTCTCTGGGCATTTGTTGTTGTCTTCATAGAGAACAATGCCAGCTTTTCATTTCGACTGTGATGGTTTTAAAAAACACCAATGCCTGCTTTCATAATCAGGCTCTTTTTATTTTCCCCAAACATTCAGATGTCTAGTAAATATTTTATGGGGAAGCGGTTCATCTCAGTTTTTCAATTTATAATTGATATAATTACATAAAAAAGGATGCATTTCAAAGCATAAGGAATCGCTGCAGTGTTTACTGGCAGAAGGCAGTTTCATTTCCGAAGCTTCATTAGATCCAAAGTAGAGTTTCATTACTGCTTCATTTGCTTCCTCTGTATGTTTGGAATAAATAGTTTAAACGCCAATCAAAGCCCAGAATATGTGAGTTGCGACTATGCTAATATTCCCACTTCTGTCCTTGGGAACAGAATGGAGGACTAATGTGTGTTTCAGCTCACTCAGGACGTCCCCAATGCATTAAACGATCTCTGCAGGGAAAGCCCAGCACTCCAGCTTTCTTATGGTTCGGTCAATGAAGCCTCCTTATGGATGTGTGTTTAAAGGCGCTCAGCCTCCCTCTCCAGAGCTCCAGAGGGATGGGGAGAAATCCCTGTCCTGTGGAAGATGTTCTCTAGCAGAGCATTTCCTGGCAGATATGCTGGATTTCACAAATTCACGTGCATGGCTTTAATTCCGGTTGCCATGGAAAACGCGGGTTCTTGAGGTTTCCTGTGTTCATTTTCCTAGCAACTCTTTTGATGCCCAGTTCCGAAGAACAGGATAGATATATAAAAGTGTAGCTCTGTTACTGATTCTGGATACAGGGAATGCAGAAAGACTAAAAAGGCCTTGGAAAGAATAAAATTCTTAATGCTTAACCAAGATACTTTTCACCCACAGGGGATGATATACGAGTTTAATATTGAACTTGAGGTATTGTGGTATGATTAGTTTATTTTATCATTTTATCATTTCCAGTTATGTCCTATGCCTGTGGTCATTTCTCTGTCCTGATATGGCTGTCCTGGGAGAGATGCGGCACAAGCTCGTTAATGTCTAATGAGATGAAATGGAAGAAGTGAGAAGGCTGTAATGCCTGTCCGTTTGTCACGAATAAGACCCAACACGGCAATCAAGGGGCGGCAGAGCCTGGGAAGGTGGCAGAGGGAGACTCTGCTTTAGAGTGGAAGCTGGTGCAAACGTGCAATGAGGACCTGCTATTGGCACAGATTCAGAAGCAGGCCTCTCCTTTTAGTCTGACTTAACAGCAGCTGCCTGATTCAACCAGAACATGTCACAACACACCTTTGTCCTTTTTTTACTCACTCTAATCAGCATTATATCAGAGTTGCAAGATTCACAGAGTGTATAACAACACATCTACGCCAACAGCAACTAGTCTTTCAGTAACAGGGAGAATCATTCAATGAAATACTGTGACAGGTCTATGACTTAAGCTGTGTTATGCTCATTCATCTTTAATATTGAATGGTTTTCCTTAAGGCTCCGTCTTTGCATGGCTGGGTTGTGTATTGGTACTGTCAAACTGAGTATATTGTGTAGGTATCAACGCACTGTCTTCAAGCCAACCTGCTTTTTTCGAATGGTGCAGCTGAAGGTCTTTTCAAGTAGAACAGTCAATTGTTTTCACCGTGGAGTAGTGGGTGCTATACGTGAGGAAGAGAATGACCATTGTGTAGTTGCTTGAAATAAGAAATCAGAGAGGTATAAGCAGAGAGGTATCCGTGGGCCAGCTAGGCTGTGAGGACGGCAGGACGTCTGCCTCCCTGCAGGTTGCTGCCTTTATCTCAAAGAGAAACAGGAGTACAGTATGGATGATGTGAGCCGTTCCGAAGTCCATTCCGAAGCTACTGCCAGGCTTGAATGGGGTGTCCCTGGGATGCTCCTCACACATCATAGTTCCCTATATTTCAGTATCCTGGTTTCCATTGAAATCGCAAATAGAGATCAGGTTTGCAGGGTTTTGAATCTAGTGCCTGTTCAGTATTTTGTAAACCTCCCTGGCTTGATCGTGCACTATATGTCATATGTACCTACTCTTTGCCTGTCTGCAGTCATCAGATTACAAATTCCCCCATCAGGGTGCAGCTACTGGAGCTGAATGCTCAACTAGTAATGAATCAGATTATATCAAAGCCTGGCTTTGGCTCAAGACTGGATTTATGTGTAACCCAGTCACAAAAAATACCAAAATTATGTGAATCACCTGTAGATCGGTGAACATATTATTTGGTATTTCGTACTGTATAGTGTCTCAGCTCAGCTTGTTGATGTCTTTAGCTTTGGTTACTTTGAGATGAGAAAATAAATATAACATGTTGCAGTGACTGTTTGCTCTGGTGTCTTGCATTCCTGCTCTAATGCATTGTAGGTTTCTAATCCAATCTTTAATTAAGTTTGCTAAGCTCAGTGGGTGGACCAGGCTAGCAGGACAATGTGCTCTAGAGTGCATTTTAGATTCTCCTGATGTTTCCTGCATTGACGTTTATGAGTTGCTGGGACCTCAGTTCACAGCTTCCTGTTGATGATGGACCACATGCAGAGTGACCGATGCCAACCCATGACCATCATTTCATGCTGAGTTGTCTTGTTTTACCTCAATTTGAAATACTGGCAATAAATGTAAGGAATTATTATGGCTGTGGATTCAATCTCGTTGTTTTTATTTGAAATTTGGAAAACTCTTTTTAATGTATAATAATTGTAAGATAAATCTTTAATTTGTGAAAATACAAATACCATATGACCTAACTAGTTATTTAATCTATCGCTCCTCCAACTACTCATCCTGACCGAGGGAGGGGGGAGGCTGGAGTCAATCCCAGGCAGCATATGGCACCTGACAGGGGTACACATGCTATGGGGGTCCATCGCAGGACAAGTACACACACAATTACACACTATCAACAATTTAGAGACATCAATTAGCCGAACTACACGTACACAGTACTTTGAACTACGGGAGCGCTGTGGTGGGCTCCGCCCATCCTAATATTTTTGTCTCGACCCCTCCCAAGATTTTTGTCTCGCCCTCCCCAGATAATATATAGATCTGATTAACTCTTCATTTTACTGACATACTGAACAATTGGGTTAACAAAAGTCTTTGGGTTGTTTCCACATTTGCAAATTGTGACAACTGTTGGATTAAATAGCCACCATTAACAGCCGAATAATTATTAGTAGGGCTGCAGGAGATCACACCACAGACGCCTTTTTACTTTGTTTATCCACAGTATCACACACACACGTTCGTATTCATATCTTTGTGTGGACCGTCCATTCATTTATTTCTATGGGCAAACTATACAAAAAATTTTAATTTCGAATAAAAATGGAAACAGTGAAAAGGACACAACATTCCTGGCACACTTTTCCAGCCCATGAATAATGTAAGGCTTTCAAAACATGCATATATGTGCCCCACTAATGGCCAAAAGAGTATTGTGGGACACCCACCTGTCAGTTTGGCAGGCTTTTTACTGATTGTCCCATGAGGACCACAAAATGAAACAGAGTCTTGTTTACAGTTAGTATCAAATTTTGACAAGAAGCCCTTTGTTACGTGTGAACAGCTTGTGTGCTCACTGAATGCCATTTGCAAGAGACGCCTGTGAATTGCAGTGGGTTCCCCTAGACTCTGCCTTTCTGATGTTCTGTCAGCTGACATTGACATCTCAATAATGGAACCATTTCAAAATAAATGAAAGGGGTGGGTGGAGGGGGCTCCTGTTTCCGAGGAAATCCTGCCGCAGGCACACTTCTGTATTTTTATACATTGATTAATTTTTATTTCATTTTTAACCAGCATCAGCATGGGTCACCTGAAGTGACACTGCAGAACCACAGATATATACAGTGAAGAAAAGAACATAAGATAAGAACCTTTGCATGCACAGAAGGTGCTCATAGTGTTTCTGTTCCTACAATGTCTCAAGAACGTTAGTAGAACATTAGCTTGGGCCTCTTCCCCCCACCTGGCCTGACAGGCCCATATGGAATAATGCAGAAGCAGCCTTTTCATCTGTGTGGCTGTGGGGAAGATGAAAGCCCTGCTTTGCGGCGCGACGGATGGGTGACCCCAAACGAATGCCAAATCAGCACACCATCAGGCTGCCTCCGTCTCCACATCCCCTTTAATGCCACATGGGAAGGGAATATGAACCCGTGATTACCTTGGTTTCATGTTGGCCATTTTTTTCGCCATGAATCTCATTCATTTTTCCTCTGCCTCTTTCTCTGCTACTTCGGAGAAGTGAACAAAGAGATCTCCCCACCCTAAAATGTCTTCCATGTGACCAGACGCCTCCCTAGTGGAGCCCGATGGGGCTACCGTCACTCTGTCAGTGTGGAGAGTGAGAAGGCCTGTGAGAGACTAGGATCTATGGAGCTCGTCTCTCATTCCCACCAAACATGGCTGTCGCCGCCATTAAATCTGAGGGGGACGTGTCCCCCTCATATTTCATGATTATTTGTTTGGACACCCCCCCACGTTTAACAAAAAATATTAGTTCACCCAGCGCTGTTTCTATTGCTTCATGAAAGAATCCATTCCACTTGATGGATATGAGAATACACACACCACTGAAAGACCACTCCGGGTTTTCCGGGTTACCTACAACAACGCACCACATGCAAGCAAAGTGAATCGTTAGTGCAGCCCATAGACAGTAAAGGTGCGGGCTGCTCGATACTGGAGGAGGTAACGTCAGCCCCATTGCCATCTCTCTTTTGTTATATGCCCTCAAAATTACCCTTAGGGTAATTTAATTACCCTAATTACCCTTTAATTAATTAAATTAAAGTTCAACTAAACAATGAAATATTTTATGTCACCATTGCTTGATGTGTTATGAAGACCGCATGATGCCATGTCATGCCTGTTCATTGTGTGAAATCATGAATATTCTTATTTTTAAATTTTGAGGGTCACTATTACTCAGCACAGTGGCATGTTGTGTTACATCTAAAACTAAATAATAAATAATACACAAAATGAAAAGTTAAGTGCACCCATTGTGTCACATTCATTTCATTATCTTAGGCATAGCAGTGGGTAGCAGTTAAAAACAGGCTGATGAATATGGGCCAGTTGAATGAAAACTTATTGTCGAGTCTCTAAAATAGTAATTGAATTAAGTGACTTCTGTAGGTAAAATTAGGTGTTTAACTACCTGTTATAAAATACACCAGAATGCAGGAAATGGTATCTAATGCATAAAAAAAAATCTGGGGGAGGGACCGCAGACCCCGTGCCGGTGTGTCCCCCCCACATTCAAAATGCTTCTTACTCCACTGTGAAGATTGTAATGGATCTGTCTCATCATAGAAACACACAGGGACCATCCTGGTTATAAGACAAATTTTGATGACGTTGCTGTTCATTATTTACACGTGATAGTCTTCGTTGATGTATTTAAGTTGGAACGAAGGACTTTACTTCTTTGTGGTAGTTAATCCTTCCTGCCTCCAGCCACCCACCATTTTTAATATCACCTTATTTATTACAATGAATCCCAGCCCTGTATTATTTACTGTTTACTATTTATTGTTTCTGTGACTGTCCTTTGACATGTATCGTTGTTGTTGGTTACTGATGCTGCTATGAGGAGTGAATCAAACAGTTTTTTCTTTCTTGCATGGAGAGTCATGCCATCACAATAAAGGATTCTGATTCTGGGTCTGGGTGTCATGTGGAAATCAGTGCCACAAAGAGGTGACGTCTCCCTTCGCCCAGTTACTTGGCATGATTGACAAACGCCACTGAAGTTGGTCCTGCGATCGGCCCTGTTATGGATGATCAGATGATGCAGATCATGATACTGAACTACATGGACCTTTAGTGTTCTGGTGTAAGACGGCTCGAGCTCAGACCACCGAGTGTCTAAATATTGTACCGGGTCCTTTTTTCCACCTCATGTACTTAAAACATGAAGTTAAATGTTATATCCTTTTCAAAAATATCTTATTGCATATAATATCATCAGGAATGTGAAATGTTAAATCCCAGCCCCACCAGGTTACGCATGAACACCTGCTGCTTTGCCGCTCTCTAAGGCTGTGTCCGCACTAATACGGTAACATTTTTTTACTCAGAGTTTTCGAAAGAAAAGATCTGCGTCCGCACTGCCGTTATCATTAGCGCTGAAAAAAGCTTCTGCGTTCACACTGTCCTGTGTAAAACGACAAACGACGTAGCTGTTTGTGGCCTATTATATATTTAGTTTTTTGCAGCTCGAGCACAGCATTTCATTTGCACATGTTTTATAAAACCAAATTTTTTTTATAATTCTGGAAGTGGCAAAGTATACATTTCAAATAATTTATTTTGACTTTGATTAGTGATATAGTTCAATTTTTATTAACACATTGTTGATTAATCTCGCACACAACTATGTATTTTGTATTTTATTTAGCGAAAGCAAAATATCACAGTACTGTAACATCGCGAACCACCACAGCAACAGCACAAGAATCCAGACATTTAGGCACTATAACGTCTCACTCTCTTCCCCTGCGTTTCAGTGCACTCTAATGTTCGATGGCTGGATGTATTTATCATAAGCTAGAGCCGCACTTAAACTTGGCTCAGGTAGAGTCTCGTTTTGAGCTCCACAGTTGCTGTAAACAGCAGATGATATACACAAAAGACGATTTAGCTGCACACAAGTAAGCAAAACAACATATGCCAGGTAGCAAAAGTACCTGTGAAGAATAACCAATTAGGGAAAGAGAAAGCAAAACGAAGAGAGCTAATCAGGAAAGGGCCACAAGCTAAGTACGAACCAAACGGAGCTCGCTGATGTAGGCATGTTTATGAGCGTCCGCACTAATGCATTTACAGAAAGATTAAGAGACCAGTGAAATTTCTGGGGAAAAAAATGCATAGTAGAAGGCTAAATTTTAATTTTTGGAAGAATTTTTGCTTTGCTGAACAAAGGCGTATTAGTGCAAACGGGTCCTCAACTTACAGGTCCGCGCAGCACTGATTAACCAGCTTCTCCCCGTAAGCAGCCTCGAATCCATTCTCATTCTAGGCATACACTTTTATCCACCATGTGTAATGTTCTTTCAGAAACCCTTAGGCCTACATGTAACATCAGACAAGCAGCATTTCTGGAATTGAGAAATACCTTAAAAGTATTTTTAAGCCAACCTGGCAATTGTACGGATTATAGTAAATTTATCACAAAGCACTTAGCGATTTCGGTTATAAAATCAAATGTTTTGGTATTATTATTATTGCTGCTGTTATGATTGTTATTGGAGAACACTTTTGCCTCACACCTACAGTATTAAAGGTTTGTATCCTGTATATGTAGTGTGTGTGTGTGTGTGTGTGTGTGTGTGCGGACTTCTTTGTTCCATGTTCTTCTTTGTGTCACATGGCTTTCCTCTGGAACTCCAGTTTTGTCTGTCAGTGCAGTGACATGCTGTCAGGTTAATTGGCCTCTCTAAACCAGTGTTTCTCAACCTGGCCCACAGGGGCCCCCAGACAGTCCTCTAGTCAGGAGGGAGAAAATTTTGGACTATCTGGCAGGTAACTGGGAGGGAGCAAAAACCTGGACCATCTGGGGGTCCTCAAGGACTGGGTTAAGAAACACAACTCTAAACATCCCTAGGTGAAGCCCTGACTTGTGTCTTGTATTGCTCTGCGAGGCTGTTGTAGAGACCCATCAGAGTAAGGGACTCTGCTGTACTTAACCAAACTCTGCAGTGCCCCCAGGTATGCTAAGATCACACCAAGTCACCATCCTGCCACTGTACAGTTACATTGTCTCCTAGGATTTAAGATGGGTTTGTCCATCTCATACAGCCATTACAGGAACCTCCTTTTTTCTCCTTGGCAAACAGCATGCTATGCTATTTGCCCCATCATTCTGTCCTCTATCTCCACACTCTGGCCACAGTAAATGACAAAACAGACCAACAAGATAATACAAAACAAATATCTTCCATGATAGAGATATTACTTTTAGTATGACGTTTAAATCCCACATTATTGGGTTTAGGCCGGCTGGGCAGCAGTGGAAAGGATGTACCATCCCCTATGGTAGCCAGTGGGTTACTACACAGCGAGTCCTACGTATCCAGGGTTACTCAACAGAGCCAGGTTAAGTAACCCTGCTTGTTGCAATGGTACCATGACGGTGGTTATCAGGACAGTAAGTTGATTTGACTATTCACATAAAAGGGGTGGTACCAGCACTGTAAACTAAGTACGTGTTGCAGTGTTTATAATGGAATGGCACATTAATCTGATACACATACAAACTAGGAGTTACCTTTTGATTGGTAGGTAATTTGCCCTCATTCCGCTTAGCAAGGGGCCGGTGCCAAATACTAGTACTGGAATAAAGACCTTGGTATGACTTGGTGTCAGACCTAATAAATATCAGCGCTACCGTTGATCATAGGAAAGGTTTTATGGAGGCAAAAGTGCAGGATTTACACCTGTCTTAATCCGAAAGCCAGCATGAAAACCTGCTCGAAGCATCTTAGGTCTGCAGCGTAAAGCACCACGACAATGTACCACCTTTCAAAAGTGAAGTACGACTCATAGTACCCAAAACTCAGAAGTAAACCTCGAGAAACCTGGCTAAGCTGTAAAGTCAATTTGTAGTACAGCCCTCCAGCATGTATTTCCAGATTCAGAATCCACCGACTACAAACTACAAAAAGGAAATTGTTTCGGTGCAGGTGGCAAGACAAAAGCACAAAAGATGATAAATAGAATAAAAACAAAACAGGTATATATATATATATATATATGAATGTATATATAAAACATGTAGATGTAGAAATAGTGGTGAGACAAAGACATCCAAGCATCTTTGACTTGGTGCTTATATAGTCAGTAAGAGTATAAAACACAGTGGATGCCAGTGTGCTGTGATGGGTCTGTATTTAGGAGGGCAGTGGCCTGGGGAAACAGCTTTTCAGATGGAGATTTTTGATTGAGAATGAAATCAATACCAAATGATGCCGTCTAGGTAAATGCTTTCTTAGCAGATAGCAAAACGTAAGTCAGTGTTTCTCAAGCGTTATCTTGAGGACCCCCAGACATTCCACATTATCGTCTTCCTCCAAAAACCCAAAACACCTGGACCGACCAATCAAGGGAAGCTGTGAGGTGTGAGGGAACACAAATGTGGACTGTCTGGGGTTCCGGAGGACGAGGTTGGCAACACACTAAGCTAAGTCAATCAGGCACTTGTACACTTTGATCTATTTATAACTTTAAGAAGAAAAGCACTAGGTAAACCTTTTTAGTAGGTTATCTTTCAATAATTGAAAAATCTTTTGAACTCAAAATGTCATGTCACTAAAACTTTAGCAGTAACCTTTTTTGGCTAGACTTTGAGGGAAAGCGGTTGCCCAGCTTCTGAGAAACAGAAAATGGTGCACTGACAGGGCAGGGAAATATCTGCTAAGACGATGATGGAAAACTGTGTAGCTGAGGAAAACCAATTTCATTTAAAGGAAGAGCTTTCATAATTCATGTCGGGACCCTCTGGACAATCGATGAAGGACAGGTAGGAATTACCATGATATTCATATAGTACTTAATCACGTAAGGCACCTAATGCAAGAGCACGCTTATAAAATATTTTAATGTTGTCCTCTGTTGACTGCTGGCTTTATCGACACATACCCTAAGTATGTTCAATGGACAGAAAACCCACTCAGGCCAATAGGTTCAGTGATTTTTTTAAATAAATGAGGTTACCTCGAGACAGGTTTGAATTAGCTGTGCCCAGCGCCACCTGTCACTGGCTGCCAGCTCTCCATTTTGCCTGTGCCTGAGGCACACAATGCCTGCTGCTCTCATCACCAGCTGTGTCCTGTCACAATGCACAGGCAAAGCAGGCCTCCAGGGCTTTAACTTGTGGCAGACAGAGCTACATGATGCTCATCCAGGCTTTCTAGACGCTATTATTTACAATAAAGTGGGATTTTGAATGCTTTTTTTATGAGACCTGGCCTTCCCTTCATCTGCCTTGGGTTCCCACCACTCTTCTAGTCTCCTTCTGTTTATTGCTTAACTGACATCTTTATTCAGCGAATCACAGCACATGCTTCCTTATTCACACCCATTTTTCACGGCAGATTCTGTGGTGAGGACTTTGTTCTCTGTTTTTGCTTCTTACTCCCCCACACCACCTTTCGTCGTTCGTCTTAATGCTCCCTCATCAATAATGTTGCCTTTTAAATACATGGCTATGGTGTTACACAAAGATTCTGCCCATGATTTAATTACAGCCGGGCTGATCTTCATCCCTCCTCCGGTTCCCTTTGCAGGCTATTGCATTACACTGACAAGCTATAGGGCCCAAAGGCAAAGCAAGCCTTGTATGGAGCAGCTGTTCGGTGTCCTAGTGCAGTCAATCAGATACATGGAAATGTATGCAGGTCAATATATTAAAGCAGCAAGTCAATATATAAATTGAATTTCAGCCTGCATTTTAATTTTCTTAGATCGAATAACATTCCAGCTCTGATATAAAACTTGGACATGTAAATATTACATAAAGGTTTATGGAAGGTTTATAGGAAAATGGTGTAACTGACAGTTCTGTTTCATTATGTTATAGATAATAGCGGATGATAATTTAAAGACTGTGCCTTCTGCTAGCTTGCTGTCATGGTGTATGGGTCCAGCTTTTCACCTTCTGCTTTCATTTGTTTCTTCAACAGTTTACAAGCATCCGCCTTGCTTGCTAATTGTTCATCCTATTTGATTACACTTGTAGGTTGTAGATTGTTTGTGAGTCAGCTGTGCAGCGATTCATTCTGAGAGAAATTAACCATGCTCTTGTTGAAGCCTACGTAATTGACCTGCAATTTATACACGCTCCCACTGCAGTAGGATCTTAAGCATCCCCTCCAGTTAATCGGTTCAATTAGGAATCAGAATTAAATTAAACAAATTACCGATTAACTCCTATTTGAGAAGAAAACCTTACCACATCTTCACCCCCATTTTTCTTGGCTATCAAAATAGGCTGATGCAAGGAGAGTATCTCCATTAGACCACTGGGAAACATGGCCACACTATCAACTGTGTCATGGATTTCTGGCAATTAACAAAAATTCTGGCTCATCTACTTTTGTCCTCTATTCACTGTATAAAGAGCTTTTCAGGATAAGGTAAACATTAGCATGTTGTAATGATTATTATGGTGATTTATTCACCCAGCTAACACCTGTACACTAGTTATCATACATCTGAAGAGCTCTTTACTGATAATTTGTTTATCGGTTATGCATGGTCAGAAGTATTTGGCATATTTCTATGTGTAAAATAATACGAAGTAAAATCACTTCATAATATGCTTTAGATGAGTGGATAAATAAAGCCTGTGTATTCCCAGTTAGACACCTGTGTCTGGCGTGAAACAAAGAAACCAGCCTCTAGAGTAGGTGTTAAGTGTGACCTGATGTGACAGTGCACATATACTTTGTTAATACGCTACTGAATGTTTGTGTGTCTACAAGGGACAGAAGTAACAGTAAGATTACTTACTGCGTTAAACCACCCTTAATTTACGCTTTTTTTCATACCAATACTCACTATTTTACTTTCTCCCTTGTGGAGTGTCACCAGCAGTGGAAGTACAGAGCTAACATAAGATAGGAAAAAAGGTATTCTTTAGTAATGAGAGGTAATAATTATGTTGCAATCATAGCACTGAAAGGATAATTGTCTTGATAGATATTTTTAACATATTTTCTGGGTTAGGGCAAAAGCACCGAGTTGTAATTTGTTTTCTTTCTTTCCCACTCATATTAAAGTCAATTAAAATACATTCTGCATGTAACATATTACTCTGCAGATGCAGCAGATCTTCATTCTACTGTGTTCTAGAAAATAAATATGTCAGTCGTGGACTGGGTTTAAAAATCACCCCTGGGTTTCCCATGGTAAGTTGGGGGTGGAGGTGGGATGGCTCCCCCATGATAATAGATTTCACATTTTACCCCACGATACATTTTGACGGCCCATATAGCCATGGACCCCCTGGGAAAATGCCCAGCATGCCACACGGCCAGTCCTGTGGGAGAGGCAATGGGATTTCTACATGTTGCCCTAAACATTATCACCTATCACCATCGGTACCTGGAGGACATTCTTATTTTTGATAAAGTCTGACAGGTGGATCAATTTCCAGAAACTTTTTGTATTTCATATCACAGGATTTTCATTTATGTCTGTCCTTCAGCTGTTCAGTTGTTTCTTGACATGGCATTTATTGTTGAGATGCACCTACGTGTCAAGTCACAAGAATAAGAAAAAGGAAATTCAGCATTCCCTATAAAAGGATTAGCGTGAAGATATGTTAGTAATCCCACTGATGATAATTTGCAACACTTTGGTTACTTTTGATATTTACCATGACAAACATAAGCATTAGGTCTTGAGCTGCTATTGAAATCATATTTGTGAAAAGGAAAAACATTCACACTATTTTTTATTGTGTGATTAGATCTCCAACTTCTCTCAGTGCCTGGATGGACATATATGCATAATACTGAATTCATGTTGCTTTCCTTTAAAGAATATGCATCCATTCTTTATAACTGTTTATCTGATATAGTGTCACAGACAACTGTACACAATGCTAACCACAGGGTGCTCATATACAGTTTAGTGACATTCAGTCAGTCTGAACCTCATGCCTTTATACCGTGGCAGGCAGTTGGAGGACAGAGAGTGAACCCACATGAACATGAAAACTACCTGCATAGACTGAAGGCAAAAATCAAACTCATAACCGTAGAGGTCACTGTCATGTTCCAATCAAAGGATCAGGCATGAGGGCAAACCAATGAGGGGCTTATTAAAGGGATGGGAACAGGATAAGAGGCCAAGAAGGACACCACACATACAACTGGGCACCCACTCAAGACAAGTCCAAACAAAGGAGAGTTAGGGACCAGCGGGAGACAGAGAACCAAGGGTAATACAGAAACCAAGGAACACATCGACCAAAGCAGGGCAGACAAGTGAAGGGTTATCAGGGTCAGGAACAAAAAAGCCAGGGGAAGACCATAAACCTGGGAAAAGGAAAGGCAGGACAGGACACTGGGACTCAAACTGAAATGGCGTAGGAGGGAGTGGGCTGCGCTGGGGAGGGGAGGGGTCAAGGGGGCACCGTAGGACCACTGGGCAGGACCCCAGTAGAGAAGGGGAACCTGAAGAGCAAGAACAGGGAAATGAGCAGGAACAGGAAGGCCCTGAGGGACCTTCCCCAGCCATCTTCCTCCAGGAGACCAAGAAGCATCTTACCCCTCTTGGGCCCACATTGATACCAACGAATGTCCTACTCACAGACTGAAGCATGGCTGCCTCAGGGATCTCCTATACCGCTGGTGTGCTCTCTCTCATTTGATACATCTGGAGTGAGATGTATACCTTCGCCTTAATGTGGACAGGTTTCCGCGACAATGACAACTTGCAAGGTCTCTAAAACAACCAGAGAATACGATCCGTCAGGTGGAGGTTGGCTTGAAGAAAGTTTAGCAAGTCCAGTCATTCTGTTATGTTCCAGAGGAGGCAGGAACTGGCATGAGAGCAAGACAATGAAGGGTTTAAAAGAATGGGAAGAGGACAAACAAACATAGATCGCATGGAGTCAAACAAAAGGCAAAACTGGCAAGCTGGGAACCCACTGGAGCACACATTAGGGCAACATCAATGACCAGACTGGGGAGCACAGGACTGAAGGATGCTTTATACAGGACATGTGAAGGAGCAGACGAGAGGCCCTTGGGGTGACACATGAGGGCTGTAATGAGAGGTAAGATTAAACAAGCGGCTAGGGCGAGAATGAGGGTGCAGGAATGCATGGTGTGACAGTCACAGTCAGTGGAATATCTTGTTTTCACATTTTTAAGTTGTGAGTATATTGTTCCTACAGACCAATAGATAGGCCCTTCTTCAGTGTGAACTAGGAGCAGGCAGAGGTGGGACTAGTACTGAGCTTGTTCTTGAACGCAGTGGTTTCAGGGTAATTTTCACCTTTCAGACCATTAGAGAACGTCCTTGGATCAATGCGACTTCGGGAATGAATAGACCTAAGTACACAAAAATAGAAGAGCACACCCTCAAGTCATTTTCAAAGGCAAAGAAGCGATTTAAACAAAGCTTTACAGAAGTATTCAAAACCTTGACAAAATTTTGCTGGATAACAAAATTGTGCTTCTTTCCCTGTGAAATTTTAATTCAAAATAATAATACTCAAAATTAATTGTTTTAACATGAATGTGTGTGATTTTGTCAAGGGTCTGAATACTTTTTCAAAGGGCAATATACAGTATGATAACCCCTGCATGGTGCTGTGGGTGTGAGTGTTTCCTCCCACTGCTCTGCTGTGTGGATTCCCTCCCACAGCCCACAAACCACTGTCTGCATATTGGCAGGCTTGTGTGTGAGTATAGCCTGCATCCCGATCAGAGAGATCCCCTGCCTAGTGCCCTGTGCTTTCTGCCATTGGCTACCGGTTCTCTGGTAGCCTATACTGGATAAGTGGAGGCTAGGGTGTTTCACAAATATGAATGCCATAGACTTACGTGGGTTTAATTAAACTCAGTGCAGTGGTAGTCTGTAATAATAACCTATTCCTTTTGTCTTAAAAGCTAGACTTATATCAAAGGGCTTCAACTGCCAGTTTAGTGGAGGTCTTTGTATTCTGTATGTTTTTAATTGAACAAAAAAATTCCCTTAATATTTCATATTCTGATTTAGTTGCATCCAAAGGGTTTGAATTTCAGCTTTGTTTAATCATTATGGACTAGCATTATTAAATTTAATTTCCCCATTACTAAATGAATAATTTGGAATTGTGTGTTACTTTATTCCAACTATAAGCAGCTAAATACACTCAGTGACAAAAAAGTTAAACGCCCAGAAGTAATGGTCTGATTTGGATGTAATTTGATACAAGTGCAGGTCAGCGATGGTTATGTAAATGACTCGATTTGCAAGGAGCTGGCACATCTAGTCACCAGACACAGGATGCCACACTGTGTCTCGACAACTGGCATCACCCAGACTACCGGTTCACCGTCCCATGCATAGGCCGCCGTTAACACCGGCGCTGAGACGGCTGTGTTTGGAGTGATGACGTAACTGGGAGGCATGGACTGATGACGAGTGGCACCGTACCATGTTCAGCGATGAATCCCCCGTGGATGCCGGCGCCGAGGGGAGAGGACCAATCCTGCCAATGTTGAGGAGAGACACACTGGCGTTTCTCCTGGCATCAGGGTGTAGAGAGCCACAGGTTATGACTTTAGGTCATGACTGGTATTGATTATTACCCAAACTATACTATTACTGAATTGTATATTAATTTTAATGCCTTTCAGTTTGACCAAAATTTTTAACTTGAATAACAGTTGATGCACAAATACATGGCTGCGTCTCTCTGCACTAAAGCAGTCGCTTTAGATCGCTGGAGGTTTGAAGTACGCTCGCATCCTGTCATCGGAAGGCTGCTATGACATCTGTTTAATCTGACTCATGCATGAGCCATCCTTTGTCTTTGCCACTTTAAACAGTCACTGGGTAGACAGCAATTGTGTGTCAAGGGCAAGACTTAAATTACTGAAAGGCTGGTATTCAGTGTTAGACAGTTGTAAAATGACAGGAATAATGTTGTGTTTGAGATAGCTATTACAGCAACATTCCCTACGGGCCCATTGAGGAAGGTCTGCTCAAAATGACACACACTAATTTCTGGATTGATGATTCCACTTTAATTACTTGTGGAAATGCGAATGAGGCATTTATGGAATGCATGTGTAGGTGAGTGTCTGTATGTGCACTTGTGTGTGTCTAGCCTGCTTGACTATGTGCTGGAAGCAGTACCATGGGTCTGCGCAGTTGAACTTCCTCTCTACACACAAACACATTCACAATGGAAAAACAGTCCTGGAAACCACCTGTGCATCTTCTGCCCTTTGATATATCCGTATTTGTTATTCTTTGGAGTTTTAATACTTTTATCACAGCCCAAAGAGACACATACTGAACTATGTAGGAGCATGCAGCATTAGTAACACAGTCTCCCACTGCATTGCTCTTAAATAATTCAGATATGACAAACTTCAGTGTAAATAATGATTAATACATCCCATAGCCTGGGTATGATGTATTCACTGAATACTTCACTTTCTTTCTCTCTTGTAAGTGGCTGTCAGTGCACCTATGGCAGCACCCATGGCAGTGTCACAGAGAAGTGCTTTTCCCTCTTGCAGACAAATCATGAACTGCGATGAATTAAGAGATTAAAGACCGAAACATGAAAGACGAGAGCTTGATTAGAGGGAAACTGATGCATCTGCTCCTGCCAGCGACCGAGGCAGGAATAAGAGAACAGCCCCACCTGAATTAGCACCGTGCTCAACAACGGCCGTGACCCAAGCACAGTGCCCTGGGCATCGCCAGGCTATCAGGACAGCTCATGGCAAGCAGAGAGGGTCATTGCAACCTGAGAAATGTGCAGTGTTTACTAATATCTAACAAAAATCAGTATGAGCAGGAAATACTGGAGGGCACTAGAGATGTCAGGTCCCATGAGAACCCCAAAGCCAAATTATGCTCCTTTTAGGGCCCATCTCACTCAGGGGCCCTTGGAATTCCCCCGCCGAATTAACCCCTGAGTACAGGATGGGTAGTTTAAAACGCTAAGGCTAAGAAGTTAACCAGACTGTGAGTATTTTGGATAATATGGTGGTGCTTTGATTTCTTTTTGGTCTGTTTGCTCCTATATTTATCACAGGTCAGAGCTAATGTGATAAAGCAATTAATCAGCAGCATTTAATGGTGCTGTTGGATTAATTTCTTTCCATTCTTTTTCCATCCATTTGTTGTATAGTTTAAAACACAGAAGAGCCACACTGAGTGCACATCCGGCAGTAGGGACTCCTGCTGTTTTATTCATGTCTACAGTGTAACAGTATTTTTCAAAATGATGCATTAAGCTATTTTAAATATACTCTGTACAGGATATAACATAGTAGGCCTTTGTTGTTTATATTTGTCATTCTAAACATCCACTGTATTACTAACTTAGATTTTATTAATTATTGTCATTATAATTCATATTTTGACCTTCTTTTCCTACTCTTTTCGACTACCTACCTTACATTAAACTAAAACTGAAAATCAGATGACCTGACCTCATGACATTTTCGCTATAAATAAGACTATGGGCAGCGTGCAGCTCAGTGTCACCGGTTCAGATCACAGGATTAGCACAGTGATGTCACCTGAGTAAGACCCCTAACCTTCAGTTGCTCCAGGGACTGTCTGACCCTACTTTCTCAAAAAATATGTCACTTTGGATAAAAGCATCTGCTAAATAAATAAAATATAAAGATGTAAGCTCTGAAGACGTTTCTTTAAAAGTATGAATGAAATCTGTTCAATTAGATGGACTTGCTGAGGACATTCTGCAATTAATTCTCAATCCAATAAACTGGCTATTACATATAGAAATCCCACCAACACCTGAACACCATGCAAATAATATTAACGAGTCTTTGAACAGACAATGGAGAACATTGCTCAGGCACATGCCTATTTGGCTTTATTCCCGCGCCTGCAGAAAAGTAGCAATATCAGAGAGTCTCTGAGGAGCATTGCTGTCATAAGCAGACCTTTTCCCTGAAATAATTTAGAAGAGAGTTTCATGCAGACAGACGCAGCACCAGTGACATCCTCTGATGAGAGTCTGAGTTAATTACCGTTTCATCATGTCACTGGGAGGAATGGCGAAGTGAAACATTGTGTGGATATGAGATGCAGCCCCTCTGATTTCTCTGATAGTTACGAGGAACAAGGTAGAAACTGACAGTCACATCTATTGCGATTAATTGTTTTCTTTTTTATGTTTGCTCAGTAATTTTGCAGTGGAAAGTGGATATATTAGTTGTTACTTATGTCTTATGAAAAATGTTGAAAACAAGCCACGCTCTTTGGTTCTGCCTGATAAATGATGCAAAGTAAAGATTTTAACTGGAGTGAGGAAGAACGTTTCCAAATGCCATGTGACTCATTGTGAGCAAATGGTGTTTTTTGGACCAGAAGACAGCACCCATGACTAACTAAGGCCACCTCCATATTGATTTTTCTGGGTTTTCAATTCCACTGTTTGCTTTTTGGGACACAAGTCTGACTTTATATGATCACCGATATAGACAATCCTACTCTACTAAGCTTCATTGTTAGAAAATAAATGTGTAATCGTGTCTGGGGAAGAGAGTAATTTAGCATTAATTCAGAAAGGAAACACTATGAAACACTGAAAGAGTACCTATTACTAACACAAACTAACCACCTTATAACAAGCGTTTTTATTGGTGTCAGACTATTACATCACTGGGGAATTACATGTGCTGCAGGTGTGAGTCACTGTGCCAATGTGTGAAAACTGCTCTTCAGTTTCGCTTTTGGAAGAACGTGAGCTGATATTTCTAGGGAATTTCTCTTTTCCAGCTTCCCTTTTAGGTGACCCCTTCTGTGGGCAGTCCACCACCTGCATTTCACTGTCATTTAAATAGCCTTTTTGCACAACCTCGGGTCTGTCCAATTGGGGAAGGCACAGTGGGCCATTTTAGAACATTTCTTAGAATAAATTTGTTTGCATGCAAATTTAAGGAGAAACAGTTGCTAAATGACAGTCTTGTTATTGCCATCGTGTAAATAGCCTATAGAGGTGTGGACAGATTTCCATTACATGCACAATTTGTTCATAAGTATGCTTTTAATTTACGGTGTTCAGCTCTACTTGACCCTGAAGTATGCATTTTTAAAAACCTCTACACATGCAATTAAATGGTTTTGCCCTGAGGATTATGATTAGCAAAACCCATTTTGCATAGTAGAATAAGTTCTGAAAAAACAACAGCCCCAGTTTATGAAAGAGTCATACATGTGTGTCCCTGTGTTGTGCCCCAGGAGTTGGCCATTGCAATAAAAGCACCTTTTCAAAATTAGCATCTTCTAAAATTAGCATCTTTTCAAAGTTAGCATCTTTTCAAAGTTAGCATCTTTGCATGTGATCTCAATGCAAGCGGTGGATGGTCAGTTTTCACTCCAGTGAACAGTTCTGGTATCTGGTGTCAGCAAGGCCTTAAAACCCAGGGTGTCATTTCTCATTAGCTTGGTTAAAAAGCTCCTTATTCTGCTGTGTTTTCTAGTTTTGCCCCTGTGGATTTTTGTTAAGGTTAAAGTTAGCAGTGTGTCTGCTCTGAAGAATAGGAAGCAGTTTTGCTCTTTATGTAACTTGTAACTGTGGATGCTTTTCAGGGCTTATTCGTTGTCTTCTGGCAATCAGAGCTCACATGGGGTGTTACAGGCATGCAAATGTGCGACGCTGACTGTACCTCCTGCTTTAAGCCCCACCCTGTCTTATGTCTCCTTGGCAACCCCTTGAAGCACAATGGGTGCCTGTCGCCTGGCAACATTGCCTAGCATTTCACAAGCACAAGCTGCAGTAGTAAATATGCAAGTCAGTCCTGCACAAGCCGTGTCTGTTTTTATGCTTGAATAGGGACATTCTCCATGAAAACCATCATTCTAAAGAAAGCTGTTAAAATGTTTGCATTTATGTGTTCTGTACAGTACCCAAGCCAGCTCATTCCAAAGATAAATATAAATGTACAGATTGAAAGCTTAAAACACTTTTTGTTTCAGCCATTTTTAGGTGCCTTGAAAACATGATTGTATTTATCAATCACATAATGTAACATCAATGCACTACCAGTGAAGGCAATTTTCTGCTGAAATGGTTTGTCTGAAATAGTTGTGGTACAATGCAGAAAAATTCAAGGTCTGACATGGTTTATACAAAAAAATGGATAATGTTGATAAGTCTTTTTTGCATTCATTTTTAGTGTTAGAAATCAGTTTTGATAGGTTAACCCAGGCTTTTGCCTTTTTGCTGCATCAAGGTTGCTAATAATTGCAGAAATGAAAAAAATGCTTGGTGTCCTTGTTTGACTTCGTTCTTTCTTGACAAAATATTATAAAATTACAAAATTGCATGCATTACAGTGTCTCAGCCAAGGTTTGTAGTGTCATTCTCTTTCAGCGTAAGAGCTCAGTGCCTTTAGCATCAACCTTTTCAAGGTCCATCACATCCAGTGTCATATTTCAGCTGTTTCAGGTGTCTCATGTGCAGTATGATAGAAATTGTTGTCTGTGCCCAAAGTGAATGGAGTAACACTGGGGCATTGGCTGGGAAGAGATGGAATGAATACAAAGACCTGGGGTGGGGGCAAGGGGGTCATCAATGTAGCAGAAAAGAACAGGTCATGTTGTGAGCTGCCAAAAGGGCTGGGCTAGGATGAGGAAAGTGGCACATGATATACAGTGAGTGGAGATGTCCTGCAAGTCAGGAGGTATAGTGTGCTAGGGGAGCTGCATGGATGTAGAGGGTCCTGACTGGCAGGAGAGACCAGGCCAGTCCACACTGGGACCCCAAGGACTTAGCTGGGCACAATGAGGATGGCAACATGTTCCCTCTGGTTCACTCTGACCACCTCACAAGCATTGTTTTCAGGATTTTTTTTTTATTTATTTTATATATAATGATGAGAAATATTGGTATTAAAGTTATTCACAGGATGAATCTTTGGGAGTTTATTACTGGAAGACTGGGCCTGAACAGAAATGCTTTCGACCACAGATTCACCGTTACAGTTTTTTTTTTACAGCCACTGACGAGCATTTATCCAGACCAATATCGCTCCCTGTTGTTAATGTTTATGTTATGCGTGACGGAGTATGCTGGCTTGGGTGAATGGCAAATGAGTTTGAGACATGCCTGAAGTGTTTTTAATGGCTTTAGGGCATTTCGAGGTGAGATTAACTGTTGGGTCAAGCTGCGTGTTGGAGTTGCAAACTGTGTGAACGGTTTTGAAAAGGTGACTTCCGGATGGAGAAATACTTGTTAGTGATTGTAAAAAAACTGTTGTAGTGTAACCTTGGAGTCCAAGAAAGGAGAGGAAGCGCCAGTTGCTTAGAAGAGCTGCTCCCTGTCTTGAAATTCTTGGAGAGAGAATGGTCTGTTTTTCCCTCAAGGAGGCTCTCTCCACGTCTCTTATGCTTCTACATCCGGCGCTAGCAGAGAATTAAGACTCTCGAGGCACTGATTGATCTGCCATCCCAGCACACTGTATCTCATTCAGTGGTGTCTTTTGTAAGTTCTGACCATGAGACATCCAGTACTGTACATTCTAGATGATTGTAGATAGTTTCCCAATAGGACAGCATGTGTTGTGTATGTGCTGTACACAGTTTGTGACTTACTGCGTCGGTGATTTACTGTGAATTTCCAAGTCTGTCACTTGTTAAATGTTTAGCTCTTATGTAATTTTAGCAACACTAGGGGTCATGATTCTAAAACGTCCCATGGTGGCTTATAGCAAACAGTTTCCACCATGAAACTTGCCAGTTCCTCTGCAGTGGCACTGGGGACTTCTGAGCTGGCATCCACCCAGTGCTTAGTGGGTCAGACTGTGTCTCTGCCAGTGCCTGTGGGAGGTGCACGTCATAGGTGAAGACAGAGCTATTGCCAAGCTCTCGTTGCTTTCTGGGCTCTGGTGGAAGTGTCCTGCTACTACTCTTGGCTTCTCATGGATGTCCTTTGTGGATCAGCTTGCGTTATGCTTTCATCTAGCTTTCTTCAATCTCACACTTCTTTCTTTCTTTCCTGTGGCGGAATTACAGAATAGAAGAACAACCTGTGCATTGTATTTTGACGTACCCAGTGCTAAATCGTAATGATGATGCTTGACCACATTAGGGGAGGCAGTAATTTGTACTTTGTTACAGCAGAGCAATATTTAGATGTGAGGAATTGTGAAAGGGGGCAGGACATTGATGAAGAGAATCAGGTGGAATGACTGTCCATGAATAGCCAGCATGATTGAAGGCTTGAACTCCTTTGATGTCAGGAGAATAATTGGGTCCTAATTGCTGTTTGTCACACTGACTGTTTTTGAATGAGTGTTTCTCGGCTATTTAAGTCCCAGCGACACTTCCAGCCACAGTTTGTGTGTGTACATGTACATGTGTGTGTTGTGTGTGTGTGTGTGTGTGTGTGTGTGTAATTGTCAGCCATGGGACTGCTAACAGAGAGATTAAGCACTTTCATTTGATATCAGTGACAGGTCAGTCTGTGCCAGCTCCTGTACTGCTGCCTTTTTTCTGATACACCCGTGTAAATGCTTGCGCCTTCTCGTGCTGTTGTTCCAGCCCTTTAGTCGCTCGCTCCTCTCCCTCCCAGTTCTGTGGTCAGATTGACTTTGCTAGACTCTGGTTTCAGAAAGGTGCAGCCCACCCGTTACACCCCACTACAGCTGTAGCCTCTAGTCATTGCTGAAGTCTGGAACCTTGCAAGCTCAGCACCCAACACGATTAATGCTGAAAGACTCGGATATTTCGCGGTCAGGTAGAGTAAGTCTGCTAAGGTTTTACAGCTCATAGCTCCCAGCACATACATGACTTGCTTGTCAATATTTTATTTCTTTTTTTAGAAACCATCAAGCATACAGAGTCTCTAACCAAGATGCAGGTTTTGTTAATCTAATGCCTTTGTCATAAACTGTGGATTGTGCACCACATATATATGCAAGCACAGTTAAGCAAAGAAAGCCCACGTGTGCTTGTTTACCGGAATGCATCACTGAGACATGCCTGACCTTCCTGGGTCAGTGAATTCTTCTGGACATCTCCTAAACCCAATTTTGTTCTGACAGAATCAGTTGATTTATCCTAAAGCACAGAAATGTATTAATCATATAATAAACCATTTCATGAGAGATAAAAATAGAATTCAAAAACAGTAACAACAAACAAACAAACAAGACATAAAAGAACAAAATGTGAACAAAAAACCAATAACGATATACAGTCTTCATGGTCGACTTTTTCTGACTCTGTGCTTCTTGAAAGATTTTCCTCAAGGTGGTAAATGTCCTAAATGCTGTAGAACCCATTCTGAGCTAAAACACGTATAAGCTAACAGTGAGCTCTTTAGAAAAATGTTATTTCAGTAAGACAACAAGAAGTAGAGTGCGATAAAACCCAGCATAAATGGAGAAATCTAAACTCCAAATGCACAATGATACATACAAACTGAGCCTTTATGCTTACAGCTTTAAACAAGAAAGGGAAGGCAATTATTCTTCTCAAAAATCATAAAGAGAAACATCCGCATTCTGCTTCATTTGTTGTGGGTTTACTATTCAAAACGTAATGAGTTCCTTCCTAAATAACATGTCAAGAATATTACACTGGCTGTCTTCATCTTCATCTTTATCAGTGAAGTTAGGCCATTTTCCGTGTACCTGGCAAAAGACTCACTCAAAATAGTAATTAATAGTGATTTTGTGGACAAAATGCATTTTGCGAATTAAAGAAAGTAATTTCGTGGATGAAACACATTTTGTGAATTAAAGAAAGTCCTTTTGTGGATGAAAAAGCATTTCTAAACTGTTACGATTCTACGAGGAACCACAGTCTGTGACTCCTTTTGTTAGTACATTCATATTTCATTTTATTGTTGCATTTTACAGATCTTTCATTGGCTTGGGTTAAAAATATTTAAAATATAATGAAAAAATAGTGACACTAATGAGTACATACAACAGCAAAAGTATGAGCCCAGGAGTTACTTGTACTTTTATTATATTTAAATGCAAGTTAAACGTAATTACAAGGGTCTGCAAAATCAAAGCCAGCATTCCACCTTCCGGTTATTGGAAGGTACTACTCCTCCCACAGTCATGCGCCTACCACAGCAAAGGATGCCTTTCATGACCGGGCAACAGAAATGCATTCCACAGAAACAGTTTAATCCACGAAATGACTGTGCATAATTCACAAAACGCATTTTGTCCACAAAATTACTTTCTTAAATTCACAAAGCACATTCACGAAATGTAATGCGATAGTGTATCATTCAGAAAATGCATTTTGTCCACAAAATGCAAAGTGCTGATATCAATTCTGTGCACAAAATGAAACAAGTCTTTTTGAGAAGTCTTTATGCTTTTGTGGAAAAAATGCAGCTAGACATTACTTTATTTCATCATTAAATAATGTTTTTTGTGGCACAGAATGTATTTCATGCATGAAAATAAGCACTTGACAGTTAGCGCCCCATACTTGGCCCCATATAAAATGACCTTAGCAAATCAAGAGTTTGTTGGTTTAGACCGTACCTCAGTATTGAGGCTACTCTTACAAAGGTCTTATATGGTATTTCTCTAAATACTGATCTGGGTTAAATGCAAGCTCTGGTGCTACCACAATTAAGCGCAGCCTTTGACACTATCTACCATAACATGCTTTTAAACAGACTGGATTCAAAAGACGGGGTTTATTTGGGGCAGACAGACCACAACTAAGGACACAACGACAATGTCGGATCTGGGGAAACCGGACTCAGACGCGGACTAAATACACAAGATTGACAACATCAGACTGGAAACAGCTGGTAACAGGCGGGATTCCCACAAGGGTAATGAGGTAGGCGTGGCACACGAGAGGGCTGACCGGAGGGATGTGACAGTTAGGGTAAGCTGTATGTTTTGTAAATATTACACACTACTAGGGCTGTAAAGGTACACATATTTGTCATGTTCCCTTACTATTTTACATGTATTTTTGTACATTCACATTACAAATTACTTGTATTAATTAAATATGTTTTCTTACACCAGAATTTTGTATTTTATTTTATTTGTAACAAAACACTTTTCTGATGTATTTGTGCCCATCTGTCCCCCTTTTTCAGTTGCTGTATGCTCCCAGTAAGGCAAATTTGACAGGACATTCCATAGTTGTGCGGATGACACCTAGGCCTACATAGCTTTCTTACCATTAAGTAACTGGTTGTGCAAACATTTCCGGAATAAAAACAACGTAAAGTAAGTAAAAAAAAAAAAGAATAATTTTTTGTGCTCACCTGGGCTTCAGCTGGCTTAAAATTAAGGTTAAAAATCTTGACTCACATTTTACATTTGAGCTGTCAAATTAAGGCATAATTCAGCAATCTGTCACCTTAAAAATACAGCCAGAATCAAAGGTTTCATGTCTTGGCATGACCTAAAAAGAAACTTATTCATGTGTTTATCTCCAGTATGCCTGATTCTTGCAACAATATTTCCCAAAAAGACGATTAAATGACTGCAACTGATTTATAACACTGCTGCAGGAATTCTAAGCAGACAGACCTGAACACTTTGTTCAAATCCTTAGACCCTTACTTTCGACTCCCAGTTAGCTGCAGAATAGGCTTTAAAGTGCTGCTTTGTATGCTTAACGAATACAAACCCAATAAGATCAGGAGGGACAGCCGAGTTTAGGCTTCTGTTCAAGCCACGCCTAATTTTTCTTTCTGTATATGTTATTATTCTATTTTTTCTTTAAGAAAATAATCTTGATTCACCTTGTTTCCTGCAGATGTCCACAAATAATATAGCATCCACTGAAATGCAGCCCTCTTCAAACCCTAATTATTTTTCTTTTTAAGACAAAACTGAGTCTGTATCACAAAAGGGATCTGATACGGTTTTATCTTTAGAATTTCAAATCTCGCTTCTTTTCCAGTTTGCCTCAGGGAATGACTTTACCCTCCTCACTGACACTCATCTAATCCATGTGGGTGCAAAAGCAACCTCCTTTATTTGTGTAACCAAAGGCATTTAAAAATGAAAATGGTAAAATGAAAGCTAATTTCAGAATTCATCAGCCCCTCCCAAAGTGAAGCTTTACAAAAGAGATTTGTAAGATACAGAATCTCATCTTGTATGCATCTTAAGAGGAGAGGTAAGGGGCACGCAGGGATTACAGCGCGTAGCCGCACCCAGCACACAACAAACCACCTCAGGGATGAGAACCGGAGTGCAGCCGTGCAGTTGGAGGACCACCTTATAGGGCTGGATGTAGATTAACATCATACCCAAAATGAAGGGCCCAAAAGGAATAGAATCACTCCAGACATTCATGGGATTTGAACCAGCAACCTTCCAGTTGCTGACACAGATCTCGCGACTCATAACCGTCGCTCCGCATCTGCAAGAAGTGCTAGAAATGGACATCCCAGTTATAGTTAGAGCCACTTGGAAGTATAGTATGTTTGGGATTTTTCAGTGTTGATCAGCAAAAGCAGTCTCTGTGCCCAGCCAGATCCCTAAACTTGTATTGCTACTTCTTGACTACTGCTTAGGAATTTTCCCCCTGGAACAGGTCAGTTTGCCTATAACTTGTGCAGAAATAGTTAATAGTGATGGTGATGTGCTTAAGTGTGACACTTGTCTAAAAGAACCACAGCCTCAAGATCAAAGCGGGAATTGTCACTCGGTTCAGAGGATGAGCCAATGAGTGGGAAAGTCTTTGGTAGTATATGGCAGATGTTTTTGCCCAAAGAAGCATACAAGTGACTGGCAAGTGTTCAGTTTGTGTATGTGTGTGTTGATGTGTGTTTGTGTATGTTTGTGTGTATGTGTGTGTGTTGATGTGTGTGTGTGTGTGTGTGTGTGTTGATGTGTGCCCCACCCAGTGGACATGCAATATTCATAAAGGTAATTCCACAGGCATGGTGAAATTCTGCAGACAGCAGGCATCTGCAAAGCTAGAATTCAGAAGGGAACAAATGCCCCCCAAGTGGAGGCTGGTTTTATCATAAATAGATAAATGCGGGGGGAGGGGGTAGTATTGCCGTGCAATCAGAGCCATAACAGCTGCTCAGAGTTGCAGAAAAGAGAGAAAAGCTCTCATTGATCAGGATGGAAAACGGCATGCTAATTTTACCTGCCACCCTCCCAGTGTCGGGGATCATTTGTGTGCTGCTGCCATTGAAGATGTGTTGTTTTATTCATCAAAGCCATGCAGCTGGCCCGCAGCGATGCCATTGCAAGGCAGCTCCGCAATGCCACCGCTGAGCTGCATGGGCAGCCCGCCTATAGACAGGGTCAGCAAATGACCAGCTTTCAACAAGCCCGCTTTGCTCAAAGGGCATGCTAATTCATTTGTGGCAAGCCATTTCTAAGTGGCTGGCATTTCTAGCCATGTTCCATTGTCCTGGTGCTTATCTACCTCATGCCCTATGTGGGGCCCTGAAATAGCTTCGCCTCCTGGCGAGCTAAATGCCAACGAATTGTCACAGGGTGAGTGACTGAGCTCCAAGTGGGAGGCAACAGCCACAGGGAATCCATCTTACACAGCTCCAGTTGTTCCATGCTGCTCGACACAATCTCCCCTCCCGCCCGTCCCCCGTCCCCCCGTTCGCCCCCCCAGGACTGCAGCCC
>JAABNX020000001.1:32949920-32963562 GCA_015163995.2 Mormyrus lacerda
TCTCTGACAGTTAATAATACATTGTATGCATGTTCCATTTCATACATATAGCCAGAGTGAGCCCCTCACGAGTCGCGTGCTAATGTCGTACGGACCATCCAGGTATGCTGGTACTGTCTTCGTAGGAACTGCAGTGGGAGGGGCGGTGCTCATGTAGGCCTGGCTTACGCAGAAACCTCGATTTAACCAAGAACAAAAACTGCTCGGAGCAGTTTTGAGACTTTTGAGACTTAGGTAAAACCTATCTTTCATAGTACGGGTTAATCACGAAGTTACACCGCACGTCATCAAGTTACTCGCAAAGTTACCCCGATAGGCCAGTAACCACGCTTCGTAGTACAGGCCACTGGATAGCTAAACCTTGGCTAGACCACAATACAAGGCCTTTAGTCTAGGTGTAAAAATTCAGGCTAAGGGGACATTTGCTCATGGAATGATTCCTGCTCTGACCCCGTCTTTGTACTACTCTATGCTGCTATAATGTATTGCATGTTCTAATCTGTATCTTTCACTATAACAAATGTTAAATTTGTTCTTGAGGAAACATGGGTTAAGTATTAAAGACCGGATTGAATCAAAATTTTCTATTAAATTCCAAGTTCTAGATTCAGTAGCAATGTTGCTGTGACCTTCAGTTTTTAATATATTTGTTTTACTTTTTTTTCATTTTATCATTTTTTTCTTTACCGCAGTTTTTCATGGATGCTATGTAAGGTATGTTACCAGGTGTGTTTGACAGGTACATTTTCCCAAGTGGCTGCATACAGTATAGTGAAAAAAAAACAGTCCCCAGTGAGAACATGTACGGAGAAAATGCAGCTCCATGTAAGGTTCAAGTCTATATTGCAGGGGTTCATACAGTAAGGTTATTGTGAAATACTATCTAATAATTCTAACAAAACAAAGTGTTCCAGCACCAAGCACTCAAATCTGACCTCGATCTATCTGTCTGAATTGAAATCGAGCTTGCAGAGATCCGAGAGCTGGGCCCTGGGCGTTGCTCAGAATAGTCAGAGAGTTGAAGTTTTGAAAATTTTAGTGATAAAGCTAATAATTCCCATCAGTTATAATAAAGATATTTTATTAAGATATTTTTACTTATTTAAGCTCTTCTCAAAACTATCCGAGTTGTTGACAAAGCTACTTTGGGAGCCTCGCTAAGATTGGAAGCAGTGCTGCTAGGAGGCTCACAGTAAGGTTACTTTTTAGAGCTTTTTTACACATTATGCGAAAGTAATATCTGGGATTACTGGGATTTAATATTAGTGAAGGACAACAACATTTTTACTGCTGACAAGAGAATCCAGTCAAGCTTGAACGTCAAACAATGCCCTGGGGAGGAATTTCGCTGAAACTGCTGGATTTTAACAATTGAATTTTGAATTTGAGCATTCGAAAATCAGAATATCAGAACTAAGTAGAATCACAAGGTCAGAATGATTCATATTGAATTTGATGGAAGTAATAATCCCTACGACTGCGGAGAGATTATCACTTGTCAGGATCATTGTTATCTTCCTTCAAATCTCCCTTGATTTCTGCAAACCATGAACTCTCTAACCCTAGTATCATTCTTGTCAATATATCAGACTCCAAAAAATACATTTTAAATACTGTGGTTCTTAGTATGGACAGGACTGAAGTTCACACCCCTAAGACGTTTCAAAGAGCATTCTAGATTAGTGTAACTGGAGCTGCAGAATTTCCTCTGCATTTGTCTGTTTGAGATGAATGCCACAACTTAAATACACGCTACAGTTTACAGCTATCAAACCTTTTAGTCCAAGAATTAAAAATAAATTATTATTATTATTAATAATAATAATAATAATAATAATAATAATTTGACACTTAATAGACTTTTTTGGGAAAAATGATGAAAAAGATCATCTACATTGCTAACTGTCACGGTTCGGTGGGCAGGCAAGCGAGCAAGGAGGCAGAGCGAGCCAAAAGGACGTGGAAAACAGGGTTTACTTGGGGAACACGGATGACAGGCACGAACAGCAACACATCAACAATGACCGACATCAGACTAGGGGAGACGTGGACTCATATACACTGACAAGCAGGGGTTAACAGGACACAGGTGAACACAATCGGGCAGGAACACAAGGTAATGAGGTGGGCGTGGCACACGGGAGGATCGGACGGAGCGGATCGTGACAGCTAACTAGCCATGTATGCTACCATATACATTTTTACACACTCTGCAAGTACAACTTAATACAATACAATACAACTTAAGCAGCCTTCATCATTGACTGCCTGTCCACAATCCCATAAAATTATGGTAGTGTTTGCTCATCACCAGGCAGACGTGGATTACACAGTGAGAGGAATTCATCCTGCATGCTTACTCCTTTCTTGTGAGTCACATGCTTGGAGAACATCCACACAGAATATACAAACAGCTCCATGATGAAATAGTCCAAAGGGACTGTCTTCCATGTTATGCATGTGCTTCACTTCCTCCACAGATTGTAGAACAAGGACATGTTTGTTATTTGTTTTCTCTATTTTATGGTGAAGGCAACTCACCAAATGAATATGCTAGATATATATTACTCACGACCTGCTGTTATTGTTACTGCACTAAGTGTACTGATCAAAATTCTTAAAATGTGAATTTCAACTAATTCTCCGTCACTGTTATTGTGGGTTGTTTCTTTTGATTAAATTAGCCGTCATTGTGGTTTGACTGTCTCAGACACCCCAGTGTTTCTTACCTTTGAACCACATGCATATACAGCTTCTATAGGATGCAGTCACTCATTTTATTATACTATAACTTCTATTAGTTTTTCACTGGTTTAAATGCCTAAGGGAGGAAGCAGGCATTTGTAGTGTTTCATATTTGCATTTGTACCGTTTGCTAAGTGCTCAGAGGAAGGGCCGATCCAGTACCAATCCTTTACGTGTTCTGTAATTGAGAAACCAATCCCAAGCCCAGTGAGATGGAAAGAGTGAGGTTCCTGCGAAGTGGGCAAGCACCAGCAGGTGTGCCTGGTTGTGCAGGATGGAGGTTGAGGTGGTTGGTGTTCTGGGTGTGGTCCTATTTGTGGACCTGCACCCAGATCTGCTTGGCCCTACATGTCCCCATGTCGCAGTATATAAACGCTTGCCACTGCACTGCTAAATAGGGTTTGGAATCTGCTGTAGGCTGAAACAAGGTCTCTTTAAAGATGTGCCATCACATAGCTTCATCATCTTTGTTCTCGTTTCCTTTATGCACTGTGAGCTAATGCACTCAATTATAAATTTGAAGCCAACTTGGCGAGGGCAGTCAACAGGGCAGCAATAATAAACAACATGGATCAGCTTCATTACCCAGACTCCTGCATTGAAGACAGTCATTAAAATAACTACTACACAGCCAGCAACAAGTTCTATGAGAAAATTCTAATCTTTTACTTGCATGAACGAAAATAACTATAGCATATTCTTCAATCCGGTATATTTATTCTGGTGTGAGTGTTATCTATTACCACAGAGGCTGGCATTTTGCATTTAAAGAATTTGCTGTGAAAATGTAGAAGAAATTCTATGTAATTTTAGTTCCTCCTTTCTGACATCCATTGACTGTTAAATTTATATTGCTTTTGTCAGTGAAAATACCAAGAAAGATTTAGTGCCTAAGGAACAGTCTCTTGTTTTGTCTTGAAATAGCGATGGATGACATGTGATGATGTGTAGATGGCAGAAGCAATTACATATTTTTTAGTTCATCCCAGAGATGCTTTGAAAAGTGAATAATATGGTTATCTTTCCTTTGAATTTATCACCCAATTATGCGACCTCATGCACAAAGATCCACAAGGGTAGGGTCCATTCATATTATTGTGTGAATTCTGAAGCTTATTTTGGAGTCATTTAGTGGTAGCTTAATTCATTATTTGGTTTTTAGCAAGGTTATACCAAAAGCTGCAAGCTTTGACTTTTCCGAGTGTTGAGAAGATCGTGTACGTCAAAGGAAGAAGATAATTAAATACATACAATTTCCAGCACATGACAATGCGTCTAAATGGTAAACCTTTATCTACTGCAACAGGGTACACGTAAACCTCGCATAAAACCAACCCAAAATACCAACAGCAGGAAGGTGCAGCAGTCTTTGAGCAACAAGTTCCAAAAATACATAATCCATATGCAGAGTGAAGTGTACAAGTGTGTAACCAGTGTCCTCTGTCATTGGTAGGTGCCAAGTTCTGGTGTTTGCTGGATATTGTGCCCATCAAGAATGAGAAGGGGGAGGTGGTCCTCTTCCTGGTCTCCCACAAGGACATCACGGACAACAAGAGGGACCAGGACTCTGTGCAGGGTCCCGAGATCGGTGAGTAGGGAGAAGGTGCCAGGAAACCACAGAGAAAAGGGGGGGGTTTACAGCAAAGTTAGATTGGTGTCAGGTAGGGGGTGAGACTGGTTTTGTTGAGGAAACAGGCAATGAATTTTACATACAATAATGAGAAGGGCATGGAAAAGAAGACTGAACTATACTGGTGTTTGCATGGAGGACAGCAGCCTGGAGGTCTACTGACATTACATGAATGATGTCTTTAGTGCAGCTTAGGGGTATGATTAGGAAAAGCCATTTGGACAACATCTGAAACCAGGCAGCTGATAACATGGGTACAGGGATGGTTTGATTACTGGTTTTTGCAGAGGAGTGCCAGAGAAGGATTTTTTTAAAGGATGCTTTTAAGGATGCCAGACTAAGGGAAAGTAGTTACAAAGACATAGGTAACACTATCAAAACTTAGACCTAGCTCATTCATTTATGGTCATCAATTGTATTTGTCAATAACTGGCACCTGCATTAATTGCGAACCTCTGTAGATGCACTTCCACTTTGCCACTATGAGAAAAGGCATCTTAGAAAAAGACAAATTAGCAGTCAGTAGGTGTATTATGCTGAGATAATTAGACCTGAAAGAAATTCAAAGTTTGAGAGGCAGACATACGTATTAATTCAATCTGAATTGGGGAAAATCCATCACAACATCCCACTTTCAAAAGTGCTGAGTGATGGGACCCTTGACGCACTACATCAAGCGAAAATTAATTCAGAAGCTCAGGTGTGCTGCTCCTGTAATGGAGAACAATGCTCATGATTCTCAGTGAGCCCTTTCATCACCCTCGCGCATAATTGGGTGCTGTGTCTCTCTTATTGCTGGGCCATCTTTTGCTTAGGTGCCAGCAATTTGTGCTACGTGGAGAGGGTTTAATTATTTGGTTATTTTTCTTCTTAGTTTTCATATTTCTGTTCATATCTGTTGTACTTCATACTAGTCACCAATTGTCCAGATGTTACGCTTATATACTGCAAATGATGTTTAACAGTGAAAACCCATTTACAAACTGCATGTGTCTGGGAGGCACCCTGTGCGATGTAGGGAGGACAGGCAAACTCCACGCACGGGATTCATACCCCATCCCAGGAGGTGAGGCAATAGCGCAGCCGACTTGTGTCACCCCAAGCATTGGTGCTGCATTTTAGTGTTATTCAAATCCCATGGATTTACATCTGTAGTCTTGGTCAATGTGTTTCGAACTGGTCCTCAGGGGCCCTGAGACAAGGAGCTGAGAGGGAGAAAAAATCTGGATGGAGAAACAGTGTAGTAGATGACATAAACGTGAATGAAGAACCTAAGTGTTTCCTAACCTAACCAGCACATTTTTCTTTACAATTTCTGTTGAAAAGGTTTCAGCTTATTCTGACCTTAAGAATATCATTTCTACTGAAGAGAAGCGTTTTTGGTACACATTTAAAGTACTTATATAAACCTTTTTAGAACGTATTGTGCATTAATAATATCACTTAAAGGTAGAATTAGAGGTTACTGTACAGGGGAAATAATGTTCATGGTAATCAGAGGCTCTAAACTGTTTATGATTTTCCTGCAATGGGAATTTAAAGGGTAAACGAGGTTATACTTAATGATTAGCTATTGGTAATCCTTTCTGAGTAACTGGCTGTGGAAATGGACCTGGTCATTTTTGACAGAAGGTCTTACAATTAAATGGAAAACGTACTTATAGTTGCCAGCCAAAATGACTAAAAATGGGTGGAAAACAGCAGAAATTGTTAACAGTGGAATGATGTAGAATGCTATTTTGTGACAAATGACATCATTGTAGAAAGTTTTGCACTTCACAAAACAATGATTTATTTATAAAATGTTTTGGGTGTTCAGTATCTGAATATCAGAATTAGCTTTGGTTTTACAGTCAATTTCAGCAATCTGCCAGCCTCAGTGCACACTTCTCATGGAATTAGGGGCAGAGTGAAGGGGATAATGACAGAGAGCAAGGCTGAGAGGGAGCTCTTTGCTGTCACAGAAATGAGTAGGTGGGGAGCACATCAAACCCCCACATCCTGCAGCACGGTCATCCCCCCTGCTAACAAACACCTCCTGCTCAGAATCTCTGTCTTCCTCAGATGAAGAGACGGGCCTGGAGGTGCACAGAGTCACACGGCCCCCGGGGTTCAATGCCAACCGGCGCCGTAGCCGGGCAGTGCTTTACCATCTGTCGGGGCACCTGCAGAAGCAGGACAAGAGCAAGCTCAAGCTGAATAATGTGAGCCTCTATCCGAATGCCTTGTGGGAATTTTACTTACACAAAAGTGTTCTTATGGCAGAATGAAGGTGGGACCAAGCAACTACAGGAGGTGGGATCAAGACATTTGATAGGTTGGTCCTGCCTCCTCTAGTTGCTTCTCTACAATCTGGTTGGTTAATGCTCTGAACCAATAATCTGCCCACAAAACATATTTGTGTAAGAAAAACTCCCATGAGGGTCTGAGTGTGGCCTGCTATCACATGCTTGAATGGTACAAGTTAATTGCCGTCACAAAGGCAAAAACACCTTTGAATTCCTAGTCTTTTGATCACTAGCCTGTGAGTAACATAAACACTGACTGACAGCAAATTAATTAGGCCCTGCTTACTCTGGGATCCTTCATTTATTCCAACTCCCAGATCACAGAACTTCCCATTCAAACTGTTAGGCTCAAAACCTGTCAAATCCACTTGCATTGACATCGATCCCCTTTACACTTACAGTCTCATGACATTTTCTGTACATGAATAACCTGCTAAAGAACGTGACCCATATGTCTGAGCGCCTGCCTACTTTATCTGTGTACGGTTTGTGTAGGTGGCTTTTTGTGCTGGTAAGCTTTGCATAATCTTCCATTCCTCGATTCCTGTCATTCTACAGAACATGTTTGGGGAGAAGCCCCCCATTCCTGAGTACAAGGTGGCAGCTATTCAGAAATCCAGATTCATCCTGTTGCACTATGGCACTTTCAAGGCGGGGTGGGATTGGTTAATTCTACTAGCCACCTTCTACGTGGCTGTCACCGTACCGTACAACGTGTGCTTCACTGCTGTCGGTGGGCGGGACGAGGGGAGCTCCGCCTCCCGCAGTCCCCCAAGTGTCAGCGACATCCTGGTGGAAATTCTCTTCATTTTGGGTAAGACCTCTGTGCAAAAACAGCTGTACAAGCTGCCATAACTATTAGGCTATAAAATTACTGCCATACCACCGTGATTGCTAGAATCAAGCTGCTGTTTTTACCATCCAATTATCCAGACTTAATGAAGTCACTCAGGTGGTTGATAGATAACATGTTCTCACAAGAAAAATGTCATTCCCAAGCAGTAATGACCTTTGTGAGCCGCAGCATTCCTGCTGCACGGTTTGTGGCAGAGATGTAGGATTTGACAAGAGCAAACACCTTTTTAGCCGTGGGTCAAAACAAGCCCCAGTTCTGAGGGTCCATGGTTAGAAATGTAATGATCCCACATACACAGGCATGACTCCCCAGCTCCCATGCAAACGGGAGCCCCGTGTGCTTGGAATGATAAGGCGGAGCTCTGCCGTAATAACAAGCCTGAATGACATGTCAGTTTCAGTGGTGAGCGTTTGGCTGCCAGGATTGACTCCCATCATAGCAGAACGCACGCCTGGTACTTATCAGTATATTATGTACTTAAGAACATTACATCTCAAACGTCAAGTGCAGCCCACACACATGCCCTGTACGGCACTCAGACTAAACTCGGCTCGTATTTCCTGCCTGTGCCTCTCTATACTTGATATGTGTTTCTGCTGGTTTTATTTATCACATAATCTATTTCCAGGTGAATTACTCTTGATGACTTAATGATCTAACAGCCATGTTTAATCCCGATGAAACGGTTGCATGTCTGGCTATAAGTGGTCGAGACGTACACACTCACAGTATCTGTGTGCCGCAGATATCGTGCTGAACTTCCGCACCACCTACGTGAGCACGTCAGGCCAGGTGGTGTACGACGCCCGCTCCATCTGTGTGCACTACGCTACCACCTGGCTGTTCGTGGACCTGATCGCCGCCCTACCATTTGACCTGCTGTACGCCTTCAACGTGAGCGTGGTAAGCCCCCAGGGGCTCACCTGCAGTATGCTCCTGAATTTAGTGGGTCACGTTACTGATGATCGCAAGGAAGTAGGCTCATTGAGCGCTGTGATTAACACTAATGTCCATTCAAAGCCTATTACAGCATTACTGCTTATTCTGAGAATCAAAAGAACTACCGTCAGATATGACTAAGTCATTATTTTGTTCCTGGTAGTGTACAGCATTAATTAGTTTAAGATACGTAGCACATTTCTGTTCAGTGTGATTCTGGGAACATGCTGGAAGAGTCCGATCAGATGGATTTTTCCACCAGACGTCACTGGTGTACCCATATCCAGTTGTAGCCTGGCGTCTTTCCCAGCTAGGACTCCTTGTGGAGGAGAGTCAGGCTGAATTGTTATCAGACCGACGCTCCCTGTTTGTGGATAGATGAGCGGTTTTGCCACAGATGTACTTCCTGACATGACAGGGCCTGATGGCTCTCCCCTCCATGACCTCTGACCTCTCTGTGCAGTACTTCGGCGTGCATCTCCTGAAGACGGTGCGGCTGCTACGGCTGCTGCGGCTGCTGCAGAAGCTGGAGCGCTACTCGCAGTACAGCGCTGTGGTGCTGACGCTGCTCATGTCCATGTTCGCCCTGCTCGCCCACTGGATGGCCTGCGTCTGGTACTTCATCGGCCGTCGTGAGATAGAGAGCAACATCCCGGGCACGTGGGATATCGGTCAGTAGCTTCACTGCACATGGGAGACATGACGTGCTGCATGAGACATTAGTAGCCTGTGTACCATCTATGGACATTTATGTGGTGCTTGTGAAGAGCTGATGGATAGCTTATGAACTGAAGTGTTATCCAGTGACTTGTGGGTACGTTGTTAACACGCTACATCAGAAACGTAATATGTAAGTGTAAAAATGTGCTGAATGACTCCTACCGTACTTGGCGCAGTCTGCGGAAGAGCTCTGCTGTCGAGTTCTGCATCCCACAACCCATTTTCTGTTCACTACAAGTCATAATAACACAGCTGTGATTGCTGCAATAATAATATGGCATAATAAAACATAAGCTAGGATCAATAAGTCAACCTTGGTGTCACAATCAACTGCTGCTTGTGTTTCGCCAAGGGACTGGTAAGCTGCCTGTGTGTTACTATGAACCGGCTCTGCGCATTGAGCTGCGCAGCCAGAACATATATCATTCAATCCAGCTGCCAAAATTGCTTGTCCTGGACAGGGATGCTATGTGCCTGGAGTGTGTGTCGTAAAGCGATACACGCCAGGTTGCAGCTAGGAGGGTCAGATGCGTGCACTCCCACGCCACAGGCAACATTTCAATGCACCATTACGGGGGGCGAATTCTGTTTGTTTATGGACTGCGGCAGGAGGAAAAGAGGAAAGCCCTACAAACTCACAGAAAACAAGCGGCACACATAGACGGAGCAGGGGGTAGGAGTCAAATCCAGAGTTACCTTGAGCTGTGAAGCATTCAGCTGGTGCCATAAGGTCCTTCAAGGCTGCTTCATTTTTCTCCAGCACCCATGAAGAATTTTTAAAATGTGGTGTCTGCATACAGATTAAGGACTTGTGAGAAATAAGGAGGGAAAAGAGTGCAAGCAGCACCATGTGGCTCTGGGATTATGCAGGAAACTTGTTTATTGTGCCGCAGGGCATGAGTGGACTGAATATAGAAACCACTTTGGCCAAAAACCACTGAAAAAAATGTCTGAATGCTGTTCTTATGGTTATCAGCAAAAATACACTAATGAATAACTTCTATCAATAACTAGGGTAAAATATAGGCATTTAACAGGGAAATAATGGTCACCTGATCCTCCTTCTTCTGAAACCTTCCCTCATATATTGTTTTTCTGAGAAGTGCAGCCTCCATTTGGTCCAGTATAATCAGACTTCTTGTGATGCGTCTTACACATGGACCAGTGCCTGACAAATGAGAATAATGGAATAGTATTACACCCTTATTCGGGTGGTGCTTTTCTGCTAAATTTTGACCAAACAAGTGAGGCATGCCGACTGAGACCGAGCATGGGAAACGATTACCCACAATCCGCAGTGGGAGAGAGAGAGATATGATAGAGATGATATGAGAAATTCAAGGATCATACAGCAATCTGCTTTTGGACATCTATGTTGGTGCCTCCTTTTCACCATCTTGATGATATAATCAAACAGTCAAAAACTGAACAGGATGTGCTGACCTCAACAATTCAAGTTACTGTTTGAAGAAGTATATTTCATAATGAAACATGTTTCATACCCCTGCTCAGCAGATTCTATCAGAGAGACACCCAGTTCCTAGAATCACCCTTAGTTCCTAGAATCACCCTTAGTTCCTAGAATCACCCTTGGCGATGATACAACTGGCCATATTTTGCAACTGGCTATATTGCATGTACATTTGTAGGAGTTCCCTTACAAAGTGCAAAATCTGGGGAAGGACAGTATTTAAATTAATCAAGCCATGTGATTTACTAAGGTCTGCAGTGGGCAATTTGCTGCAAAAAAAGCATGTCTTATTTTGTGCTGCTCATGGTAGATTGTGTCGATCGTTTAAATGATTAAATAAACTGACTGCATCTGTGTTCATTAATTTGTGCATTTTTAGTAGATCACCCGCAGAAATGAGTACACTTCTTTGGATTGCGCTCTCACGCTAATATGCCCTGCTTAGTAAATCTGGCCCTAAATCAATAAAGATATGTATGACTGAAGTACTGTTTACAAAATGCCTGGAGAATTAAATGAAGTGAAATGTACAGATATGAAATTACAAGGTAAAAAAACTGACCTTTATTATAAGATGCCGGCAGTTTTGAATTAGCTATCTATAAATCCATGCGGTTTAGCTAGTGATGCATACAATTTTACCTCCCTCCCCATGTATAACACTCAGGGACCGAGGGATTGCAGATGATGTGTGGTATTGCCGCCATTCTCTCAATGGTAATAATACAGGACAGTAGTAACAGCCAGCTGTCACTGCCAGGCCTTGCAGCCAGCCAATAGCGAGGTGCCAGATGCTGGTATAATTAAACTTTTTCCGTTCTATAACAGCTGTAGCCCAAGGTTGACAGAGGAATGTGGGAAATGTTGCTGCTAATTGAATTGAAGTCTAAGAAGAAGCTTAATTACCTACATCACTGGGCAGTCCTTAACTGCCTGTATTTTGAATGAGGATGGACAATTCTGACAATAAGTAATGACACTATGACAGCAGAGTATTTTTCCAGATCTGAGTGTCCTTAGAAACCTTTCTCCACCAGAATAATATCATGTCGACATAACTATTCACTCTTAGATTCTGTCTCATTACACTATTGTCTCCTAATTGGTGTGTGTTGGTTTGTGGATTCAGCTGAGTTCTCTCTTAATTGGGGCAGTTTATTAAACTAAACAAACAAAACCATCATTCTAAAGATGAAAAAGCATGCATGCTTCCAATTATTTGATATGACCATTTTCATTATTTAAATAAACGGTGAAATAGATTCAATTGCAAAACATGTTCTGTTCAGTTTTGTTAAAGTCTAACAAATTCTGATTATGGTGTATTAAAAGAAGAGCTGGACACCACGCAGTTAAAGTTCTCCATTATGTGATGCATTGACGTCTCATTAACTTCTCAATAAGTAAGAGCTGCGGGTTGTACGTTATAGGCCGTAACATTTAAGGCTGGGAAGCTGCATCACGTGTCATAGAGGCTATTGGCCAGCGGTGGCCAATCTTATCCGCAAAGGGCCGGTGTGCATGCAGGTTTTCGGGATAACCTGTAGGTCAGCTCTGCAAACCCAGGTGTGAGGACTCTTCAGTCAATCAGTCCCCTATTTAGTAATCTAATTAGGGAGTTGCAGCAAAAACCCGCATAGACTGCAGCCCTTTGCGGATGATTGCCCACCCCTGCTATAGATGATGTGAGTTTCTGACCAGCCTTCCAAACCTGGCTGGATTGTCCCCCTCCCATACCCCTCAGTGTGTGGCTGTATTGCTCTGAGAGTGATCCATATGCTTAGTAGCTAGCTGGCTTATTATATGCTTAGTAACAGTAGCTAGCTGATCTATTCAATGCTATGGCCCCTTGTAAAGTTGCCCTGGTATTTACACTGGCGTTATTTACTTTTCCATTATGGCGACCTTGAGAATCTTAGATTCCCCCAAGTTTACAGACCAGGGATCGTGAACCTGCCTTGTTTGTGGCTAGACTCCTCCATGTCCGTGGGAGAAAAACCGTGTAAGCTACCGTTTTAAATACCAGCTCTGTAAAAAAAATCGCATTTTTATCATAATGTCCATCAGAATTCATTATGGTGTTGATCCCTGATACGGAAAAATGAAAGACTCCATAATAAAATCTAAGGGTGGAATGCAGCGCTGGGCAGCTGCTCACTTGTCCTCTGTGCTCTCTTTTGGGTCTATGAGGCTTGGCAGCTGTGGCAGATGTATTGATCGCAGAAGCCAGGCTCTGTTAAATCCAATCTGTATCAGAGAGGAAGACAGCATGTCGATTCCTGTAGCAGATTACGGGGGGAAAAAGCCGCAATCTCTTGTCATATATTTGTATATTGTATAAAGTCACATAGTTTAGCAACAACAGGCCGAATGTTGTCTGACACTGAATGCAGTGTTAATACTACAAGCTGATCACAACTGTTCAGCTTGCATCATTGTGCACTGTTCACACTTGTGGTGCGGTCCCTGAAGAGATAATTATCCCATCACAATAGGAAAAGAGTCTCCTTTGAACAAGCGTCATTCGGGGAATGTTTGGATAATTTTTTACAGAGTCTTTACAGGCCCATTTAGATTCAGAGAACGTACCTGAATCGATGTCTCCGTACATCCCACGTCTTTTAAAATTTTTAAATGGAGCCTTAATCATCAGAATATTGGATGGATTAAGAAGGGATAGGAATAGTTTAATAATATTTCATACATTATTAAATGTATTGATATTTTGATAGCAATTTATACAGCATTTTATTTCAGAACACACTAGCAAAACAGAAGTACAAAAGATGCATGTTAATCACAATTATTTAAAAGTATTTAAAGAACCTTATGATCTTGGCCTGTAGGCAATTTCATTAACAATTAATTTGGTTTTCTTTCTCTTCTTTAAGAACATAAGAACTATACAAACGAGAAGAGGCCATTCGGCTCATCAAGCTCACTTGGGGAGAACTTAACTAATAGCTCAGAGTTGTTAAAATCTTATCTAGCTC